>JANVCT010000011.1:14842267-14855107 GCA_026770115.1 Aviceda subcristata | reverse complement strand
CCGCCTTCTTCCCAGGCTCAACTTCCTCCTTCATTCCCAACTCCTCTACCTCCTCCCTGCCCCTGAGCAGTGCAGAGGGATGGGCAATGGAGGTTTGCCGTCTGTCCACAACGATTCCTCTCAGCTGCTCCTTCCTCCTCACACTTTCCCCCTGCTCCAGCATGGGTCATTCCCATGGGATACAGTCCCTTCAGGAAAAAAACCTCTGCTCCTTCGTGGGCTGTCCATGGGCTGCAGTTCCTTCAGGGCATATCCCCCTCCTCTGGCATGGGGTCCTCCCCAGGCTGCAGCATGGATGCCGCTCCACTGTAGTCCTCCGTGGGCTGCAAGGGAATCTCTGATCTAGTGCCTGGAGGACCTCTTCCCATCCTCCTTCTCTGACCTTGGTGCTCACGGGGCTGTTTCTCACATTTCTTTCCCTCACTTCTCACTGCCATGCTGTGTTTTGCCGTTTCTTAAATACGCTTTCCCAGAGACGCCGCCATCTTGTCTGCGGGGCTGAGCCGTGCCCTGAGGTGGGTGGGTTGGAGCCGGCTGGAACCGGCTGTGTCCGGCACCGGGCAGCCCCGGCCTCTCCTCACAGAGGCCGCCCTGCAGCCCCCGCTGCCGGTGCCTGGGCGCAAGCATCCAATACAGTTATATAAAATATAGTGGTATGTTGAGTCTGACTCTTTTGTGTTGACCCCTTTCTTTAGGACATAGTTTAGCAGGTCCTCTCTGCTTTGAGCAAAATGATCCTGAAAGGAATAAAGGGGAGGAACTGTTGTGTCCATGGCTTTTCCACTTATCCTCATCAGTTTAAATCCCTCTGAAAGAAATACGTGGTTTTACAGCAACATCACATTGGCTTTTTTTAGCTTATGTTGATTTTTCCTGGAAAATATGTCTAGAGAGGAGGTTATGACCCATGAGAGCAGAAGGCTGCTTCCCTGCCTTACTGTAGTGAAAGTCAGAATGGGGTCTCTGAGGAAGAAGGGATTTAGGTTGAGCAGCTCTAGGAGATGAATCGCAAGGAAAAAACAAGAGGCTGACCCAATCTTCATGTAACTCCTTTCTTTGTGGTGTTGAAACCAACACACAGAATAGGTGTAGCTTTTCACTGAACAGATAGCTTGAGCTGAGTTTGAACAATAGGTTGGAAAAGGTGTCTATTCACAGACATTGTTGATTATCTAGGGATTGAAATGGATGAGAAATCTGTAAAGTACCTTAACATTGTGCCTTGTAACTTAGTTGCCCTACAGTTAAAAGCCCTTTGACACAAGTGTCTCTGTTAGGGATTATTTTACACTAAGCTCTTCTGTGAACTAATAAAAACCTCTGCATCATCACATGGCAATTCTTGCTACATCAGAAATGACCAGATATTATGTATTCTGTTCTCTGCTTGAAATTCTAATGAGTCCACGGTGTTGCATTTGTGTAGGAAGCTTTTGAATTGTAGTGCCAATGTGAGGATAAATGCTTGCTGTTTGTGCTACCCAGAGTACCAATATTAATATGTGACAACACTAAACAGGTGAGTTTACCTATTTTATCCCTTCCAGACCTGACTCCTTGCATTGCTTTTCTGCCCTGTGAACTCATGTGCCCCTTCCTGGTCTGGGATCATGGTTCTTAGATTTTGCCTTTTGCCAAAACACTAGCCTACAGTCAAGATATTTCTGTTTAGTTTTTCATCCTTTGGGTTCAGAGAATTGACCATTCATTACACAGGCTCATACATCCATTAGGTGTATAGACATCACTGTCATGCTTCACTTTGCAGCTACTATTAATGGGATGATGGAAGAGGGTTGTAAAAGCAAGACCCATTAAAGCCCGCAATGAGAGGCTCACAAGGAAGCAGCAGAAGACCTGAGCAGACTCCTAAAAATACCACTTACCTAAACCCCAAGGAGCTGGACAGGATTTTGTCATGGAATTCTATTTTTCTATTCCATTTTGTGTTAACTCCAGTAATAACTATTAAGACATGCATTGGGAATAGCAGTAATTTTTCAGGATGAAGTGCTAATCTCAGATGCAATAACTTCTGTGCTTCATAAAGCAGACTGAGGAACCTGTGGAAGAGACCGGCAAACTCTGCCTTCATGGCTTTTGGGACCAAGTCCTATACACAGTCAGGCATCAGTACAGTGAAGGCACACATTAAGCACTTGTTGACAAATACTATTTTCTTGAGAAGTAGCTTGTCCATACAGCTAGGAAGTAAAGGTTGTGTTTTTCATTTGTCCACTAGAATTCACAGGATATTTTTTACAGGATATTCTCCAAAATGTGGAGCCTTCCATGTTTATTTACTTCCTTCTTCTCTTTTGTGCATAAGATAATTGTTGATCTCCCATTATAATTCTCATTATAAAGGTGATGCTAAGGAGACTTTTGTTACAAGAGACCAAGTAACCTTAGCTTACCATTCCTCTTTCATGGCTTTCCTTCTACCACAGAATCACAAATTTCCTTTTTGCAGATCCCCTCCCCCATCAATCTCTGGCATGCCAGACTCTGAAAAGAAAACTTTGTCAAAGAAATGTGTTTACTGAGACTTTTGCCAACTGGAAGGATTCGGTACTTTTGATAGTTTTGTTTTAAAGTACATTTCAGAGTGTAGTGGCATAGCAAGTATTTTCTGGGTGCTTTTTTTCCAGGTTGAAAGTATAGTATTTCATCAATACAAGACTATTTTTCTAGGTACAAAACTTAGTAAGGCTTCTTTTTAAGTGTAAAACTTGGCATTCCATCAGCAAGCAACTCCATTTAGTAGCAACACAAACAGTGGAATAGTAACAGGGTACCAGCAACACTAACCCCAAGCACACCAGGCAAGGCTTGCAAAAATATATCTATTTTGTGATGCATCATGTTCACTAAGAAATAAAATGGAATTTTATGGAAACTGTTTTATCATGGCTTCATTACATCAGGGACTTCTCAATCATTCCAGAAGGGTTAGACATTTTTTTTTCTGGTTATGCAACACTGCAGGAGGGAGAAAATGTAAGCTTTTTGATCAATAATATCAATGCCTGTTTTCCTGGTACTTTTTTACATCAGTTTCTCTAGTATACACTCAAGGTTTTGCCAGTAGCCCAAAATATATCACTACTTGCAGACATATAACTTTCCTAAGTAGTCTAGTACTGGGATTTTCCAAAAGAAAAGGACAGTACTCTAAAATTAAGCTAGAACAAAGATTTTTGAAAGACTGGATATCAAATAATGAATAAAAAAATCACTTGTTGCTTTTCTCATCTTAGAATTCTTAAGTGTTCAGAGCTAACTCTTATCTTCATCATCACTTGGTCTCAGGATAACTCAAGACAAAATACTTAACAACCTCAAGACAGTCTCTGAAGATCACTCCTGGGATCAGACTGGACATTTCTGGCATAAAGGACTTATCAAGATTGAGGAACAGAAGGACGTGGAGGCAAACAGAGGTGTCAGAGGCAGGCCCATTTAGAAGCAGACAGCTAGCTAGGTAGATACCCTGGAACTATTAAAAGGACAGTCAAATGCTGTGGGAACTGAAAAGAATCACAAGCAAACAATTGTTATTGTTAGAAAGAAGGCTCATTTGAAATTGCTGTCCCTGTCCTCTGTCAAGTTTCACCAGCCTCAGCCATGGCATATCTGCATTTATGCTAAGAGTTGTGTTTTCTTAGACCATACTTCCAATTAGCTGGAGTTTTTCACCTGCAGTATTAAAAGAAAACTGATTGCCTCAGGATAGCCTGAGTGTGACTTCTTATCTCCAAGTTACTGCCATGCGTACATGCCCCAAACTGCTTTTGCTTTAGCTCTCTGAGCCTGAAGAATGCTTCTTTTTATTGGAATTAACTCTCAGTGCTCCCAGTTAAGCCTCCTCTGTCACAACTGGAATGGTGGATTTTTTCCCCACCACTACCCAAACATGGGCACGCTTCCATGCCTTTCCACGCCTGTCCCACAGATTTCTGAAAGCAGCCCAGTATGAAAAGGCTCAACAGAGCTGCATACAGTTAAAGGCTGAAAGATGAATGAGCTGCTAATCTCAGACTGCATATTTTTATTCTATTGTTTGCAACATTCTTTTTCTTCCCCTCTCCACCTCCTTTGTTTTCGGGTTATTTGCTCAATTCCTCAGATTCCAGTTTTGTGTATTTGCACTTTGAGAACAGTATAGAATAATTTTATTCAACAGCAGTAATTTTTATTTTGAACAGTTTTAGAAAAATGATCTAAGAGCATCCCGAGGACAGGTAGGCATTAAGATAGATTGCTTAGGGATGGTGCTGAACCTATCACTGGAGACTGTTAAGAACAGGTTAGACAAGCACCACTAAGCAAGGAGAGATCAGATTCTGCCCCCAGGCCCTGGGGCTGGGCTAGATGACCTCACTTGATTCCTTCCAGCATTGTGGGCAGCGATAATATTAAACACAGATTCTTGTAAAATACACCTAATAAAAACACAAGCTGGCAGTCTAAAACTGCAAAGAATTGCTGAATAAATGAGTAAAAAAATCCCCCATCTTGAAACTTACCTTGCAAACTATGAAATAGCCATACTGTACACAGTGAAAATGTGAAGGAAACTGAAAAATTATATGGACATCAACAACAACAAACAAGTCAGTATTTTCATGTCAATTGCTAGCTAGGGTACTGCTGCTTTTTTGAGAATTTCTGAATCTTGTCCCCTCAGGCCTTGCTGAGGAAAACCCTATTCTCAGCTCCCTTCTCCCAGTTGCTGTGCAGCACGCAGTGTGCTGCTATGGCTCAGCAGCCCCAGCCTTCCCCTGTGATTGTCATCTATCTTCTTCTCCCCTTGGCAGTCACACACTGTCACTCTCCAGCTGCTTAGGCAACAGCTCAGTGCTTCCTTTCTGTGATCCGACTGTACAGCAAAAGGCATTAGCCAGGGACATGGAGTCTCCTGGAATAACAGAGGGAAATGGCTACAGCACAGCTGTCCATGCTGGAATGACCCTATCTCTAGCCCCACTGCCCCATATGAAGAAAAAAAAAAAAAAAGTGGAATTAGCCCCAAATCCTACCAGCAAGGAATTTTCCAGACAATCTGGCATTAGTGTCAGGACACCCCACTTCACACTACAGCTGTGTTGCTTTCTAATCATAAGCTTTTATGTTTGTCTCAGAGGGAACGTGAGTACTCTCTATTACACCCCTGGCACAACTGGAAAACACATGCATGCAAACCTGTCAGAAACCTCAGCAGAATTGCCAGCCTTGGTAACATGCAGAGACAAGACCTTTTTTACCTTAAATTCCACGTTGGCTTGTCCTCATCACAGCTAGTTTATGACCGATAGCATTCTGTGAAAGAGGGTGGTGGGTCTCCATAGGATGCTAGCTACAGAAAAGGGAGTTCTTCACCACTGTGGCTTAGTAGCAAACTTTATCTGCCTTGCCAGGAAAGTGCTTTTTATCTTCCTGAAGGTAAGACTCATCCTAGCTGTGCAGCACAAGCCAGTCCACACTTCTTTCAAAAGCCCTGAAAAGGATCTGTACCAAATGAAGCTGATCAAAGAAAAGCTGCTCCAGAAGCAAGTGATCTCTCTCTCAGTTCTTTCCATGTGGTTTGGGGACAGCAAACTGCTGTTCTCTCTGATTCTGCCAGAACTGCAGAAAGAGCTCTTCAGTAGCTTTGTGGCTGGCTTGTAAAACTGCAGCCGACCAGCTGAAATAGGAATAACATACCTGCGCAAGCTATGTATTTGTGATGGCCACCAGCCCACCAGAAAGCCCTAGTTAACCCACAGTAGCTGTGAAAATGGTGTGAGCTAAGTCAAACAGAGATGGGGCATGAAGTGGCAGAAGAAGAATCATAGGCTTTGTCGTGCGTGTGTGCTAAACTCCACAACCCAGAATCACAGTTGCTGGCTGATTTCCTAGTATGTAGTTCCCTAGTACAATGGAAAAACACCTCCCCATGCAAAGCAGACAAATCAGAATCAGGAAAGAGAAGAGAATGCCTGCTTATAATAGTGAACACTTACTGTAGGGGACATTACTTCTGTGGCAAAGCAAGACTTTTGGAGCTCTAAGCACCAGCTGTTTGTGTAGATATGATTAGAGGCTGTGTGCACTAGTTAGACTGCTGAATCTTGCTGCATAGGCAAGCTCAAAAATTTTAATTGGGGCTTAACGCTGCTTTTTTGCAGATACAACTGCATAGATCTGGAGGATTCTGCCAGTGGCAGCATAACTCCTGAGACAGCTCTGTAGCCTAAAAAGAAAGCCTGAGAGACCTCTAAAAAATACAATAAAATCCTCATAATCTGATCTCTACTTAACATTTCACTTCTCTGCCTGCCTAGCACCTTTTCCTTAAGACACATTATACCTCTGGGCTTGGGATCTGTACTATGTAACTGTTTTTTTAGGATACAAGTCAATGTCCTTGCTTTAATTTGCAGTCTTAAGTGCTATGGATACTAGTTGCCAGAGAGACAACAACTGCCCTAGAGAGAAAAGAAAGCAACTGAAGTCCTCAAATCAGTTGCAATCTGCTCTGTGGCTGAAAGGGAGAATGGCATTTACTGGTACAGTTAGAAGGAGAGTGGAGAAGAGAGGTGATCATTTATAGGCCTTTTTTTTTTTTAAATATGTCCATATTCTTTGCAAATATGACTTTTTTTTTTTTTTTTTCCCCTTCCAAAAACAGAGTGGAAGGATGGACATTTGTTTTAGAAATCCAGCCAACTGAATGGGATTTCTTGACTATTCTGAACAAAGAAGTAACTAAGTGTTGGTCAACGGGATTCATGATGGCCAAGAGTCCTTATCCAGGTTCTGCTATTTGTTGTCTAAATGACTTGAGCAGAGATCCTCACTGGTCTAGCTTTCATAAAAGAGCCTCAGTGACTCAAAGCTTCAGGTTAGAGTCTGTGTACAGAGAATACAAATCCTTCATATTGTAAGGTACTGGGTGCCAAAAATGATGGTTGCTTATTTTCCATCTGGGAAAAGTGCAATTCAAGTGATGTAATGTAGAGCATTTGTGAGCGTAAGGACATCAGCACCAAATTCACGGGCAATTAGAAAAATGGAAGAATAGCACCAGTCATTTTCCCATTGCCCGCCAATAGCTATGTTTTCAAGGTGACTTGTGTTGGTAGTGCTAAACATTTTTAAGAAAGAGGCTGGCAGGGGTAAGATAGCAGGTGATTATATGAAAGGACTCTTAAATGAAGCGCTTTGTCTTGCTGGAGCAAACAAATTAGTGACTCACCATAAAGATTAGCCAAGTTTAGACACTGAAAACAAGAGTAGAAGACATTTAAGAGTCCAATCCAAGTGGCTCCTTACTCAGGCACAGAGAGAAAGAGCGAGATCCACACAAAGTGAATTCAGAATCGTTACTAATAAAATCATAAGAAGTTTAAACATATGCACACACACAAACAGAAACAAAAACATAAACCCTGCAAACCTAAAACATTAAATAGGAAGACTGAAAGCATATTTTAAAGAGAATGTATATTTTAGGTAGTACATATTGTAAAACCAGCAAAAATAACAATCCCTAAACCTCTCAAACTGCACACTCCTCTGAGAAAATAAAATCACAGTTGAGAGAAACCAGTGGTTAATTTCTTGGAGTGTTTCTTTGTGTGCATAACAAAAGGAAGAGCAGAGAGCTGGAACTACTAGTATAACAAGCTGAGAAATACAAAGCTTAACAAAAAGTCACTGAAAAGACTATTTCTGTAGAAAAGAAAAAAAAGAAATCCTTCAGTCAAGAAATAGCAAATACATAAGAAGAATGGGTTGAAGGAGCAATAGTCTGAAAAAATCCTCCAGTAGTTACAAACACCTGCATGTTCTAAGGTGATGTTTTCTTGTTACCACTCACTGTCCAGGTTAACGTATACACGGATGCCTCTGAAAGCAACTCTCAAGGTTAGAATACGGGAATGAAGTATATTCTGCACAGGCTGTTGACAGTACATTGTACAAAGCAAATCAGTAGTTAGTGCAGACATCATGCTTCTTTTGAAAAGACTCAAGCTATTTTCTGTTTCTTAGCTTATTGTGTTCCTTTTATGCTTGTTAAAAAGAGAAGTTAAATATTTGCAGTGTAAGTTAAAGCAATTCATTCTGATGTTCAATTACTGGGTTTTACTGTCATACATTATTCTGCTCTTAATAGAGCAAAAATTCCATAATGAATTAATAAAATTTTTACCACTACAGTAACAATATAATGTAAAATTATTTACTATATCTTGGAAATACAATTTGCCAAGCAGTCTTTTCCCCATCTTAAGGTTTGCAGCCCACGGTCTTTCCCTGGTACAATCGTACTGTACATATTAAAAACAGGTATTTAAACAGAGGAAAGAAAGAGTTTTCATTTGTTCCTACTACATGAGGAAGACTTTATATGGCCATCTTACTCAGAAAGTAACTTTCTAAAGAAAGTCAGCAGTGATAGCTAGGAAGAAATAGCAGGAGAAAGAAAGAGAGCAAGGGAATAATTGGATAAGGGTAAATAAATAATAAATAATAATAAATAATATATTGGAAAAGGGTAGAAAAAGGAACTAGATATGAGGTCAGCAGAACTCTGTTTAATTCTATATTCCTCTGCTTTAAGGACATTGGTATAAAGAAAATTGAGGGCAAGCAGTTGGCTTTGCAAACAGTCTGTGGATCCCTGCAGTTAGCACAGTTTAGCAAATGTGGGTAGGACTAATTTGATGACAAGAATGATAAGAGGGACCTAACCCCCTGGTTGATTAGGCTACCCCAAGTCCTAAGGAGCCCCAAACCAGAAACAGGCACTACTAGCAGGGATCAGGGGAAATGCTGGTATCTGGCTCCAAAACTGCAATCCTGAAAACCTCTGTTCGTTTGTCTCTTAATGCTGGTCATGCTTAAACTCTCCCTGGCCCTCTGCCTTTCAGGCTCCTGTGCACTTAGCAGCCTGGTGCCAGCACATCCCCAGAAGGGGCTCATTCTTCACAGGGAAGGCCATTCAAAATCGATAAACTGCTATTCCCCCAGCTCTCAGCCCTAAGGATGTAGATGTGCCTACAAGAGCAGACTCCATCTTAAATGCAGTGGCAGCAGCTGCTTTTTGTTTGTCTGGTTTCAAAAGAAACAGGCATAGGATGAAGTCCTTTTATGCAGCAATTGAAGCTATGACCTATGAGATATGAATCCTACTTCAGCCTGAAGTGGTTCAGACCTAGATATGTCACAACCCTCAAAGATTTCCTAGCTCCTAGGCGACAATGGCTGTTGATTTTAAAATGTGTGAAGATCACAAAAACCGGTCTGTATTTTGGGTGAATCCTCCTCTAGCTGTGTTTCAAAAGGTGCGCTTCCCTATTTTCTTCATAAAAGAAAGGCGCTAGCTGCCTAATCTCAGGGGAGGATTCCCAGCTCTGAAACCCAAGGAGGACCCACTCCTTCAGAGCACTGGATGTGGCCTGGTGAGGGATGGAGGAAGACACATCCCAGTCCTGTTCTGGGCAGCCTTTTCCACTACTTGTGCTGTGTGTCTCCATCCTTAGGTGCCGGATTTCCTGCATTAGGTAAGTGGTCTAGGCCCCCTAACAAGGCTTTTGGGCTGACAGCCAGACATGCTAATGCTCGGTACACAAGCTGGTTTTTGAGCGCAGCCTTTGGTCTGCATGATCAGATGCGGTCAGATGTCACAAGATTGAAATACCACAAAGTCTCTCTCCCGGCCAAATTAAATGGAATTTCTGCTAGATACGTATATCGTAAGTTCTCATAAAGGGAATGAAATCAAAGGCAATAATAATAATATTAAGGAAATCTTGATGTTATTGACCAGCATCTTGGTCTGATGCAGGACAGCACAGATTTGCCAGGGCAATTAGATCCTGTTGGTGCCCTGACACGTCTCATATATGGGGCAGAGAACAAAGGGATAAGAGGACTTCTGGGCTTTTCTACGGTTTAACCTGAGTTTAGTTGAGTGGAATTTAATTTGTATTAATTTAAGTGTTAATCACCTTCTATCTCATAGACACCTATAGCATGACATTTTCCCTCCATTAATAAAATGCTTTAAAATCTACAAATTAAAAGTACTATATGAGCAAAATAAAATGCCACTCTAATAACAAAAATACTTCCACTTCTGAAATGCCATCCCTTAAAGAATCTTTTGGACTTTTACAAACACTAAATAAGTTTTAATCACAGCACAGTCAGAAATTATTACTGAAACTGCTTTATGTAGAGTTAAAGGAGGGGTGGAAATCAAGTCCCAGAAAGATAAAGTGATTTTCACAATATCATAAAGATTTTAACAGATATTTGACAATGATGACTTCAATTTACATGAAAACAGTTGAGTCTGTGGGGTAGAATATTTTCTTTCAAACAAATGTCACTAGAAACTAGTCATATCACGTTTATTCAGATCAGATATCGCTGGCATGTATATTTGTTTCCAATCTCTGAAAACACATCCTAAACTTCTTGATTGTAGTAAGTTAGTAAAGGGAAATGGAAGATTTAATCAGATTAAAGTCAATGACCCCTTGATCTGTGCAATAGGAAAAACCACAACCCTTTTTCAGAACTATAGTCGAAACTGTGTCAGCAAAGCTGGATTTTCTGAAAAACAAGAAGTATCAGAGACGAAATCTCGCTCACAGAAACACTGGAAATCTTTCTATTAATTTCAGCATGGCTAGGGTTTTGTTCTTTCAGTTGATTGCAGCAACATGTAAGAAGTAAGAAAAAGAGCTCAAAAGCTATTCCTTTGTGATTAAAGTTAACTTAGAAATGAAAAACCTAAGGCAACTCAGAAGACAGCAAGACAGATGTTAAGTCAGAGCTCAGGTAATCTGAACACTGGAACAAGTTGCAAATAATAAACACTCTCCCATATATACATATGCACAGGTACACACAATCTGTAACTACAGGAAAGATTTAATTCCCTATTAAAAGTGTGTCTCAGTTTTCACACCTGCAACATTTTATAAATATATATATAAATATATCCTTTTATATATATATATGCATGCATATATACACACACGCACCATTTGTGTGGTATTTGTAGCACACTTAATTCCTAAGATTCCCTGAACTGCGTCTTATCAATTCTGATTTATATTTCTTTGTATCCATACCCTTACATTCATCTGTATGTATGTAGTATATACACACGCACACATGTGCTTACGGATATATAGGGAGCTACTCTCCAGCCTGCTGGAGGTGGACAGAGGCAGTGGTCCCAGTGAGATGTGCTACTGCTTTGCGATGTGACAGCCGGCGGGTGCAGAAGGCAATGGGGCGACTACTACTGCTGGACTGGGAAACAGGAGGGAGAGAAACAGAGCATCCAACTCACCCAGGCAGAGAGCCAGGGAGGGGTGGATGGGAAGAGGAGGTGGAAAGTGGAGACGGGGGTTATTATATATGAGAAATAAAATCTTCTTCTTTCTTAACCCTTTTATCAGAGAGGACCTGAAAGAAGGGATTGCTCTCAAACAGTTCCGTCAGCAAGAAGCACAGCAGCATGCTGAATCCTGCAATCCTGAGGATTATTTACAGCATGAGATGCATGAGACCTCTGTATACATATCTGGAGATGGGAAATCTGCCTTTAGACTTTTGGAAAAACTCTAGCAAGGAGGAGAAGGCCATCACTCAGACGAGGATGCTGATGAAATATGTCATGGGGGAATGGGGTGATTTTGCCCAAGAATCTTTCCTAATAAGCAAACAAGCATGTTTATAGACATAGCTGATATGAATAGAAAGCTTTAAAGATAAAGGATTCTTAAAATCCAATTTAGTTTTCATTCATATTCTGCCCCTTTTTGCATTTTCAGTGTCAACAATGATTATCAACTTCATTGTTATTACCAGTCTGTTTCTTTCAAGTTTTCTGTGCTTCAGGTTTTGAGTCATGAATATGACAAATATGGTAATTGTTTACAACCAGCTATTTCTTGTGGATTAATTTTAAATGCCAATACAAAGGTCTAAGATTTATGTGTGTATTTAAAAAAAAAATAAATCTAAGGACATTTTAGAATAAACTCTTTCAAAGTTTTTTTCCACATATCTTCTGTTTATTTTCTGAGTTATTTTGTTCAGGTCCTATGTCACGTCTGATACCTTAGCATCTGGTTTTGTTATTTATTGTTCTGAAATTATGCTCTGCAATGCCAAAAGGGAAGATTAAAATGTGAGTAGAATACATGGGAATTTATTCTATTTAAACGATTCTGTACTCATAGAGGTGGTTGTTTTGCTCTGTTCTGCATGTGAGAATGAGAGGAGGATGACCTGAGTGCACACATCCAATTTGCTTCCTTAGCGCTGCTGAGACTGGCTGCCTAGCTGGGAAAATGTATCTCCAGCAGAACTCAGCTTCTGTGTGGGATCGGCCTCTTACTGACCAGCTCCTGTTGCAGGACCTTCAGCCATAGAAAACGTTTCTTTTGCTGAGCTTTATTCATCCTGCAGACTGATTTACCACTAGAGAAATTTTGGCCAAGTCAGAAAAAGGAAGGCGTTGTAGGAATATATATGAGGGTGGGAGGAGATTTTGTAACTCAGTCTTTGTTGTTCATTATGGGATAATCAGCAGGTGGCAGCTAATGTGTGCTTCCATAATAGATAAATATGCCATATGTAATTGTAATATACATATTAACTGAATGCATTTTGCTTCCTTTAAACAAGTAGAAAAAAATATACTTGTTTCAAACTGTTAGAAACTAGATATATGCATTAGAAACCTGAGGTTGAAAACCTAGCTGTGAGTCATTTCTATCTTAACGTCAATCTGTTTGAGCATGTGTTTGAAGTGAATTCTTAATTTTA
>JANVCT010000011.1:14785859-14806110 GCA_026770115.1 Aviceda subcristata | reverse complement strand
TTACAAGTACAGCTTGAAAGAATATGCTTCCTTTTTCACCTTTGAACTTCTCTATTTTGTTTCTATGTGCTGTTGATCTGATGCTGCATTTTAACTCCAAGATGAATTATTTTTGTGGCTTCAATTAACTCAGTGTCCATTAAATAAGGGACTGATCCTTCATCTTCAGTTCACATCTATACTCTTTATTTGATTCACATCTATACTCTTTACTTATCTGGGCTATACAGTCATAAGAGTAACAGTTTGCAAAAATGACCTTTACAACTCTAAGGCACTTTCAAATGAAACAAGAATCACTGTTTTATAGCACATTCCTAGGCTCTCTGCTGCAATGTGTTCCCTCTTTTTGTAACCAATTCTATAATACTTAGAGAAGGATTTTAGAAACTCCCATTGCTTTTTCTAAATATGTACTTTCCTCAGTTAGGTCTTTCCTCCATATATCTCACAGCTAGATACTTGTTTAAGCCTCAAAACATGAAGCCTCAGGACTTTTCATAATGTTTGTAGGTAGTAATG
Source organism: Aviceda subcristata (assembly GCA_026770115.1). Lineage (NCBI taxonomy): Eukaryota > Metazoa > Chordata > Aves > Accipitriformes > Accipitridae > Aviceda > Aviceda subcristata. The sequence goes on along the minus strand of JANVCT010000011.1, from coordinate 14,805,588 downwards.
GCAATAATTATGGCAGGGTTTGGGTTTTATTCCCTTTTTATTGAATGACACAAGAAACAATGCAAACATGGTAATCTCAAGATTGTTCTTACTATATTACATTTTGTGTAACCACTCACAACTCTGCTAAGTCGGTGTAAAGCCCTACAACACCAGGACCATGCTGGTCTATGTCCATTTTGGGATCACTTTGCACTGGTAAACACGTGTGCTGATAAAGGTGAGGGGGGAGAGAAGACAGAGAATCAGACCTCCCAAGTTCAGACAATTTAATTTTGGATCATAAATGGATTCCTGTAAGTTATGATCCAAATAAGCTAAGTGCCTAAGATCCAGCAAGCTAAATGCCTACTAAATTCTGTTTCTTGGACGAAATTTCAGAAACTACTTCCATTTTGCTTACAATACAAAATATATGTTTCTAACTTGATAGAAGATTCCTTTATAATGTGGATTATTGAAAATTATTTTAGACTTGTTGTCAAATAGACTCACTTAACTATTCAAAAAGCCTTGCAATTTTCATTCTGCATCAGAAGAGAAAGTCTTGAAGAGTGAAAGGGGCGGGCGGAGAGGGAGGCACATTACTTGAACATGCCGAAGGGTAACCAACAAAGAAAGAAACTGCTCACCCTTTAAAATTAAATCTCATTGTGTGTGCTGTGTATTCTATATCCAGGGCTGTTCTTTTTGCTGTTCTTGAAGTTCTCTTCCAGTCCAGAGCCAACAGTTATTAGTGTAACTGATCTGAATTAATTTACACCGTATTTCACAGCATATATTTTGACAAATAAGGTTTTATTCAAATAATCCATATCAACATATAATTATCATTCACAGCTTACTCCTGGAATATTACCAGTAAATTTCAAATAAACTGGCTGCCTGAAAAATAAATCTAATTTAAGCTCTAAATAAATATAATATAAGCTCTATTTCTGTAAAACTTTGAGATCAATACTTCTGAGGATGTGGAATACTCTGGTTGTATGAATATGATGTGAATTAAGTTACTGCCATGACTGATGTGCTAAAATGCATTATTTATTATTTCATCCCAGTCTTACTGAAATCTTTGGCATTTTCTGATATGAAACTTGAATTCTCCTCATTTTCCCCCAATTACTAACTGACACAGCCTACAGAACTGCTCTCAGGAGTCTAAGGCAAAACTTTATTTGCTTCAGTAGTGCAGGGTAAATTCTAGCAGTCTTAAAATAATAAATTTGTTTAAGAACATCAATTTCTGAACTGATCTCTTTTATGCTTAAGATATATTTTCTGTAAATATATATACTGATAAAAGACATGCATATGAAAACAAGGCATGTGTACTAGTAAGTGTATTATTTGAATATGAAGATGGGATTGGAATTTAAATATGAGATACTAGGATATGTCCATAGTTCTCTATTTCTGGATATTTTCTGAAGTCCTGAGCCCTGTGTGAATATAAATTCCATGATCTTGACTGGGAAGTACCAGAGCTAAAGCTGATGAAGATGTGAAAGTCCATAAGGTTCCACTTCTATGCTAGCTGTGCTAAGCTATGTTATGCTATGCTATGCTACTCCTGACAAACTGCATCTATTTACCAGGACTCCTAAATACACTACTTTCATCTATAAAGAGACTTCAAAGGAACAATGGTTTCAGCTTGGCCAGAAGGGGATAGAATCTGAAGAATGAAGGAAAAACTGCTCCAAGTTGGAAGTACATTTACTTGATGGAGATGATCCGTAGAGAAAAACATGTACAAGTAGAACCAACCACAAGGTGGTTTTTTAAATCTCATGGAAATTTAGGGAAGGAATGAGGAGAGTCTCCTGAAGTGGAGAAGAGGTGTTCCTTAAGAACCAACATTATGATCAATGTTGGCTGGCAACCTGGGGAGGTTAAGTTCAGTTCTGAGGCATCTAGACTGGAACTAGGTGTAGACTGTAGATCTTGTAGATCCACTGTAGGTCTGATCTAGATCTAGATCTAAACTGTAAAGTGACTTCTCTACAAAGGGTCGAATTTGATTTAGAAACAACTTAGAATAGTTTTTGTGATGTCCAAACTACTTTTAACAAGACTTGCCATTAGTAGTAGAGTCTAGTAAATTCTTGTAAGGCAAGAGGAAAGAACTAGTAGATAAAACAGATAGAACGGTAGGAACAAGAACTGCTGGAGGAGCTATGAAGTACTGGGTGACCTGAACAAAAGAGGCATTGGAAGACAATGCATGTGTTACTCTAGTTTGGATGCTGTGTATTGCTAATGCTGGTGGATAAGCATGTTGTCCTTCGATGTTAACTCAGCAATAGGGATGTGTAGAGGAATGAGCTCTGACTTTAATCTTTAATATAACAGATTAATGGAAATATCTGATAGACTGGACTAGTATTTTCCATATTTCTTACATTAGAATCATATTGGGCAGTGCATATGTAAGCATACACCTATGGCTTCACCAACCCAAGTCTTAAACTAGGATACGGTAGTGTTGCAACAAATTTGAAAGCCAGTTTCTGACTGTTGGGTGTGTACAAATGCTCAATCAAAATAGCATTAGTGAAGACTTTATTTATTTTATTTCTTTTTTCAAAATTATGAGCTGTGGCTGATCAATAATACTTAGAAATAAGTGTGTAGTGCATGATTCAAAAATAGATACATAGTGTAAAATACAGTTTTGCTCCCTGCGCACATAAAACTAGAGTAAATATGGACAGAGCAAAGGAAGAACAGACAATTCAAAGGTAAGTAATGTTTTGCTCTTGGAACAAAACAGCAACTTCTTTGGAGCAGATTTGCTTTCAGTATTTTTCTATAGGAAAATGAGTTGTCAGAACCCAAACTGTTTGGTGGAACAACACATTCAATGAAATGGTTTTTTTAGGGGAAGTGCTCTGAAATCTGGAATGAAACCTCTGGTCAAAACTGTGAGCATGACCAGATTCCTCCTGTCTCAATGATCTTTAACCCAGGATGGGAGGATAAAGGTCAGATATTGAAGACCCAGTTCAAGTAGCTGAATCAAGAATGACAACTGATGGCAATGAATCTAAGGTCACACGTATAGAACAAAAAGCAAGCCAGAGCCCGAGGATGGCTTACGCCCACATGGCTATGCACAAACCTATTTCTCCTGAAATGGGACAGATTTATCAATTCAGACAGCTCAACTGATTGTGTGTGTTTTCCCAGATCCTGAACCATGTTTCAGTATTTCCTAGCACCAGAGAAAATCAAGCCAGGAAACATGCTAAAAATTGAGCAGTCCAAGATGATGCTAGTGACTTGCTTGTTTTACTAGTGATGATTTAGCCTTAGTGTCCTGCATTCTAGTCTTCCCTTTATTTTCAGGGTTATTATTTTTAGAAGTTCAGCAAAATGTAAATATTCCCTTTCAATAGAAAAGGGCATGAGAAGATCAGTTCAAGACAGTTCAGTACAGTCACTTCTGAATCCCTGAATACAAAGGCACTGGCAACAAAGCATATGAAGCAGGAGAGGAGAAGAATGGTGGTCATTTTGACCAAAATAAGGTCAGCACTGAGAAAGGCCTTAGCCTAGTTTTCAACAGCTGTTACAGAGAAATCTGTGGCAAGTCATCAAACATCCATGTGACTCACCTCTCTCCTTCATTTAGTGGTCTTAGTACGATCCTTTCAATAGCAGAGAATATCGCTAGGTGGTTTTACTCTTCTGATTTGCAGTGCTAGTTACTCAGGCACTTCGCCAAACCGATGCTGCCGCTCTGATGCTTTCTGTTCCGGAGCTTGCCTGTTGGTGCTGGGAACCCCTGTATGATGCAGCAGTGAGCTGCATACATACCCTTCCTAGTGTTGATTGAAATAGCACTGTGACACAGATGGCTACCCTATAGTGCTATATGGTGTATAAGGATGCATATGTTGTTTTCTCCTTTGAGTACCAGTGTCTTCATAACCAAACGCTCAGGACTGGAAGCACTATAGTATGGTTTAAGCTGATGTTACTGCTCGTGCTTATAGTGAGACAATGTGTTCTAACTAGTCTTTTAGGTACTACTCTTAGATGTATCGCCACATCTGAAGCTGCTTTTTCAGAATGGGTATCACAACGTATTCAAATTATTGACCATACATGTATTTTGATTGCAAAACTTTCTAAGTATTTCCTTTCTACTAAGTAATCTCATCTGTGATGATGTTTTCTTAGATAATATTTTCTTTAAAGATGAATTTATGTTAGTCTTTTTATATATCTATCAGGTTTCACAAGGTTCAGGTTTTAAATTTCTGTCTTGATAACTTTGATAGCAACAGCTATGAATATGTCTTATTATTTGAACTACATGGGTTTATAATCTACCAGGACAAAACCAACATCTGTATACAGATTTTTCATGTATCTTTTCTTTTTTTTTTTTTTTTTCCCCCAATATATATTGTAGGAAGAAAAAGGTTTTAAGATTAAATGAATGCAAAACAGTTCTGCCCAACTTTTCATGGAGTTCTGTGAATTCTTTTGGTGTGAGACCAGGCAGATGAGATACATCTTACTTAGGCACTTTAATGGCATGTCACTCTATGTAGATAGTAACAGCATAGATTCATACAATACTTTGTAATCCTTATAAGAAGACCTGTCATCTTGTACTATAGCAAAGCATATTATTAAGAATCATTTAATCTACACATCACTGATACAATGCCACAGAATAAGATTGTAGCATTTTACCTGCACTTCTATAAATCATGTCTGAATTTTCAGCTCTTTTAAGACTGGTGGGATTTTAGTGTGATGGTTATAACTGTACACCATAAGAGTGTAATTTAAAGTAATTCGCATGCATGTACAAGATCCTTTTATGCAGCTGCTTGAGAATTTTTTTAAGTACTAAACATGAAAAGATATCAACTCAGAGAGGTAGCCCATGTACTTAATTTTTGAAACAGAGTTTTTGAATGAGATTGGGCCATGAACAGTCTTCCCCATTCAGCAATATGACACAGACAGATACAAGATATTCCTTCCATCCTCCCGTCTCCTTTTCCCTCAGGATAATGCATCTTCTACTAGCATCTTGTCACAGTGCTTTGCAGTCAATAGGAAAAACTGATATTCATCCTGAAAACAAAATGAATGTTCCTCACAAGTAGCATCCAGAACTTACCCACATTTTAAAAACATGGACTTTCCTTAAACTCCATGTAATACATAGTTCTGATGAGAAAAATTGTTTTGGAGTAAATGTCTCAAAGGAAGTTCAGTCACTTTTTGCTACACAGCCTACTGTACATGGAGTAGCTAAAGAAGACAAGAGAATCTATTTGTATTCTAATGACCTACTGCATAGAAATCCTGAAGACTAATTTACAGATAAATTAATTAAGATAGCAGATAATATCAGACTGTGGTCTTTCCAGAATTTTTCTGTTTGAACAAAACACTAATTCTTAATTTTACTCATAAAAAAAAATAGTACTTCTCTGTGTCCCAAGACAAGTAAAAGATTTAGGAAAGCAAAGACTAATGAATCTCAAAAGCACTTTAATTCCAACCTCAAAACAAAATAATTAAAAAGTCTTACATTTGTTTCTTGGAGAAGCTCTTGGTATTGGGTAGAATGCAAAGGAGATCATAATGAACTCATGACTGCAAGAGGTGCTGAGTTCTGTCATGCAATTATAAAAAAAAAAATCTTTTTTTTTATAAAATCTTTTTTTCCTATTTTTTCAGCCATCTTTTCTTTAAATCATAAATAAAGGCAAAGTTGTTAATAATGCGTTAGTCCAAAGGTTGGAGAGGGAGTGAGAAAAAATGAGAAATGGTATTCAGAGGGAGAGGGACAAATCAGAAAATTGGTAAACTAGAGCAGTGATCACAAACTACAGGAAGGAAAAGCACCCATTGTTTATATATATTAAAATACCAGTCCTATTTTGAGTAGTTGTGTCTATTTCCATGAAATGAAATGACATGTCAACTGAACCCATTACAGTCTATGCAGGACAGTGAAAATGATAAAATACTGAATTTGAATCTAAAAGCAGAAAGCACAGCGTGGGTAGATATGGTCACTTTTTGCCTTATGAGTATTGTAAGTCTCCATAGGCTGGTATTGACTGAATAGGCCTATCAGATCACATGGTGTCTCCTTTTCCTTTCAACCATAAGTAATCATTACTTTTTTCCACAGCTGCAGTCCTGTAACAGTCATTGATCACTTCATAGATTTTAAGGCCAGAAGAGAACATTGCAGTTATTTAGTCTGACCTGCAATGTGACACAGGCAGTAAGACCTCACCCAATAACATCTACATGAAGTCCAATAATTTATGGTTGAATACAGTACACCTTTTAGAAAGAAACCAATATTGATTTTAAAATGTATTACGATGGACAGAAAATCAACTACTTTCCTTCATAAATTGACCCAATGGTTATTTTCTCTCACTGATAGAAATCTGTCTCATATTTCCACTTTGAATGTGCCTATCTATAAACTGTAGGCAGTGGTTTTTGTTGTAGTTATAAATAACACAGTATCCCTTAGCCCTCTCCTATTGCATAGTCCTATTGTATTATTATGTTATAGGTCAGTCTCTTTACTTTCCCCCTAATAGATAGATTACCTCATCAAATATTTCCTTGTGAGGGAGGCTTTGAGCTCCATGATTTTTTCTTTTGAGGAACACAGCTAAAATTTGGGTTTACAGCCTATTCCTTGGAACTGTGAACTAGAGATCTTTATTGTATAGAGACAGTATAAGCATTTGAGTCTTGTTTGATTCTTAGCTGCATATACACAAACAACTTAACTCAATATCTGTTCTAATGACCTTATGAAGACGATTGTGGACCTTCTAAATATTTGTCTTAATAGGGATACATTACCTGCAGACTGGCAAATGGGATAGAATTCACAGATAGCTGAGTATGAAGAAAACAAACTATATTAAAGTTATATAGTCTGAAGAGGTTTTCTTACCAGTCTGAACTATCCAACAGGCTGTGGGGACAGAGATTCCCAGGAGGGAAGAGGTTAGAGAGTAAGAAAATATGTAATATTTTCTGGACCATAGTACCTATTGCATTGGCACTGGCAACGTCATTCTGATTGCAACTTATCTTCATCTGTATGTAACATTGTTAGAAATGAGAAATATATCTTTTTAAATTTAGTTTACGCTTTAAAATCTTCTCTTTTTTTTTTTTAATTATAAAATACTAGAAATTATGTCCAAGCTTGAAATGTTCTTAGCAACTCCTCAGATAAATGCACTGGCTAATTTTCTGTCCTTATACTCTCCACAAATGTATGGTAGAGGTCCTATTTCACAATGGCCAATAAATTCTCTAATTTGGAAATTAGTTTCTAGATTTTGAACAGTCTTCTTCTGAGTAAAGCTTTCTCTCTTCTTGCAGAACAACCCAATTTCCAGCTTAAGCCACTGTTCTCAAGCACCTCAAAACAAAATGAGAAGTGCTGGATATTCTGAATTGTTCTAATGGCATTACCTGGTTTCAAAAAAAGGTAACGGGAGCTTTATCAATTGTTCTAATGGAAGATAAAATGGCAAACTTAGAAAAAAATTCTAACCGTAACAAATCAGCTTTTGTGTCTATGCTAGCTCTGCCAAGTTGAGTTGTATTGAGGAGCCAACCTAGAGCTGGCAGGATACCTGATGCTGCAATTACCATCCAGTCTGTCAGAAGCCCTTCTTTTTTTCAAAGCAATGCCACACTTTTGTCACTTGAAACCTCTTTATTTCATTTGCCGTAAGAGCTGATACTGTTTGAACACTTGGTGAGGAAAACAGTCCTGTGTTTACAAAGGACAACATAAATAAAAACTTCTAGAACTATGAAAGAGCAATATTAGGATTTGTTTAACCTTATTTTAGCAGTATAAAAGCATCTAATCCAAGCAGTAAACCATGTAAACTTCAAGAATCAATATAGGGAGATAGCAAGTCATGCGTGACTGAACTGATTGCCTTCTACAGTAAAGTGAATGGATCTGTGGACAAGAAAAGAGCAGGGGATGTCACTAGCATGGGCTTTAGCAAGGCTTTTGACTGTCTCTCACAACGTTATTGTACCTAAGTTAGGACATCATGGTCTGTTTGGGTGGCAAACTCTATGGATAGAAAGACGGCTGGAGGTTTAGACCCAGAAGATGGCATTTAATAGGTCATACTCGATTTGAAGGCCAGTAACAAGTGAGCATCACAGGGGTCTAAATGGGGACCTGTCCTCTTTAACATTTTTATCTGTGACCTGGAGGAGGCCATGGGGTGCACTCTTTTGAGTTTGCAAATGGCACAAAACTGAGAGCACAAGTCAGTTCACTTGAAAGCGAGGCTGCCACCCAGAGTGACCTACACAGGCTGGAGGAATGGGCCAGCAGGAACCTTTGAAATTCAATGAAAATGTTAAGTCCTGCACCTGGGATGGAAGAACCCCTTATGATGATACAGGCTGGAGACTGACTAGGGAGTAGCTTTGTGGAAAAGGACCTGGGGATCTTGGAAGACAGCAAGCTGAATGTGAGACAGCAGTGTGCCCTGGCAGCAAAGACCAACAGCATCGGAAGCTGTATTAACATGACCTCAGCCAGGAGATCAAGGGAAGTGATTACCCTCCTTTACTCAATATTTAATAGACAACCTCTAGATATAGGGTCCATTTTTGAGGCTCTTCTTCTGTGCTCATGCCCCACCTCCTCAGTCCAGGAAAGGTATCCATAACCTGAAAAGAGACCAGCAGAGGCCAACAAGATGCTCAGGGAGCTGGAGCACTTGCCCTGTGAGGAGAGGTTGAGGGACCTCAGCTGGAGCAGAGGCAGCTTTGGGGGGACTGGACAGCAGCCCAGTAGTAGCTGCAGGGAAGTCATTGAGAAGGTAGAGCTGGTCTCTACATAGTGAAAGACAACAAGCATCGGCTGAAAGAAGAGAGGTTCACACTAGGTATAAGGAGAAATGTTTTTTGCTGAGGACAGACAGATAGTGGACTGGGTTGCCTGGAGAGGTTGTGCTGTCTCCATCCTTGGAGGTTTTCCAGAAACAGTAGGTTGGACTGGGGATGTTCTGAGGCCCCTTCCATCCTGAATTATCCTATGATTTTAACTCTTTATAAGAGCTGATTGCCCTCACAAGGTACCTAAACTGCTACGGAAAGAGCCTTGCTTGGGTTAAGGTGCCTGATTTTTAAGGTGACGATGTTAAATAGGAATGTCATCCTATTAGGGAACGCAAACGTAGCTAATGAACTGACTGAGTGATAACACTAATCACAGAAAAGGACTCTTAAATGATAAGCCACTTCTCCAATCTCACCCTTATAATAGTGACCAAAAGTCTTTTCCCTTGGAGAAGTAGTTTTCTGTAAATTCCTGTCATAGTTATTTATATATCTTCCTCCTTCACCCACACATTCACACATACCCTAACAATGCAGCAGTAGTACCAGCCCTTCCCGCTAGTTTCTGAACTGTATTTATGCATATTTTACTTGCCTCAGCGAGCAGGAGGTTACTATAATTCCCCGTTTATGGATGGGGACATTAGACCCTGAAGGACTTTGTGCTGCTGGTTTCTAGGCTACTTCTATAGACAGTGGACTACCCTCCATCTTTGTCAGATGGTCTTCCTTGAAAATTATCATCCTACATAACAGTCTAATCAGATTAAAATGACGAGGACCAAGGTTCTGCTGGTCATGCTTTATTCAAACAGTGCCTATTTCTCCCATATCTTATATGCTGGCTTCCAAAGCAGTACTTGGCTTCAGGTCCAGTGCTCTTACAGATTTCTCTGACTAGGATTTGGCTTTTAGCCCCTTACAAGTATGAGCTATTAATTCATTAATAGAAGAGTAGTTAAATTACAAATGCAATGTCCTTTGGTGTCAAGAAAGACAAATGTGTTAAGTGACTGCAAAGTCAAGAATGGTTTCAAGGAATATAAAGAAAGTTACTGTCTGGAGTACAGATATGAGGTGATGAGATGAACACAACAAGGGGAACTGATAGTCTGAAGGGAAACCTGACAGACAAGGATAAACTATGCATGTTTAATTCTTAGATGAGTATTTTCCTATCTCTATTAAAAAGTAGGATAAATAGATATAAGATGGAAATGGCCTTGAAGATCTCTGTAAAGAGGTTAGCAGGAAGTGGCAGGAGCAGACACACAGTCTGCCTGTTCTTTACACTCTGAAGTGAGTAGAGGGAGGCTGGAGAGCCGACATGTCTATGAGCAATATGAAAATATTGAAGAAAAAAAATGGACTTTTTGTTCATAGGAATAGGAAAAAAGTTATGTGTGTTTTAAGCCTCTTATCTTCATTCTTTCCCTTCAGCAATTAGGAAATTAGTAAATTCAAATTGTAAATAATCAGTGAACCTTTAATTTACATTATTCTAGTACACACACATTAACAAATTAACAAAACTTTAAAGAACTCTGTCCTTTCTTGATTTTAACATCCCAGTCATGCCATCTGGTCCTGTGCAATGGCTGCTTAAATTGTTCATTTCCTTTTTGAGCTGACCTTGGGTTGACTTCTTCACATTTCACATAACTGATTAAATTTAGTGGCAATTAGTTTCAGATTTGCTAACATACTCTCAATCCTTTTTCATGTACTTGCCAGAAATCTAATTTTAAAATAAATTTCACATATAACATTTTTTGCTATTTGCTTTGCCTGTATAATTATACTTGCACCACTGTGCAGTCACCTTCAGTATGTTCAAAACGGGTGTAAAGATTTGCCTGTAAATGTGTTCACAAAGGTAATTTTGGCATCGTCTTTCAAACGTACAGGTAATGATGAAAGGGCAAACACACATTCTTTAAAATTAATCCTGTAGTAATATATATGTTCCAACAGATTAATGTCTCAAGTAATGTAATGTGTAAAACACCATCTCAGTCATCTACTCTGTGTTGGAAATTTCTTGAATTTTTGCCATATGCAGAGGCAATCCCAATTCAGTAGGCCTGTCAAATTACTGAATAAAATTCAAATGGCATGCAGGCATTTTTTCTCAATAACTTGATTTTGTATTGTCATTGTATACTCAGAAGTTATTATAAATTAATTAAAAGACCATCTGAAACCCCTCAGGTAATTTTCAAACACAAGGAGAACCTCCCTTGTAGTGATACTGCTGTCCCTGTCAGTCTGTGAAGATATTTTAATCAGACACATTAATTTTACTCCAGTAAGATGAAAGGGGGAAATATATTATTATGGTCTGTGCCTACTGTCAGTAATGCATAAATCTACTGGCATAAGTAGGATGCACAGGGTGTAAGTCAATGGCACAAACCCAGTATATTATTTCACTTGAAGTATAGCAGCCTATAACAAAGTAAAAACACATTCTGTGTAGGCTGTCATGTGTAAGAAAGCCAAGATGCAGAGGGATTTATTTGACACCTTTGGCAATTAATATACATATGTGCTATGATAGCTCACGGAAGCGGTTGGCAACAGTACCCTCTAAAATAGCAGTTTAGCTGAGATGCTCAAGGATTTCAAGAAACCCACTGATTGCAAAAGATGTCTGTCTGAAAGATGCTTCTTTCTCCATGTCTCTCTCCCAGTCTTACTCCTTGAGGTTCTTGACGCGTGACAAGGTTCATGAACTGTCATACTGCTGGATGGACTGGAAGATGATTCTCCTCCTTCTCAAGTTTTCTCTTGTTTTGGTTTTGTGCGTGTGAGACACCCACTACTTCTCCTTCTCCAGGCAATTTTGTTCCCAGATGCCCAATTATCTTCTGCTTAATGAAAATACTGTTCACAGGATAGGTCTTTTACTGCTTTCCTGCTCATGCTGACTTCTCTGTATTAATAATTAACCATTGCAACAGGGGCTTGAGACTTATTTTGATTTCATTATATCAGTATGGAGTCAAGGCTCTAACCAATTAACAGTGGCTTTTTAAGATGTTAATGTCTTCTGATACTTATTGACCTACTGCTGGCTGTTATTGTTAACAAAAGTGAAAGTGCATTGACTACTGAGTTGCCACACTTCACAACCTGCGACTTTAACATAAAAGCCATTCATTTCAGTTTAGGATGATATGCTGAGCAAGTGTCATGACCAAGAGGATCATACATGTTTACTTCTGCAACTAAAGCAGAAGAAATCTGCAGCAAATAAATAAGGATTGTCATTTCTTAAAATACGCCACCATAAATCAGGAGACCGCATTAATCAGAGCCATCTGAATTTTTCCTTCTGAACCTGTTCCATTTTCCACAGGTTTGTTCAGAAGAATTAATTTTTTTAGGAGTGGTTCTTCTAGAATGGAGAATGACAAGGAATTGCTAGCAGCTTGCAAACTAAGCTGGAAAGAAGTAAGATATGTTTTCATTAGAACTGGTCTGTAATTTGGTGGAAGCTTTTCATATCTTTGCAGGAATTCATGTTGCTTTAGATATTCCTAATAAATTATAATTCTTATCATTGAATCCTGATTCCCTCCCATGTGTGTCTGAATCTATAATCTCGGTAAGTGAGATAAAGTAAAGTAAAAAATGACAAAAATTCTCAGTTTGCTCATGTGCTTTGCAGTTTTGTATTCTTATCTTCATAGGCTTTTTTTTAGGGCAAAAATCCCAATGTTTCATGTTACCCACATGAACATGAATACGACAGTGTTAGTGAACTGCTCTGTAGAAGAGTAGAAGAGTCAATACTAACTTGGGCTTTTTTTTTTCTGTTACTGCACTGAAACTGTGCTGGAGCAGGGCAGAGAATGGAGGATAGCAAAAGAGAAGGGGTCTCACTTTTTGAAAGCTGATCAAATCAACTAGCTTTAACACACTTCAGTGTTTGAAGGAAAGTATATATCTTCCAGGCATGGATACAATGATTGCAATTCTGGTCCTAGGCTTGATACCATCTTTAAGGTAGGTGTAGATTTTTGTAAGGTCAAAGTGTGGCAGATAGCATGCTGCTTTAGGGCCGTTCCTGAGGCTGAATTCCATGCTCACTCAAAATCAAAAATACTGTACTCTACACTGGATATGCAAAGTCATGTCATTTTTGCTTTAATCAGCTTTTAACTACTGTTTTTTTAAAATTAAGAATGTCATTATCCAACACAGGACTACAGCCATTGCCTTGTAATCTAAGTGTTTAAAATTCAGCTTGAGAGGAGTGTGTTAAAGAGTCAAAAATAAAGCAAAATAAAATAAAGCAAATATCACATACCTAGACGTCTACAAATTAAAACATTTACAAATACATTGGTTTGGATTTTTTTCCTATTTACTTAAAAAAAAAATTAAAATTCTGCATAGTATCTTGGTTTGGTTCTCAAAGCAAACATAAATCAGATCAGCCAGAAGAAATATCCAATATTATGAAGAATGCTGGTGATAGTGCCTCTCTCAACATTCACTAAAAATCTTCCCAGACCACAGGAGTTTTTGCAGTTACAGTTTTTGACCGGTCAAACAACACTGCAACTAGCGGAACATGAAGTTGTTCTGTCCTTTACTAAAGGCAAGGAGACGCCCTACAACAGCAACCAATCCACCATAAATGGAAGACAAAACAGAAATAAATCTCCGTTAACTACAACACATCACACACAGGAGTGCTTTAAATTTGGGTCTGGACTGTGAGAATCCCAAGCTTCTAATTAACTCTCATTTTGTTTACCTCAAGCAAACAGGAGATCGATACTTTAAAAACAAGAGCTAGAACCACAACAACAAAGTATGACCATTTCTGTGATCATGCACAAGAGCATTTCCACGTATCTCTGGCAACCTGATGGCAAAATTAGCTGAGTAGGTCCAAATTATACTGCTAATAAATTTTTGCACCAGATACCCCGGAGAGAGACAAAGAAAATGAGCAAAGGCAAAGGACAGAGAAAACAACATATGGAAAGAAAAGAAAAGAAAAAAAAAAAAGAGGACACATAAGAGCACAAAGGAAGTAAGGGGTAGAATTGGAGAGGGAAAGAGAGAAAGGAGAGAGATGGAGGGAGAATGAATATGTGTTAGAAACAAGAAAGCTTTTAATAACACTATTCCCTGAGCTTGAATTTGTTCTTTCTTTTTGCTCATAAGGGATTTAAAAGTATGACCTCACATGAAGAAGAATCATTCTATTGTTTCAAGGAAATTTTATAAGTTTTATTACCATTTTCACAATCCAATGCATATATAGGGCACTGTGTAAGACAAACTGGTGTCAGATCCCATCTTGAGTATATATGGAATTGCAGATGAAAATACAGAGAATTAAGTTTAGCACAGCATGTCTAAGCCCACACTTAATGTCTTCCATGGAGTGACTTTTCTTTCAGTGGGGCTGAAGACATTCACACGAACTTCTCATTTAACAGTGCAAAGTCATATAGTTCCAGGTAAATGACCATGCACAACATGTAAAGACTAACTAATCATGCACAGTACTGTTTTGGATGCATTCTAGTAGCTTTGGAAGCAGCATCAAAACAAGCATCACTGTAGGGCTTACAAGCTGTTTAGAGGGATATCAGCCTACTGACAGTGTTTAATTTGAAGAAAGGAAACTGCTCAAACTGCCCAACTGGGAATTCAGTTAATTATATCTTGTGGAAGTCAAACAGATGAGAACACTTTTCTTTTAAAAAGCTTAAATACTTTTTCATTATTTACTCACAAAACACAGCACTGGAAGAAGGCAGTACTTCCAGGCTGAGTCAATGCAGGTATAGTTTATTCTTTCAGGGACCAGTGATGCTCCTATTATGAGCGAGAAAAATTAATTTTTAAGAGGTAGTTTAACAGTCTCAATTACTCAGAGGAACTGATAATATAATAAGATGCTGGTAGAACACCAGTCCTGCTAAAGAAAAGTTACTTTTAAAGGTTAATGGCATATAATTTATAATAAATTTCTTTTCTGGACTGTAGCAAAATGTGCTGAATTTTCCCAATGCTCAGACTAAAAAGCATACTGATTCACATTTTTTTCCCCAGGTCTTGATGTTCCTTTATCACTTTACTCTCCTAGAACTTTGCTCTAATGTGACATGCTGGGAAAGCTAGATTAGTGAATCATATTAGCTACAGCAGTACTTACAATACTGTCTGAGGTTACAGTCTTAAGTAAGCAAGTACTGGGTCATTTAAAAAATACATTCTGTTGCTCTGTCACTTTTAGAATGAAATACTAAAAAAAAAGGAAAAAGTTATGCGTTTTCATTCTTACAATGTACTTTCTGGCACTGAAAGAATCCAACTGAAAAATAATTTCTTTTAATCTTGGGGCCAATTTAAGTGTTTGCACTTAAATTTAGTGAGTAGGTTAATGTCCCCCCCAATTGGATCTCAATTACATACACTTCAGTTCTTGCATTTAGATCATTGTTCTCTTTAGCAAATCAATAAATAATTCAGCTCCCTAGGGAACAAACTATTAAACCAAAATCCAGTGGACTTTAAGAGAGGTACATTTGAACTTTCTAAATAATATTGGAAGTCTTTCAACAATTACTGTGCAAAGCTTGTACAAAATCATGCTGTTAATGACACCATCTTGCAGTTACATTGAGACCACTTATTCATTTTGCCAGTACAAGCCATTCTCTTATAATTTATTTTTTCGCACCTGTTTATTTTGGTTAACAAAAATGAAATGGTATTGCTCAATCTTCCCCAGCTTGAGTGGATGCTCTTTTACTTTGCACAAGCTAATTATTGTAATTTATTCATGCCACGTCCCGAAGCGGGCTGGGTGCCAGAGTCCTTTTCAGGGCTGTGAGAGCACTGGTGACCTGGCTGTCCCTGCCCAGCTCCTCCGGGGCTACCCCTACCCCGCCCACAACCCCGGACCCCATTTTAGCACCCTCCAGAGGCACTGCAGGGTCTCCAGCCCTGTTCCTGAACAGTTATTCACATTTCCTGGTTTGTCCTTGGCCATGGGTTGTTACCTTGGTCTTGGCTGATGTTCACGGCCTGTCAGCAGGGCCTGTTGCCACCCCCACGCTGCTTGGCTCAGCTGGCTCGGGCGCTGTGGGGCCGCGCCCTGTCAACGTGGCCACCTGCACCACGGCTGCCCTTGGCCCCCAGCACCCCGGCCCTGAGGAAGCCACTGGCCTGCACAGAAGCCTGGCAGCGAGCTTGGGCCTTCTTCAGCCCTGAGCTGGGCACCGTGGAGACTGGCGCCCATGGTGGTCCCATAGCTCCTGCTGTCCTCCAGAGTCCAGTTCCACTCGCTGCCCTTGCCCCACACTGTCCCCAACCCTTCCACGCTGACTGAGGGGGGTATGAGGGTTTCTCCGTCAGATGCGCTAAATACTCCCTGCTTTACCCAGGGGACAACCAGGATCAGCCCGCCCAGCACCATTCACTCCTGGCTCTCAGGAAAGGCCCTAAACTGGGTCACCTCCTGCACGGAGCCCGTGGCTGCCTGCGACCCAGCCACAAACCCTTACAACGGAAGAAGCCTCGGAAGAGATGGGTACGGATGATGCGCTCCCAATGCTCAGAGAAGAGGGTAGAAAGTGCCCACGGTTATGGTAAAGGAAAATGAACCTGAGCAGGGGAGTTGGACTAGGTGTTCTCAAGAGCTTCCTTCCCATCTAAACGATTCAGTGATTCTGTACAAGAGGCAATTCAAAGGTGTGCTGCGAAGCCAAGGGAAGTAATAAAACCAGAACTGGCGAAGGAGCAAGAGAAGTCCAAGGCTCTTTACTTTGGCTTATGGTTTTCTACAAAACCTCACTCTCAGAATTTGCACCTTTGATATAAATAATATATACAAATAAAAATTGATATAACACTAATTGAAAGGTACACTTAAGTCTAAAACGTATGACTCACTTCATGCATTATAAGTGAGAGGTATAACATTTTACTTACTCAAAGCTTGAATTTCTGCCTTTCAAAGAGAAGCATTGATTCTGTGGTGCTTGAGACGATTTGATTAAACACTGGAACCACTGAAGTCTATGAAGGTTTGACACTGACTGGTGGAGTTTTGCATAATTTACTCTTAGTAAGAGTCATTACATATATGTTGAAATTCCTATAGTGCACTTCTCAATGAATTGATTCCTCCCACTCCCCTCCATTTTTAAGTTGTCTTACTAGTGTGTGTATCTTCCCTGGTGGAGAGTGCGCTTGCTGATCTACTCTGTCTTTTCCATAGCCTGAGGAAAGCTCTGGCCTGGTCTGTACTAACTCCTGTGTCACCACTACAGCACCATTAGCACCACAATACTGAGTAATTTACTGAACACACAGCCTATAGAACTGAAATAAAGCACTGCAGATGCATGATACATCTGGGTTCTTCCTCATACCACGGCAACAACTCTGCCAAGACTCCTCAAGTACTCAACAAAGTCAAATGAGCAGAATCAAATGGGCATTGGAGACACCACATAAAATTCTGCAATTCTTGTCTACGAAACACAGATGGGTCCCTAAACTGTGCAGTCAAAAAATTAGGTCTGTATCCACAGCATGCTGCTGAGTGTGCAGGAATGCTTAGAGAAGCATGCTGGGCTGCATGCTGCAGACTTGTCTGCACAGCCCTGGTGTCCAGTTCTGGGGACAGCTCATGGTCTGTTTGTCCCTAGACATTATGACAATAAGACACTGAACAACTTCCAGTGATTGTGGTGGACCCTACATCAGAAGTTAAACTCTATTAGAGGTGACACCACATGAGCAAGTGTTAGGAAAAGTAGAAACTATGACAGATTGGATTCACTCTCGGCAAGATGTGACATGCTTCACCTTTTACCACTGGCTGGCCTAAAGAAGGAATTGTGACAGAGCTGACTTCCATCTAATGCAGTTTGAAAATCCTGTGCCAAGGGGCAAGGAGTGATGAGAAACAGAGAAATATTCCTTGTAAGCAAACAAATGAACAAAAAAACTTACAAAACCAAAACATTTAGAAAAACTCTATTACAGAATGTAGTTACTGCATACCTGCTGTTTTCAGCACAAACTTTACCATTATGTCAGAAAATTTAATTCTGACAGCAGAGCACAGTTATAGAACACAGTGACTATCTGTAACCACCGATGAATTTTCAATATCCTAGTCTTGACTACTACATACCTAAGATCATCAATTTACCTTGGTGTGACATAGGAATCAGGACAGTGAGGGGTTTATTTAGTCTCTCCAATTCATATGGCTGAAGAACTAATCTGTGTTTCTGAAAGACTGATGCTTACCATACATATTGTACTGTCTAATTAACATGAGGTATGAAAAATTTGTGCAATGGGCTGACACCCATTAAGTACAAGGTTGGAAGGGTACTCCCCAGGCCAACTGGAGATAGTAGAGGTTTTATTAGTGGTTGTATCTGAAGAATAAGTATCATGAGCAAGTATTCCTCAGGCCTCAATTCTAGGGCCTGTCATTGTTACAGGTGCTGCTAAGCCATTCCATTAAGAAAAGATCAGGAATGCTTTTTGTACCTGTACTTTGTAAGACAAATGGAAAATTGTCTTTTTGACAAGATTTTGCTGCCTTCCTCAACTGTACATGGAGCTACTCTTAAAATTCACTCTAACTTGGGCTGATTCAGAATGCAGTAGATTATTTGACAAGTTATATAGTACATTTATTATACTTTATATATCTCTTTATAGCATACTCACAATGAATATTTGAGTGCCTTCCAGTAGTGCATTAAGCAATGTGACTAATGCTTGTTACATGTTTATTCTTTCATTCCTCTCCCCAGGGGAAGATGTGTCTACTGTGCAATGTTTTGTTTTACAACATATAATGCTTGTCTGACTGTTTGTCTAAATGTTTATGTTACAGAAGGAAAGGTTAAGAAAATCCAATTTGCACTTGGAAAGGAAGGTGGCACTCAAACTTGTGCTGGTCCTTGCCTCCTGGAGGAGTCGATTTCTCAGTCTCAGACTGGCCCCAGCAAAAGCACCTTTTTCTATTTAATAAGATTTACTGTCCTTGCAAAGGTTTCCCTTTGCCAGTAGAACAAAATCGTCAATCACTGTTTTCATTCTGGGACTTCAGTTTAGACACCCTGGGCCATGGCCACAAAAAGACTCAAAAGAACAGTGCAGCTTTGAATCCAGTTCAGTAGCTGATGAGACTGGAAATAATACTCTGTAAACTGCAGCAGCTGCTTGTCAGCTGGAAGAGTTCAAAATTCCCCACAGCTGACCATTTTCCTACCAGAAAGACTGTTCCTCTTCCCACACAACGTTGCTGTGACCTGCAAAGGCACGGCAACCCAGACTGATTTTTATCAAAAGTGTGTTTCTGATGGCATATGCTTTGGCAGTTCTATTTGTTTGTGCAGGCAGTTTCTGAATATGAAAAATATAAGGATTGGCACTATCTAGACCCCCATAGGAAAATCAGATTCCTGGAGAAAATAACAGCTGGGAAAGAAAAGAAAGGACTTGTGGTCCTATTTGATATATTGTTAAGGTAGAAAACTCTTGAAAGACATACCTTCTCTGAATGATCTTTTTTTTACTAATTTTTCAATACAATGTAGAATTATTTAATAATTAATTAATGTCATGAACCTTAAGCCACTAGATTCTCACTTTAAGCCCTTGGTCTGCTAAGTTTGCAGTGAGCTGTAGGCGATTTTGTAATAGGAAAGTATAAAAGAGATACTGATTTCAATTTTATCTTTGTTTTACGTGTATTCTATAAATAGTAAAATTTTTTCATAAAATTCTTACTTCATGCTTTATGGTATTTTTGTACTTTAGTTGT
>JANVCT010000011.1:14741116-14755355 GCA_026770115.1 Aviceda subcristata | reverse complement strand
CGTCCCCGCGGCTCCCCCCCGGGAAGGGCGACCTGCTCCGCTGAAGGGCAGGAGGTGCCCAGCCCCGCGTCCCCGCTGCCACCCGACCCCGACCCCGAGGGGAAAAGCGCTGCCAGCGCTTGCCTGTCCTGCTCTTCCTCTTTTTCTTTCTTTTTTTTTCCCACCCGGCAGGAGGAAAGCAAACCGTGCTGTGGCAGGGGAAAAAAAGGCGGTAAACAAGAGGAAAACATATAGAGTACAACAACCCTTGACTGTGTGAGAAATAAACCCTGCGCTGGAGTAGTTCTTAAGAAAAATCTTTCAAGCCTGCTCCTGAAACCTAGAGGACTTCCCGGATGTTTATTTTATTTTAACATTAAAAATAAAAGAAACAGCAGCTCAAAGTGCATTGAGTAAGCAGGAGACCTGTAAATCAACTATGTCAAATAAACAAGCACAGCAAAAGCTGGCTATCAACTCTTCATCCTTGCTCCGAACTCTCCCTGCATTATATAATGTTGATAAACTGCTGCGAGTACCTTTAGGAGAAAGATAGAGCGATGATGAGACCACAGCGCTATTTACTGGAGTACGGTAGTAGCCTTACCTGCCAAGTAGTTGTTTCAGAGGTTCATCTGTGCGTTTCTCATCAGCCCTCCAAGTACACAATTTATTTGATGCTCGCTGCAGACATATGATTCCCGGGTGTCAGTGTCTCTGTCCTAGACGCTTCTGAATGGCTTGTGGATTATTAACTTACTATGCTCTTCTGCTCTGCCTTGTGCCAAGAGCTGTGCAGGTACCAACAGCTCCCACTTGTGAAGCCAGGGAAGAGAGAGATTGGGTGGATTTCCACGTAGCTCTACATTTCGAACTGCTGATTTGCTGGAAGGGCTACAGTCATTTAGAGACTTGGTCTGGTCTTCTAACTGGTTTATTCCAAAAGAGAGGCCTGACCCAAAGTTCGCTAAAGACAATGTGAATATTTCTATAACCATGGTGGGAATCGGTTCAAACCGCTGTGAGCTCACCGTTGGCGTGAAGGTATTTCTGAGTGCCACTATTCTAGTAAGAACTAGTAAGAACTCCCTGGGAAAAAGAAAAAATTACTAAGATGTGCATTTTGTTCATAAACTTGTTGAGAGAAGGTCAGGGAACTCTTTCTGCTCCCCTGCAGCTATTGGCAAAAATATGTGCTAGAAGGCAGCTTACAGCCCCTGGCCAGAGGATGTCCTCTGGTCTCTGTAGGCTCAACCAAGCCACCAGATACAGTAGGCAGGGGAGGGAAAGAGGGGACACTGTAAAATTATTAGGTCCAATTTGGGGCATCTGTAAAGCCAGTAGAAGCAGGACTCACTGTTTCTTTCCAAGGCATTGCTGCTTGCAAGGCAACTCTCAACAAATTAATGTTTCAGTGTTTTTCCCTTCTCTGGTCTCAGTCCTGGGATTAGATCTGAGCGTGCCTTTAACTCCCAGGTTCCTGTTATTTCCCCCGTACTTGTCGTCCCCCCCGCCGCTGCTTCTGCCTTCTCCAGCAAGGGCTCTAGGCTGTTCAGAGAGATGGAAGAAGTCAGGGAAGGGAAACTGGGCAGTGGGAAAGATTTGGGCTCTGCATAGATAATGACATCTTTGAGCAAGAACTTAACTAGCGTGAGTGGCACAGAAATTGGCTTATATTTTTTGACATAGTTAATACAGGGTTTTAGTGTATTTAATGCAGTTTTTAATACAGTTAATTTTTTTTGTTCTTCTCTTGCTCTGTAGTTGCTGATGAACGGGTCCAGGAGGGACAACTGAGCCCAGTGTAATAGTAGCCTGGTAGGTAGAATAATTCCTGAGAAATGGGAGACTGAGTGTTAACATTTTTTTCTCTGAGATTTGGAATAGGAAATGAACCGCTGAGGTCCTGTCTGTTCTCAGATGAATGACTTTAGCTCTCTCCTAGCTTTGACTACAAATTTAGTCTGCATCAAAGCAAGCATATATAGGCCCACAGAATTTTTTTTTCACCAAAATTATTTTGTTGGAAATTTGTCAGTCCTTCAGGAAATTACAGGGCTCGCTTCAGGTTCTTGTATGCTTTTTATGTATATGTACAAGGATTTATGTTTATGTACAAGGATTTATCAAGATTTTCTGTTTTTAAATTATAGCAGCATTTTGCTTATGAAGGATACAAACATTAACCCTTACATTTCAGAGTCACTGTAGTGAACTGGTTTATTCTGATGCTGCATCTCTTCTATAAAACCTTTGTGTGAGAGCACTAAACATTTTTTTCTCATTGGAGAGAAAATGTAAGCCTTTTGTGATTATACCATTGCTACAAAAATTGCCTTGGCAAAAGCTGACTGCTGAGCTTGCCACCTTAGACTGGAAATACACTTATGCTGTTTTCTAAAGCTTCCAAAATATTTTCTGAGAGCACAGTTTGATAGAAGGTTTCATTCACATAATGGAAAACATGTGGATATTAATAGATGTTTTAAAAGTAAAAAAATATAGATAGAGACTGATTTTTTTTTTAAGCAGGATATTGTAAAGGTCAAAAAAAAAGGAACAAAATTACAAAAATAATAAATAACAGAAGAAAACACACCAAAATGAATCAATCCCCTCCCCAACCAGCTCCCCAGCCCCCAAAGCAGATATTCATCAAAATGATGTAAAAAAAGATGAGGATTTATTTTTTTACCTAACATGTTCTGAACGTTTATGCGAGGCATGTTTTTAAAGTACGAACATTTAAGCACTTACTAAAAACTTACACGCAGTACTGAAATACGTGCTTTTCTATTGACGTTGTTTCCATAAAGTCAGTCCCACCAGTGTCTGCAGGAGCAGGGCTTCTCTTTTCACCCGCGTTCATTTGGAGGACCCAGAACCCGTACTGGTGGGAGCCCTGTGTGCATTTTCCTGTTCGTAATTGATTGCTGGCTTGGGGGTTAACCGCATCGTTTAAAAATCTACCATCCTTTGGCCTACTGTTTTGGCCGTTCGTTGGTTATGGCTTGCCTTAAACTCGGCCCTGATTCTGCAGCTGGGGTGACTAATGCCGGTACCTGGTGCTGTGCAATCAGCCTTAATGACCTTGATGAGCACGGTGGCCCGCTGCAGTTTGCAGGGTTGTGGGACGAGGAGTAGGATCCTAGATCCGGACGGGAACTGCGTTGTATGGTAAGAGCTGAATCCAGGCTGAGGCTTTGGATACGATTAAGAGAAAAAAATAACACAAAATATTACTAAGATTTGAATGTGAGAAAGAACTGTATGTTCTCAGTTTTTACTTTACAGCAGGTTGAACACATTTAGCTGTGATGGCTGAGTGGTTTAAGCCTCCATTCTTAAGCACATTTATAGCATTTGCTAATGACTTTATTTTAGAGAAAATAAAACAAATCACTTATTAAAATATCTTCTAAGTGGAAATGTAGCTAGTGGGCTTTATTATAGCTTTCATTTATTCACAGAATATTGTGTTTGCTCCATATGTTTTATCAAGGAAAAACAAAGATTAAATGAGATTAAGTAATCTATGTTAAACTAGAGTGGGTTTGGTTTGGGTTTTTTTTGTGCACGTGTGTGTGTGTGTGCATAGTGCCATTTTTACTGAGTAACGGTCTTTGCTGAACAGCAGTTTCACATTATACAGGACAATCTGATTTAAAATTTAAAATTAAACACCTTTGCACTATGGGTCATAGGATGATCCTGAAAAAGTGTTTTGGTGTAACAGGCCACGATAAAGCAAGGACTTCACTCATGAATCCAAGCTGGTCGGGGGTACCACTATCTGTAGAGAGACGTGGTTTGCTGCATCCAAGCCTCAATCTCCACTGACCAAAAAGGACGGCTGTGGAAGTACAACTTCTCCAGTTAAGACTTTCTGTCATGAATTTTTTAACAAATTTGATCGTCTTCTCACACTAAACACAAAGAACTTTACAGGTAAGCTTATATCAGCTGGTGAAAAAAGAAAGAAAGTGTGAGAGAAGAAATGAAATACAGCTACCCCTTTTCCATTACTGCAACAATTTAGGAGAGGGAAGATATCATCAGAAACCAAACATATAGGCACTGGTATAAATTTCTTCCTATGTTAATCAAATGTAAAAGGGACAAATAATTGAACTAGGGAACTTCAATATACTTACAGATTCTCATAATATGCAGTAAATCTTTACAGTTCTACTCTCGAAGGAAATTCTTGAGTAAATAATAATGACTTTGGCCTCTTGCATAAATGAAGATGGATGTACTGAGAAAAATCTAATTATGGATTTCTCCTGCCTTGACTCCTATCTTGTGCACCTGTATTATATCGTTGATACTTCATATATATATTCCATCAGTGCTGTACTAAAATGAAGCCTAATGCAGGAGAAAAGGAGCATAAACACATCAACAGATTTGGTTCTTTAATAATTCAATATTTAATCTAGTGGTTTTGGAAACAAAGAATGTACCGGTTTCTTTGAACGTTAGCTAGTGCTACCAAGTCAATACAGCTATGCTACAAACTCTAGTCTATTCTGTGTATCATCAACAGAACTGTTCACTAAGGGCCGTGTCTTCACTAGGAATGATTTAAAGGTATTTCTACAGTAGCGTACCGTAGCAGCAACTCTTTCCTAGTAAGGATGCAGCTTATCTTGTGAAAGCTATATATTGCATACTTTATCTGATTACCTCTGAGTTAAACAAGCTAAACAGCTAAACAATTTAAACAGCTAAAAGCTCTGGGGGTTTTGTGGTTTTGGTTTGGGTTTTTTTTTGTTTTTTTTAAATGCAAGTGGGTTTATAACAGGAGCTTCTGGAAGACATTTTCATATCAGTGGCTCACAAAGCTACGCCAGCAGAATTCTACAATGTAGGCATAGCTTAATTTCAGATTGGTACAGTGTCCTGGTTTTGGCTGGAACAGAGTTAATTTTCTTTCTAGTAGCTGGTATAGTGTTATGCTTTGGGTTCAGTATGAGAAGAATGTTGATAACACCCTGATGTTTTCTGTTGTTGCTAAGTAGTGTTTATATCAAGTCAAGGCTACTCATGCCCAACCAGCACGAAGGCTGGAGGGGCACAAGGAGTTGGGAGGGGACACAGCCAGGGCAGCTGACCCAAACT
Source organism: Aviceda subcristata (assembly GCA_026770115.1). Lineage (NCBI taxonomy): Eukaryota > Metazoa > Chordata > Aves > Accipitriformes > Accipitridae > Aviceda > Aviceda subcristata. Next base: position 14,750,252 of record JANVCT010000011.1, on the reverse strand, counting down.
GGCCAAAGGGGTATTCCATACCATGTGATGTCATGCCCAGTATATAAACTGGGGGGAGTTGGCTGGGAGGGGCGGATCGCTGCTCAGGAACTAACTGGGCATCAGTTGGCAAGTGGTGAGCAATTGCATTGTGCATCACTTGTTTTGTATATTCCAATACTTCTATTATTATTGTCATTTTATTATTGTTATTATTACCATTGTTAGTTTCTTCCTTTCTGTTCTATTAAACTGTCTTTATCTCAGCCCACAAGTTTTACTTTTTTTTCCCTGATTTTCTCCCCCATCCCACTGGGGGGAGGGCGTGAGCAGCTGCGTGGTGCTTGGTTGCTGGCTGGGGTTAAACCATGACATACAGATGGCAGAATATTGCAAATGTTATTGAGTGCATTACTGGAAGAAAATATCTGAGGTCCCAGCTTGTCTGGCAATTTTTACTGCTAACACTGAGGGGAATAGAAATACACCCTTCTCATGTTAGAGCCCAGTCTGGTTGGGCAGAGCCTACAGTTAGAAAAATGAACAGGTTTTCTATTTGAAACATGGTTCTGTATAGATGAGATGGAACTAATGGAGACAAGCAAAGCATTAAACTCCGTAGTAACCCTTTTTACAGTGTCCTTGCAGGGATGTACTAAGCTTTAAAACTCTTTTCACGCATGTGAGAGTTAATCCTCTGTTCTCTCTAAGTGTTTTTCTTCAGTATCCATTACACTGTTGATGATTAATTATAGATCTGTCTCTTTGTTTTGCACTCTTCTCTGACATTCCTGGCTTCGTTCATTTGTCTGGAAGGACCATAAGCTGTTTGGAGCCACAAGCCATCTTTCTGTTCTCACATTTTACAGTATGTAGGACAACAGAATCATGGTCAACCAGTATGGTTCCAAATAACAGCTAGTAATAATGATAATGTATCAGCTCCAAATCCTGTATTCACATAGGCTAGACAGCTGGGAGATGTGAAAAGCCTCAAACTCCTTTGATGTTAGAAAAATATGCGATGGAGTGGGAAGCATCACGAAAAGTTTGTGCATGCAGACAAGACAATATTAGTAGCCCACAGAGGGATTTGAGGAGCTGCCTTTGGGCTGACTGTAGGAGATGTGGTGAAAAAAATCACTTGGTGCTCTGGAAACTTCTACCTGAAGTATATGTACAGTCAAAGGTTTTAATTCCAGATAATGATAAGTTAATGTTCAAATCTTCTTTGCAAATTTGCACAGCAAGCAGGAGAAAAATTGTGAGTGGTTTTATGATGGTTGAAGTTAAATACATAAAAGCATTCGTATACTTTATGAATCATTAGAGAAACGATAGTCACAAAATCCACTTGCATCTAACAGATTGAAAGTTCTAAGAAAGTATATTTGGAAAAGTTTCAGCTTTTTGGTGAGGGCATAAGATTGAAGAACAAGTCGGACAGTGATACAATTTTTGCCACAAAGTTTCACTTGAGTAATATCCATACAGTAATTAATATATTTTGAGTACCAACAAACTCCAGAACTCCATTGGTGCATTCAGAACAGGATCAATCACACTGGATGTCAATATTCACAAAGTCCAGTTTAATTCACTCCTCTGAGGAAACACTTTCCAGAAACCTAGCAGCTATTACTAAACCCAAAACCAGAAGATTAATCAGAATATTAAAATAAAAAAGTACTAATTTGCATAATTACTGTTGTGACTGTGGTGGTCTAAGGACATAAGAGAGGCAAGGTCTCTGGCGAGAGGAAAACTCTCTTGCAAAACTAGCTGATGGATTTGAAAAAAAGCAGTACTCCCATCCCACCTCCAGTTTATTACCTCCCCTTTATTTGAATAATATTGAATATATAAATACTCTGTCTGATGAATCTGAGACATGTGACTGCAACAGGACTATTTGCAGCATGAATAACAAGCGGCAAGATTAGGTCCTGTCATGTTGTTTCTAAATGCCTAACTGAATAACCTACTACAAATCAGAGTCTAGATGCCACTGCCTGAATTTATATGAACTCTAAATCCCCCTCTGGAATTTTATTCAGGGGAGAATCAATGGATATGTGAATTTTTGAAATGCAAGAGTTTCAAAGTGGCTAGAACAAGAAATTTCTCTTCCCTTTTTTTCAGTTGTTACCATGTCAATTATGATCACTCTTAATTGACTAAAATCTCCCAGACGGAGTGTCCAATACATGGTGGTTTGTTCTCTGTCAAGGTTTCTTAACTATCTTTTAAGCTGCATTGAATTGTAGGAACATACAAATTAGGATGTAAATTCATGGTTGATACAAAGGAATACCCTTTCAAAATTAATGGCATACATTTATTTATAATTTTTTGTTATGTTTAATGCTGGGGGAAAAAAGTTACAAAATCTATTCTTATCATCTATATTACCCTTGATGAGGAATATAGTCTCTGGAACATCTAAAACCTTCACTTGTTTTGAAAGTATGACATTGAAAGCAAATGCAAACAACAAAGGGAAAAACAGAAATGCCATTGCATACACCCGAATGTAAACAATTTTCAAACTATAATGTAGTTCATTCTTTCCTTCTTCTTTGATCTGTTTATTATTTAATTTACAATAGAGTAGAAGTCCAGGACAGCATTTTAATGTATATTCATTAAGGAGCAGTGCAGATATATAATGTTGAAAAAAAAAGATACATAATAGTTGCCTGTAATTAATTTTCCTGAAAAAAAGAAAAAGGCACACTACATGCTCCAAAGATAGCTACTGCATGCTTAGTTCAGTGACTGCATACTACACATCTTATGGTATGTGCCCATCTTTGGTTCATCATGAAAAGCAGCCAAGTATGTATATACTCGTTTTAAGCCCAGAGGAGATGACACTGACTTAGTGTGAGTGCCTGCATATTGCAGGACAGACAATGTTCTTCTGCAGGCAGGAATTATTCTTCCCTTTTGCTATCTGGTGCCAAAATTTATTGTTTACATCCCATCCTTTGGAAAGTAATTCAATGTTAAATTAAAGACTTAGTTATAGTAAATTTGCCGCTTTCCTTGGTAAACTGCACCAATGACTAATTACTTTCCTTGCTAAAATTTGTTTCTTCTTCCTAATTTGTACTTTTCTGTCTCCAGCTTATCAAGAAACTGAATCTTGTTATGCTGTTGTCTGTCAGATTAAAGTGCCCCAAATATCAGAACTCTTCTCCTCTGGGTCCTTATGAACCATGATCAAGTCGCCTTTTAAACTTCTGTTTGATACACAGAGTAGGTTGTGAATCAGGATAGCAGACCTGATGATGAGTCTCTCGAGGTGCTGAAGTCACTCTGGCTCAGATAATGGTGTGACATTTGGAAGAATTTCTTAAGGGTGTCTGTATATTCTTTAATAATTTGTTTTAATTGTAATCACACATTCTTAGAAAAAGAAAAGCAAAGCACAAATCCCATCCCTCAAAATCCTCTTCACAGCCCTGATTCTCCTGACTAGCTATAGCTTGAGCTGTATTTTGTCTACGTTATCCAAACACTGCACCGTGGGGTAAATCGGCACATGATCAGATGCAAAGATGTTTCAGTAGCTTCCTCACTCTTGTTTCTGAATGCTTCAAAGCCTTTAGCTCAATGTATCTTCCTGACAGCCCTCTGACACAAGATAGTGTTATTATCCTTTTTAAACAAAAGGAACTGAGGCACAGAGTGACTTAGACAAATGCTGACAAAAATATCAATTCATTTAGGCTGCCAGCTTTCAGATACTCGGAGACAGATCTTTCAAACCGTAAGAGTGCAGGCAGGCAAATTAGTCTGAGGAGATGATTAGCCTAAGAAGATGCTAACCCCTCCTCATGGGTGTTAGGCACATAACTTCTCAGGTCCTTTTGAAAATCTCTGTAGGCATGATTTTCACAATTTTTGGTGCCTAAACATGTTTAAAAAGATGGCCCTTGGCAGCCTCATTTTCAGAATACTTAGGACTGCAATAGCGCTTTGTACATCCAGAACACAGCTCAAGTACACGTCGCTTGCAGATGTGAGCACTCAGCACTTTTTATAAATCAGCCCCCCTATGTCTTGGGTTGAATATTTACAAAAATTCTCTGTTCTTACTTATCCTTCACTCATTTTTTCTCCACTCACTGTATACCATTCTTTACTTTCCCCCCTTACTTGAATAGTCCAGTTACTTCAGTACTCAGCACCTTGAGTCCTTTGCCAGGAGGAGAGTCATGTTGATGGTTTCTTCCTCCTCAGCCGAGTGTAAATTTAGGGCTCTTTTGGCTTTCTAACAGAGCCTACACCTAGCTCTTCCTTCATTGACTGGCAATTTCAAATTACTTCTGAATTTATTCTATATGGTGTATATTATGGATGTCAGACACTTGTTTCCTTGTTCTCTTGGTGACTCCTAAAATCAGTTTCCCCGAGCTCCAGGAGCTGCATTCCTTGAGTGCTCAGTTGCTGATAACAGGCAAGCTGTGCGCAGACCTGAAGCCCCTGGGCTCGGGGGCCCACGCTCCGTGGCCCCTGTTAACATCCTGCACTTGTGTCGCCCTACACCACGTTGTTACTCTGGAGTCATAGATAATTCATTCCACACAGATTAACCGCAAAAATAGCTACCCGTAACCAGTGTCTATTACTTACAGCTAACATGTCAACATTACAACAGCAATAGGTGCTGCAGCACAAAATTATAGAAAGCTAGGCAAGGCTCAAATAAATTAGGTAACATCCACCTGGTCTTCGGTACTTGCAGTTTCAAGTAAGCAAGCAGAAACAAACCTTGTGACTGACAAAGGCAAGACCAGACAAGAAGAGTCTGAAAAGCCTCATCCTGAGTCCCTGCAGTTATTAAAAAGCCTGTAGCCTGTTACCAGCCATGGTGATACTGCATCTACTTGCTACAGGGACACAGGAGTTACCTCATTTGGGAATCTAAAATTAGATGAGGTGAATCTAGCCTTTGGAGACCAAGCTACAGCCAGGCTGCTACCAATGGTAAGGAGGAAAAAAGGTGTGTTCCCCAGCCTGCCATATTAATCATGGTAAAAATACAGCTTCAGAGCAATTTGGGTTGTACCAGTCATCAAATCCAACATAGTTGGAAATCCTAAAAGCATAATGAGCTTTCCAACTTTTTAATTTCTAATGTTGAATAATTTCCCATGAAGTTCCAAGAGTTAAACTCCCACTGTAGAAGTTGCAAGGTGGAGTTAATATCTCACCAATAGACTTCTTTTTTTAAAAGTCTTAGTCTAAATTCACCACTCAAAGGAACGACTCAGTTGATTGGCTAATGATGGCCCAAGCTCTGCTATAAATTAATAGGTAAATGTAGGTTGGACTGTGAGGCTGAGAGAAGGGTCTTTGCTAGGCAACTTGGCGGGGGAGTGTAAGCACACTGGCAGATCTGGGGTTCCCTGGTGTGGGCTGACTCCCTCTCCACATGTGCACGTGGACCCCAGTAACAGTGTAGAACAGTAATAGTGAGCTCTGCCACTGCTGCAAAAGTGTAGAAGAGGAAAACCAAGCCACGCGTGCGGTGCTCTAGGGAGTTGCCTCTACCTTGCAGACTGTGATTTGGTGGATCTGCAGCATCAGTGTTTCCAGGTGTAGCCTCGTCCAGGCTGCATGTGGAATGGAGTAGTTTTTTATGTGCACCTCCAGTGTGCTGAGGGTACTCCAGTACCAGCAAATGTCTGCCTTTGGGAGATAAGACCATGAGGATGCTGATGGAGCATTTTGATAAAGCAGTATTGCTGCAGCCAAAGGAAGACACCTGAAAACATGATCTGGGTCTTTGGACTTCCAGCCAAACCATTAAGCAAGACAGTCAAACCAAACTGCATAGAATTAGATTCCAGGATCAAGCTCACATCACTACCTCCTTTTAAAGTCACTGGCAGTTACCTATCTGTATCCAGAGGCAGAAAGTGGTCTTTAATAGTAATTAAATGACTTGTTTATTGCCGTCAGTTCATTAGTGTGGTGAATTGATGCAACCTGCAGGAAACCGCTCAGCAGGCAGCACAAAGCAGTCTGTAAAATGTCAATGTATCTCAAATCTTGCGAGCCTGCAAAACCTGAGGATCACACAATCCCTAGCAAACCACTGAGCTGGGATCAAACACTTTCAAGCTGACAGCATTGACTGTAAACCATCTTATTCTGTAACAGCATACTATGCATGCGAGGTGTGCTGCTTTTGAGTAATGGACAGATATTGCAGAAGGCACACAGGAATGTTAAAAAGTACTTTTTTAGACTTTCCACCTGAATAACAGAAGGTAACTTTAAAGACAGGCAACTGTAAAATAATATTTCAGTATACATGGTAGTAATAAAACATGATTTAAAGTAAGCAGTGATTATTAAGAAATTATTTTATTTAAATTTCTTATTAATAGGTTGCAAAACTAAGTATAGATTTGGAAGTCTGAGACAACTATACAGCATGCATGTCTTAAATCTGGTCATAGGTGGGGCTGGAGGAACATCTTTGGAATTTCTTGGGGGTTTTGAGTATTGAAAATAACATTTTCTTCTCTTCATTTAACATATTTTAACAAAATATATTCATACCACAAATGAAACCTTAATGCAAATAGCCTAGGTTCCTGGCTGACAATAGTGAAAGAATACTTTCTGGTACATTTAAGAAATGCAAACTGGTGTTTTTATCAAAGAAAGAAGGCTCTTATCTACATTCATCTAACATTATCTGTTCTTTGTGAGCTCTCCTCTGGATCTTCTGCTCATTGTACTGTTTTCTGTTACCAATCAAATCCCTTTACTCAACAGAAGATCATCATTTTGCCACAGAACAATGATGCACTAAATGAAGGTTTGCTTTACTCAGAACTACACTGCTCCATACTGAAACAATTTAGATCTGCTCTACTCTGCTTTACAGCCAAACCGTGAAACATTTCTGATACGAAATACCATCAGGCTTAAATTTTTTCAAGCTTGTCTAAAGTTTGATGCTCTCTCCTTAGCATTTTCTACTAGCTGATTGGATGTCTCTCAACTCAGGATATAGCCATGTAAATGACTTTTTGCTTAGTTTGGAATTACCATAAATATACTCCATGGCAGCTTTTGAGCTACCATTACCAGTTATGACATATGAAAAGCCAAGGATGGTGATGGGGGATGGTGACATTTTTGCTGATTGGGAAGACCAGAGATTATTTTGAGACTCAAACATTTGTAATTTAGTTCCTAAACCACTCCATGGAGGAGGTAATCAGGGATAGATGGCCCTGTGCCTAATATAAATTATTTTTCCTTCTCTATTGGATTATTCATGCTGGACTGAAACTAGAGTGACAGAGGAGTCACTCGATAGAAGTTTCCTTCTATCCTACCACAAAACATTGATGACGGAGGTTGCACAGGGATACAATATGGTAGCTGAGAATTGAACCTTAAGCTTTGGTAACAGAGAGGTCAGCAGTTTCTTGAATATAATTAGATTTTGTTAGGCTATCTCGAAGCTTTTGATACTCCATTTATTTTCAGTTTATTAGGACAAATTCCAGGAGGGAGTCAAATGACCTGCAATTTTGTCTGACAGATATTTTTGATCCTTTGGACATGCAACGTCACATCACATCAGTTCAATAGACCAAATTCTCCCCTGAAAGAGTCTCAGGACTGTCTCTTTGTGACAATGGCCTATCCACTGTAATCCACTGTATCTTCTGAGAGACACTGAAGTGCTAGTATAAAATGTACTGCATTATTAGTTCAGATTCAGCTACTATATGTATTGCATATATATATTTGCAATATGATTTTGATCCATTTTATGATAAGTCTTTAATTATCTTAGTGTTTTCTATTCTTAATTAGTTCTTTCAGTATAAGCGGCAGCAGAAGGAAGCTTCTTTTTGCAAAGTTAGGTACCATGTACTAAGGTTAAGGTTTTCTCCTTTATTTTTTTGTAGTATATAAATTGAGTTTCAAGATGCCAATTAGCTTTAATACTTACTTATTGGTAAGTTTAAAATTACTCATAAAGAGTTTGCCTTATAGCCCATTGTATGGGTCAATATTTTAGAGCATGTTTTAGACATTGAGTTGGCTTTAAAGCATGTCTAAGACAATGAAATATTTCTGTTAGTTGCAGTGGGTTTGGGATATGTCCAAAGCTATATTGACTGGAATCACTAGGAAAACCCTTTCAGCCTCCAGAATTAACCTACTTTATAACCTCAGTGATGTAGAGAAGAATAAAGGAAATAAACAAGGAAGTATATCTTTGGCTGACACTGGACTCATACAGCTTCTTGTGCAACTCACAATTTTATAATTCAGAAAACTACCGTCCTTACTGTTTCTTTGCCTTCCAGTGGGTAGTAATGTGGAGAGATGGTTTCTTTGTATTTTCTTTGTTTTTTCTTCATATTTGGAAAAGGGCTTATTCAAGCTTGAATTGTTCAAATCAAAACTGCATGTCTTCTTAAGGGCTACATTCTTGCTCAGCTACAAGCTAAGGGACCAAGTAATGCTAACTTGCACTGTAGGGAAGAGTATTTCTGTTAATTGCAGGAACTACTAGATTAAATTGTTTGGCCTGCACTAGGCAGCAGGTCAGACCAGATGATCTTAGTTGTCCCTAGTGGCCCTAAAATGTGAGTTTGTAGCTTGCTTCTAGTTGCCACTTAAGTCCTTATCGCTATTACTTTGAGTAATTTATAATTATCGGAATTAGTTCAATCAGTCTGAAATACTATTTTAAAGAGGACTTTTTTCCTACTTAATGGTAATCTCAGAGGTCTGGACTCACACTGGGAATTTTGGCTCAGTGCAGCAGTGAGCTGAACTACCTCTCCAGTTCTACTCAGCAGCATCCCCAGCCACAAGTTAGGTAAGTCCATATTCCACACAACGATTAGGAGAATACTTTAATGACCGAGACAGTGCCTCAGAACAGGGTTCACAAAACCCAAAAACTTCTAAGGCAATTAGGAGGAGCTGCTGAAGTGAAGAACTTGGCTTAAAGTCCCCTTCTTTGTGAGACAGAGATGCCTAAATCCAAGCTGGGCTAACAGAGGTTTGTGCACTCAGTAACTCTTTCCTGGGTTTAGATACTGAAGTCAGTACCTTCTTGTAAAGGGCTGAACCACTCTAGAGCAGGTGGAAGTTTCAGTCC
>JANVCT010000011.1:14720605-14741106 GCA_026770115.1 Aviceda subcristata | reverse complement strand
CCCCCACTTGCCATCCCACCTTTGCTATCAAGCAATAGGATATGATGTGACACACTAATGTTAGTCTCTGGTGATCATATCAATCTTATTTATATAAATACTTTAAATATTTATTCCAAGCCAATGCTCAAATTTGTAGTCTACTAATTCATGTGTACTGGTCCTGGCCAGTGCAAAGTGAGTGCGTTGACTGTTGAGTGGTCTGGGATATCTCATCCTGTGGGTTTATGCCATGTGGTTAGAGCATATGATTTAGATCAGAAACCCGCAGCTAAGGAAGAGTAAAGGTACTTGCGTGTCCCATTGCATTTTAGGCACAAAACAGACACAGGAGTGTTCGTTGTGGCCATGAATTAAATAATTAAGTGCCATAGGGGTTTTGCTAACAAAAAGGAGGGTCTTTAAGTGACTCCCATAAGGCAATTTTAAAATTAAATGCCTGAAGAGGCAGCTGTTTGACCAAAACCTCTGTTCTTGATTCCTGAATTTTAATTTTTTTTCTCCCCAGAAATTCTTTCTTAAGGTCAGCATTTAAAACCTGAGATAAATGCTGTGCCTGTCCTATCTCTCTTCTGATGAAGGGCCAGAGTGCTGCAGGTACAAAGAGGTGTTGTGCTAGAAACAATTCCCAGACACATCCTTCCAGAGGACAGAAGTGAGAGAAAAGGCTCTGGAGTTGCATGCGGAGAAATGATTCATGCGTCTCATTATTGGAGATATAACATGCTCTCTCTCTCCAGTGGCCAGTTTGAAACATTGGCTGGCAGAACAAAAGGCATCCTGCTGTTGGTGCAACTGGCCATGCCTTTTGGGAATGTTTAGTGATGCTAGTAGTGGGCCGAGTCCCTCTCACTGGAGAAAAAATATCACTCTGACTGCTTGTATATACGTATTTTCCAAATGGGATAGTATATCTATGACCTCTGATTCTTTGAGAACACACATGGGAAACTAGACTCTGGCCCATCAAGTAGAATTCAGTGACTTATTCCCATCTCGCTGGCACCAACCCTGGGAACCTTGCAGCAGAATTTAGTACAATAGAATAATAAAGAGTGTGAACTTGAAAACTTTTCTGTTTCTATTCCCTGACAGAAAATGGAAACCTATAGCCTAGACTGACATGGAAAAAATTACAAGTTAAAAAAAACAAAATTAAAAAAAAAAAAAGGTAAGTTAAAGTTAAGAACTTACTCTTTTTTGGACAGAATTACGAGAAACACTGGCCATACTCTCAGCCAGCTTGTACTGGCACTGCTCTGTTGCTATGACTGGCAGCAGTGAAAATAGACTGACTTTTAGCAACAGAGGCTCTGACCCGTCATGCTTCCTTTTAATCAGAATTCTGACTGTGGCAAATACAAATGACATGTTTACTATAAAATGAGTATATGCATATATGTATGTGTGTGTATCTGATGAATAGAAAACTGAAAATCTTTTAAGGACCAATTATTTCTAAACTAAACAGAATATGCTTCTAGCTCTTTTTCTGGCACAGACATCCATCAAACAATAACAGGGCATCTGTTGAATAGACATCCACATGCAATGCAAGCAGGCTTAATTTTTATTTGTTGCTCATAAAAGATGTTGCTGCAGTTTTATATATTCAATTTTGTATAAATATTTAAGTGAATAAATGAATAAAGTACAGTTACAATGAATAAAGGCTAATAAAGATCGTGATTAAATACAAAGCAACGCAACAGGAATTTCAATAGGTTGAAACTGTAGTCACATTTACTCAAAAGGGTGTTAACAGTATGCTTCAGACTCCCTGCCGTCATTTTGAAGCAACAAGAATGCCTGTTGCCCAAATGCTTCCCAAACCAAATAACTTTATAGACTGAATTTCTTCTGGAGGGAAATTCAGGTATTGATTATTATTGTTAACATGGCATATTTGAATGGTTTATTCATTATTGGTCTTTTAACAGTTTGTAGGGGAAAAGTTTTGGTACATTAATAAAGAACACATGTAGAAGGCACAGAAGTATGGCTTTACTAGTATGTTGGGCATTACACTGGTTTGGATATACAGATTTATTGAGGGCAAGAATGAAGATTAATCCTAATCCTAAACTTATGGGAGAAATTACCACCTATATTGATGTTGAAACACCATGTTCTTTAGGAAAAAATATCATTATTTTTTTAGATACAAAATATTTAACAACCTAAATGTTTTTGTCATATTTTTATTTAATACTTCCAAGAATTAGTCTATATACATTTTACTACTTAAATATTCTTTGATGTATTAGTTATCAGTTGATTTCAGTGTGTAATAAATAACAAAAAATTCACAACTGAATCCTGCCAGGCTGCTACCTCCAGCAAGCACCCTAGCTCTCCCAACTGAGGGAAAGAAACAGGCTGGACCATACTAGAGCAATAGATAGTCCCTCTGAGCTCATACAAAAAAAGATGCATTAGGTCTCTTTGTTGTGTTAATATACTCCTAAATCTTATGTCCTATTTGGCAATTACATGCTACTTTGACTTTAAGATGCTGGTCTTCAGTCATTTTAATCAGCTGCTGCCAGATGCTCAAAGAGAAAAGCCTGATAAGTGTTAGCAAATACTTGCTAAAATGCTTACATGCTAAAAAGTGTAGCTCAGCCAGCCAGCCCACAAGACTATCTCCTATGCAGAATATACTGGGTGAGTGGCACCCACATGGTTTAGTTTACTACAGGTTTAAACATTTCCTCAGCAAATTCTTTCCATGTTCTCTTTGCTTCTGCTCACATGCCTCGATGGTCAATTCTAATGGTTTTTTGTGTTAAATGTCCTATGAACCCTCTCCCATCAATTGGGTCAATTACAGGACAACTCATCTGTTCTTTGCAAGAATTATGGGATGTTTCTTGAGAAGTAACGACAGCTGATTGATTTTCTCCGTGTCCTCAGTTCATGGTAAATGTTCTTCTGTCAGAGCATAACTCAGGGGCCTTCCCATCACAGTCTTTCTAGGTAGTCTGAGTTTCAGTCAGTGCAGGTTTAAATCACTTCTAAAAGCAGATTAAAGGTTATTATTTGTTGATAGGAAATGCAGTAGTACTGACTGGCAAAAGCCCCAGTTAACTCTTAGTGAAGGAATCACTGAGTGTGGGTAGGACAGTAAATGCCAGGGTGCGTTTCTTAAATGGCACATTTATCTCACCTAAAAAGTGCAGCTGAGAGGAAAAAAAGTGGTCATTAAAGTAGCTTTACTTCCCACCTGTGACCTTGGAAGGAACTTCTAGTAAGTTCATAACCTAAGTGTGCAAAGTGCAGAAGATGCCGTCCCTTCTCCAAAAAAAATTTACAATTTGAAGAACTGTTCTTGCTACCAGGGAAGTCACAGCATTACATACTTTTTCCAACCACCAAATCCTAGGAACCCTCGCAAACACAAATAAAGTCTCTTTCCTTAAAACCTGTATCTCTAATAACTCAAAGGTTAATGATATTATACTCAAAGCTTTGCACAACTTGCAGCAGTACAACATATACCTCCTTTCATTACGACAGCATAAAAAGTTTCATGTTGCTGCATAATTATTAAAATTAACATCTTTTAAAGCCTTAGCTGAAGATAAGGACAAAACCTCTTGGTCTTAATAGCATAAATGCTAATGGAGCACTTCCTAAACTATGGTTTCATCTTGATGTCATTTTGATTACTTAAGGAGGATCTGCCCATACCTCTTTGTTGCACTACTACTGCACAAGGTTCTTTGGAATGAAAATTCTTCTGTGTACATCTGATGCAAAACAGCAGAAGACTCCCCAAACAAGAAACTAATGAGTGGAGACCAGAGGAAAGAGAAGTGCAAACCCAGATCCTGGCACTTGTGCCTAACAGAGTTCTCAAGGGAGCTCCTCAGTAGCACGTACAGGACTCTGTATCTCCAGAGAAACTTACTCTGCACAGTTATAAGAAGTGATAATGTGAGCAGGACCTGTACGTGGGCTGAAAAAGGACGTAGACAGATGCTGAGCTAACTGAAGGTACAACCTTGTATATAGGAATTCCTTCCCTGATATCCACATTTAAAGTTGTTGCATTTACTTTTAATGTTACTGGAAGTTGGTAATCCGTGCATGCCTGCTGGAATTTGTTTTGAAAGAAAGCTCTGGAGACACTGTTAAGTCAACAGTGAAGCTGAAAGGAAAAGGTCCCATTAGTCCTGGAAGAGAGACTCCTGTAAAATCTTCTACATGCTATTCAGAGATATCTCAATGCCATTGAAAGCCATCAGAAAAAGAAATTTAAAAAAAAGTTACATACATGATTATCTCCCCTAGTCCTTTTCATCACAATGCAGGGACTATTGATCTTCACATTTGAATTTCACATGCAGAGTATAGCAACAATAACATACAGTGAAAGCAGCACGGGACTGAAGTTTTGCAAGGCCTCGAAAATGGAAGTGAAAAAGGTGGCACTGAAGAAAAAAACTTTAGGAAGGCAATGAAAGATTCAGCACAGAAAAATAGGTGAGGAATACTAGTAGAGCAGGACAGCATGTGTAAAACTGTTGCAGCATTGCTCTACAATCAGTTTAGAGTTTAAGTAACGTCAGGGTAGTGGAAACTGTGAAAAGATATTGCCTTTATGCTTCCAGGTTGAGCTATGAGGAGAGATGAGAGAGAAGCTGTGTCTCATGTCTAGGCTGCTCACTGAGGAGACATCACCCTGCCTGTTTCCTCTACACATTTATTCCAAATTTGAGTATTAATTGTTTCTAATAGGAGCAAAGCCCAGAAGACCAATTTGACACAGCTCAATTAGTTTATTGATCAGAGCTATGAGACCACAGCCAATCAAACCCATAACATACGTGTTAGCAACCTCTGCTGGGGTGTTCCAGTGGTCTGGGTGAGCCAAAGAGTATTTTTCTTGTGTTGAGTAATATTCATATCTTTCTTGTTTATGAGGTAAATCTGCAGAAAAATATTTATAACCCTTTTGATACTTATCAAAAAATGAGAGTGTTGTCTCTGAATGTGGTACATAATTTAAAGATACATTGATATTTTATCATTTGTACTTTTTTTCATCATTTTGACTATACAAAGCCCTACTACAACTTTTTTGTTCTAGAGCTTGGGAATCATCAGAGTGTAACTGATGATTTACCATCAACAGCAGAAAGGTCTTTATCAATCAATATTTAAAAATAGCTTAGCTGACAAAAGATGCTGTTTTGTACTTGTACAGTTACATGTTAGGCATTGTCCTGCAGGACCTGCAGGACAGGCAGGTACTATATATACAGTTTTTGTAATTTTTGCATTTGTCAGTTTTAGTAATGGATCATTTCCCCCTTCAGCATTAGTGACCCATAGAGAAGAGAACAACCTTCTGCAGTGACTGCCTAATCATTTCTTTTAAGTGTTGGAGCGCACCGCACTGCATGTCTGAATCCCTGCTTGATCTTGTGAAGAGAAGGCTCACGAGGCAGGGTCCTTCAGGAAAACCCTTTGCATAATATATACACAGGCTTCCACAGGAAACCTTATTTCTGTAGTTTCCTAGCTTTTGAGAAACTCTGATTTGCAATTTTAATATTTTTTAGCAGAGAATGCTGGTCAGTATATATGGATATCTGTGCAATTGTCTGCATCTTCTTTGAGGCTATCCTTAGCTATTTTTTCCAAACAGCTGAATTTTAGACTCCTCTGTCAATTAAACTAATTGTGTGCTTTCAAATTTTTTTTTCCCCAGCAAAGTGCCTTGAAAAAAAGATGTTTTTCTCTGACTTGTTTTGTCATTGAAATATTATTCTTTGCCAGTATGCCTGGTTACTTTCCACAGCATTCAGTTCTAATAAACATAGCCTCCCAAATTCATAATTTGTCTGCTGGGCTGCTTTCAGCTTCTTGTGTGAATGCACAAGCAGCAGTCCTGCTGTACCAGTTAGATACACATTTTCAGGGTATCTGACACTGCAGAGAGATAATTGTGTTTAATTTCAGCTTAGGAAAGTCTATTGTAAAAACTGGAATATAATCAAGTCACAATTAGAAAAGCAAGTGGCTAAATTTCTCCCATTAAAAAAGCAATAAGGAAGCATCACATGGAAATCCATTATTAATGAACTAATGCATACTGTACAGAACAGTAATTTGTAAATTGCTTTTAAAATTTAAACAATTTCATTTATAGGACAACCATACAGATCACTTTTTAAAACAAATTGTTAAAAACAAACAAGTTTTTAAAACAAATACTTTAAAATTTAAATGAACACAAAGGAAAAAACAGCGTTTCATTACAACAGATCATGTCAGCTGACAGGATTTTTCAGTATCCAGTATATTTTCAAAGATGCAGTAGATAAATATTGAAGGTAGAGTGATTTAGAAAACATTATAACATTCAAGTACGCATCTCTTCTGTATTATTAAAGAGAGGGTTGGTATTTGCAGTGCCATAGTAATAGACAAGGAAGAAAGAATGGTAGAATATCAGGAATGCCAGGGACAGAGGATGTCATTCAATTACCCCTCTAAGGCCTATGGGATTGTCTTTTCCCTGTTTTGTTGTCGATGTCTGGTCCCTCCAGCTGTTCCTTTACAACTTTGCCTCACTGTAGCACTTTTAGATATTTTTCTGCATGCCTCTCGTAGGGATCAGGAGTCTCAGAACGATCATAATCCCTGGCATAATGTGTGAGTTTCCGAATGAGGACAGAATCACTGCCTACAAATCAGGGTGGCTGGCACGCCTGCGCGGCACCCAGCCATGGCTCTGCTTTCACAGGACGGCGCCCTGCGTCTCACACGAGCCGTGTTAAAGGGGCTTCGTCAGCAGTCATGTTAGTAATATTTTGCCTACGATTTTGAAAATATGGAGGCGAGATATTAGTCTGAATCACGAAGCTTTTCAAGAAAAGTAGATTAAATGGACTAACTAGGAAAAAAACCTCAAGTTCTCAGTGGTTTTAGGCAGCAAAACATGAGGTATGAATTCTGAAGCAATGATGATACGGCCAAGTTTCTATAATGTCGTACGATTTCCTTGCCTGGAATTTATGAGAGAAAAGGCTCCTTCTTTTTAGCCAGACAGTGTCAGGTGGCAGCATTTTGTGATACTTGAATTTTTTTTCTGTTGGCTCCTATTTTGTTCTATCATTCCTTGAGATTTTGAATAGAAAGAGAAGGAGGAAGCATTCCAGTATGAAAATCTACCAATCTTTATGAAGATTGCAGAAAGATGCTGAGGTGAATTAGAGTATGTTAACTTCACTGCCACCTGCTGGGAAGCAGTCATTTTTATTGCTCTGGTTTTGTTGACTGATAACATTAAATAGTTACAAGTATTTCATGCAGTTCTATCCTGCTCATGCTCAGACAATTTTTCCTGATTGGACAGAAAGCTTACTGGTCTCCGCATTCTTTCAGATGTATTCTTTATGCTTGATAAAATACACTATATCATCTTCAGATCCAAATGCCATGTTCGCCCATTATTTTGAGTTTTTCTTCCTCACTGATTCACTCAGTCTAGCAGCTTTATTTTTAGGCATGTTTGTATGCATTTTTCTTGCTTTGTTTGTTACATGCCATTCTTATAAGATGCTTTTAATGAACCACAAAAATCCATTATGCATATTTTCCCTGCTTAGACTGTGTGGAAAACCTAATGTATAATTTCCTTTTCATGTTTCACTTGGTTTTCTGTTTTCCCCTAAGTTTCTTCATTTCTTTTCTCTATTCATTTTTTTCCTGCAGGTCATAGTTCTTGTAATTTCCTTATGTGAAGCAGGCTTTTGGCACCTTTTGGAAAGTAAAGCATTGAATTAGACATGAGAGGGACATATGTCTTTCCTAATAGTCCCTGAATGCTATAATATAATTAACTACTATAATATACCACACTATAAGGAGAAATCATTTTTGTGTAGATGGCGTCCTGTGGAAGCGCTAACTTACGTTACAGTGGAAAAATATAGACTCCGTTGTCAAAAGACAAAGGGAAAGTTGACGAATGGCACCAGGATGCATAAGAAACCTGGAAAAAACTGCAGCGGTTCATCGCACTGTTGGAAGAGCCCGAAGTCACACCCGAGTTTGGCGCAGAGGTAGCTTCCAAACCCGCGGTCCCGTATCTCCAGTCCTACTCCTCGCCTCTCGGCTGTAGTGGGAAGCTCTGCCCGTACGGCGCGGTGGAGCCGGTGCCTTGGGCAGCCGGTCACAGCACCGGCTGCCTGGGAGGCCGGGCCTGCGTGACCGTGCCGCAACACCGAAGGCTCAGCCCCGCTGGGCCCAGGCAGGACGTGTTCTACACCAGCCGTCTTGCTTTCAGTACCTGCTTTACCCCAAAACTGCTTAGGGGAGAGCGTAACCAGAAACGGCGAAATAGAACAACAGAGGGAAAATCTCCCAGTTGAATACGTGCCCCAGTGAGGGCTGCAGTGCTACGACTGCAGGCGTCTGCCGAGGATCTGCCGTCAGCTAGTGATTACTATGTTTTTCATCCTCAGCGACGGTGAGATTCCTCGTATCATTAAATGGGAGCAATTAAAACTCAGGTGTGATGGGTACAAACAACATCTTACAAACACGCCATCGTCATACCATCCTGCCGTTCTCTTGCTTATTGTAGTACATCATTCTTCCTAAGGAAAGACTATTCATTTTACTGTCGGTCACATCTGAACTCAGATATTCAAGGTAGCCAGGTTGTCATTTTTTTTCTTATTAATGAGCTTCTGTACCATAGCAATATTTATGACATATCTGAAAAAAAGAGAGTGTTCCTGTGATTTGGTTAAGTTACTGTATTTATTCCTATTATTCACAGAAATCTGCATATAATCACATGCCATTTTTTAAGTAAATTATTTGATACTCTGTCCGTCAACCGCTGACCCTCAGACTTGCAAATAAATATTACTTAATCAGAGGAAATCATGGTGGAATTTACACTTGGAATGCTAATTGAAATATTTATATTGTTTATGGATTCATACATGAGAATATTTTACAGTTACCTAAGGCATTTCAGAATTTGAAGAATATTTTGTAGCATGCTATTAAAACCAGAAGTCTAATATTTCCTGCTTGCTCACGGCTTCGGGGACAGCAAGCACAATCCTTCCTACATTCCTCTAGGTGACTAGCGTATAAACTGGATGAATCTAGTGACACGGCAATTTATGCTGGTAGACTGGCCTAAAGAAAGTAGATTGAAAATAGATACTTCCTGCAGATATTACCCATCTGAAATGTACTCTTTTCCAAAGCCACTTCCATAATTCCTGAATCTCCATAAATTTCTAAGATTTAGCATTCTCTTCTTCCTGCAGTACATAAAATCAAGCTGTTATGGAATTACAAAGCTTTCTAGCATTGCACCAGTGCTAACAAGGATGGGGATATTTCATACTAAAGGGCAGTCTTGTGCCTCAGACACCTGGGGCCAATTACACTGAACAATCAGAGCCTACTGTGATTTAAGCAGGAGTCAAAGTCACTGAACGTTTTACAGGATCAGGCTCTTTGCTGGTAATTCATTCAGTCTAAAAGTGCTGTTTGGTATTTTCTCCTCCACTGGATCTTCAGAGTCTGAATTTGGGAGACTCGAGTTGGCTCTAAATTCAATTAAAATGATTTCAAGAAATGCAAAGAGGATCATTTGCCCTGGCTGTTCAGAAAGAGAAAGAACTAAAGGTTTCACTTGAATACCTTTAATATCGGCTTCTGCCAGCATTTCGTATTTGTCAAGAAACCTAACTTTCAATAGTGCAAGCAGCAACAACCTGAAATTCTCCTTGAATGTAAGAGAAACCAGCTAACTATTTTTCATCTATCATCTTCTAACAGGATTTGGACAGGATGATACATTTTTTGTTATTAGAAATTATGCTTGTCTGATAAGACGTAATACAATTTGTGAAAAGCTGCAACCACAGCCTTACAATGCCATAATCATTTTCTTACTGCTATCCAGTCAGCTCGTGGTGTGTATTTTCTTTATACATCAAAGAATATCCTTTGATTATAGGTTGTGCAACTGCTTGCACACAGGTACCCTAATACCTGACTGAGAGCTCTAGAGCTACCACAGCACACTTAAGAATAAAAAAAGTTAAACTTTCGGTGTTTTAAATAATTACCAGTGACGCTGTATGCTGAATGTTAGTAATGATCTTTGCAAAATTCTAGTCACGTTCCCCCTTCCGTTTGCCATTTGCTATAAAAACTGGTCTAATTTAGCAGCAAAAACCTCAGTGGGCTACCAAAGATCAGGTTCAGGCATGAACTGTGACACTCGACAGCTTTTGCATTAATCCCTTGGATATGCTTGGTATTCATCACAGGCTGCAGTCTCCATACTTTTAATATGTTCTTGGAAACATTAGTTAGGTTTGCAACAGAGTGGGTAACTGTGGCTTCAGGCTGCTCTCTTTTTTTAAGTCCTTTTTTGTTTTGAGTGAAGGAAATGACAAGTACCAGTGTATGTTTTCACAGACTGGGGCTTAGACATACTGCCTCCATCTTTTTTGTTTACTCTTAATATCTTCATTTTTGCTGACCTGGAGAATCTTAAAATCTGAAAGTGAAAAAAAATATAAATTAGCAATTTGCCAAAATCCATGCAATTTTGCTCTTTTTGACTTGGCCACTAGAGGAAACACCCTGAGATGTTCCCAAGTCAGATGAAACACTTGGCATCACCAACAAGAAAACCAGCGCATCCTACAGCTTGTCTAATGGTGGACACTGGACTTGGAGCTAGAGTGCACGGTCTGAAGCCATTACAGCAGCTTTTCCCGGCAACTTTCCGCCTGTAACCAAGTCATCTAAGTAATTGCGCTGTGTTGTGTACCGTCGCGTCTCCGCTCCTGATGTATGCGCCCGGAGGAATTTGGGTAGGACAGATGACAGGATTACTGCTCCCCACTCCAGCTCTCCTTAAAAAGCTTTGCCTCCCTTCCAGCAGCATGATGAAGTAGGAGGAATATCTGAACTGACCCAGTGATGGGGGCAAAAAGCAGCTCCTATGTCCATTCTTTGGGTTGATCATATTTCCAAGTAAAGGAAGAGCTCCAAGATGATGAAGCACGTTGATTTTTTTTTTTCTTTTTCTTTTTTTTTCTGTCTGGAAAAACTGCTTCCATTTTACAGTGTTTTACAGTTAGTCTAATTCTACTTATGACTGATCTTTTATAAATAAATTGGTGTTTAACAGAGCTGAAAAATGTTTTCAAACTCACTGAGCACACTAAAGGCCCTGTTTTGGGTGGCAGCTGCAAAACAAGCAATTGTGTTTTATAATAATAATTACCAGCCTATCAGACAATTTGGGGAACCTTTGAACATCTCTGTCTGCTATTTGGTCAAGTCATTATTTGACTGAGGTCATGAACTCTTTCGTCCATACTGGCTGCTCTTCTGCATTGCCTGACCAAAAGAACAAAAGCTGCTAGAAACCCTGCCTGGAGGCAGAGAGCAGCTGATCAGCACCTGTGGTTGGCTTCTTGGTGGATCCAAAGTATTTTTAAGTGTTCAGGTTGGTAAGTTTTCAGGAAAGTTCACACTGCCAAACCTCATTGCAAATTTTGAACATTTCATTGCATATTCATGAAACACTAAATATATTTTAGGTCCTGATGCTTCATTAAGAAAACAAGAAAACAGGCTGCATAATCCACCCAATATTTAAAATAAACCCATCAAGGTATTTTACATAGGGGTTTTTTCCCTTATTATTTTTAAAATAATCTCTTCTCATGTTTGCATATCATTGTAATTTTTTATTATTTTGCATATTTTTAACTTGTTTTAAATTTCTGAGTTAATTTCTTCTTTCTGGCAAGAAACAACTTAAAAATCATCAGTGGAAAATATGTTGAGAACTCTGTGCTTAGATGCCCTCATTACCAATATCAAAGTTCATGTTTTTTCCCAGAATGAATAGTCATCTGAAAATCTGACTTACCTTTATAGTCCTTGAAAGTAGAGGTTTCAATTAAAAAATGGCAAACTAACCCTTTTTCCCCTTCTCATTTAAAGTTACAGGAGCTCAGAGCATTTGGCTTTTCTGTCTGTTAACACAGGAACTGCCATCCTTCTTTGTGGATAACACGGTCCTCTTTCTGTAACCCCCACTTGTGCTGAAATCAATGAGCTACCTGTTTAAGCATGACCAACCGTATCAGCTCTCACCGAAGAGACTGAAGACATTTGTTTCAGAATGATTTAACTGTAGTTATTGATGCATTCCTCTCCTCTTGACTGTATCAGGGCACTATAGGTATATTGGGGTACAAGATATGAAGTCTTCAGTGTCAATCACAGGTGGTATGAAATATCGCAGATTATTTTCCATACTAATAAAGACTTCTGTGAGCAGCTCCTAGCTGTTCTGTGGGCTATACGGCATTTATTCGATGCTAGATCTCTGCCTATGTCTTCAAGAATTTGGTGCCAAACTCTTCTTTTGTTGCCAAAGTATGTAAATGGCTATCATGGAATATTAGGACAAGACCATGGTCAACAGGAATGCTTCTTCAACACTTCGCACTAGGGAGAAAGTGAAGGACAAAAGTTAGTGGCTGGTCTGAGACTTTGGATTTAACTGTTCAGGGACTACCAACAATCACCAGTGCCACCACCTTTTCATTTAAATGGAAAAATTAAGCCAGCAATTATAAAAACTTTCAGTGACACATACCATAGAACAAAGGGTGAAACAAAAAAGAAAAGCATCACTAAAGCCTGACACATTCCTGGACATGCTTCTCCTCCTGGGAAAAGACTCAGAGAATGAACAAACAACACATGACAGATATATAATACACTGAGTGTATTAGTAATCACAAGATGACTGTGAGTCATTGATGTGATATGGTCATGAAAAAAAAGACAAAGAAGTTGTGAGACGCAGCAGGTCAGGACAGACAGGTAAGACACCAATAGAGACAGCAGTAGGACTTCCTCGGACATAGCATTCACAATTCTAGTCCCCATGTTTAACAAAGATTATTTTAAACTACAGCAGACAGAGCAACAGACTGAGAGAGAATCAGGGAAATTAATTTATTTCTTGCGAGAAGGAAAACTATAAAAATCTGGATTATTTAGGTGAGCAAAATACTGCCAGATATGACTGCTCTCCAGAAGTACGTAAGAAGGTCAGTCACCAACTTGGGGAAGGTAAAAGTATTTTAGACTGTGTTAGCACAAGACAAGTGAATAAAAAATGGTCAATCAATCAATTTGGAGGAAGAATGTAGGAGCAAGTTTCTAAGCTTCAGGGCAGCGAGTTTCTGAAACACTCTTTTGTGATAGGAAAGGGGGGAGCAAGAAGCATAATCAGTTTTAAGCAGGATACATTTAATAAAGAGGTTACCTGACAAAATGATGACTGGACTTGGTGACCTGGACTGATCTAGTACCATGCCTCTATTTTGTAGTCATATTTCTTGACAAACTAAAAACAGGCTCTCATATATCACAAAGACAAGTACAATGTAAGGGAGCAGAATAGACAAGGACAGACTATCAATAGATGAACTCATGTTGGGTTTTTTTTTCTGTATTTCTTCTTAAACATTGTTATTGCTTTTATTGTCTTGTTTGGTTTTTTTTTTTTTCCTTCTTTTGTTACTGGGCATTCAAAAATGCCTATTTTAAGGCATTCTGAGCCCCAAATGTATCCCTTTTTTTTCACCACTGCATGAATTAGTCTAATAGAAAATACTGCCTCTCCCTATAAACCTTGTCCCTCTCACACCCTTAGGCTGGTCTGAGCCAAAACTGTGCCGGGGACTATTTTAATAACTGAACAGTATAGAGGATTAATTTCTGATGCCCTGACACATTCCTTGCACTGCTGAACTTTCATAAAGATATGTGTTTCGAAGCTGCTAATGCAATGTCACTGGCAGCAGATACTTTTTGCATACCTTATCTTCTAAACAATTGTATTTCTTTGCATCTTACATAAAACATAAGAAATCTTTATAGTCCTGTAATGAAAGTGATAGCGAATGGAAATGACCATCTTCATAATATGCTTCTCAATATTCCAAAAATGAGCCAGAAGGATGTCCTTTTGCCACAGAAAAATTAAAACACTCTAACAAGGATAAATCCGGTGTCATCAAAAACATATGCTATACTGTCCTCTAACAAAAGAAGAGTCATGAAGTTCTGGAAAGTTAGTGACTATTGTTATGGAAAAGAGGATGTTGAAATGCACATTATAATTTGACTGAAATACAAATGATTAACATGAAATGCTTTACAAGAGACTTATCTGTAAGGCAGGAATTCTCACACTCAGAAATGGGATAACAATTTCATCAAGTTGTTTCAAATGAATGGACTCAAACACATCCCAAATTCCAAATTAGCCTGGATTTTAATGAAAGAAACTAAGTTCTTTGCTGGGTTCATCTGGGAGAAACTCCCATTCCTTCAGCACAGCACAAAGGCATCTGTTAATCCTTTCTCTTCACACTTGCTGCTTTTGCAGATCCTGATGAAGACATTCTTTTCTGAATAGAAATTCAAGTAATTCTTCTGAGTGAGGATGAAAACCATTATTTCACCTCACCCACTTCTGTATCTTAGCACCCATGTGATTGATCTTTGTGTCAGACTTAAACTTGCCATATAGATGTCCTGAACAGTGAAGACTCAGTGGCTTAACAGCCACACGTTTAAGCTTAGCCCAACCCCATCAACATCTTCTGCAGTGGATTAAACAGAACAACTTTAGCTCTTCCACAACTCAGCAACAGGTTAAAGCTCCCTCCCCTAAAACTGAACCTGTGCTCTCCTCTTGCATCTTTCCCATGACATAACCTCAACTGCTTTTACAAAGTCAAACTTTGCATCAAAGCCTTCCATTTATCAGCTACTATTTCTCCAAATGTGCTAAACAATCCACAGATTTGCTACAAAGTTTTGCATTATTCACTTACACAGCAGCAGCTATAGCATAACTGCTAAATGCAACAATAATATGCCATGAGATTTCACAATGTTACATCTTTATTAGAATTTCCTCAGACTGATGCATTTGATTGTCAGCTTTATTATAAATAGTTATTTTAGGTGCCTTAGGCGAGTAATTGCATGTGAAACATGCAAGTGTAGTCACATGTCTAATTTGCATGTGAAATTACCACTGTGGCCTGCGAAACCTTCACCTGCAGATGGTATATGCAGAATGGATAATTGCACATGCAAATGGATGATGATCATTTTCACATTCAGAAGCGCAGCATGCACATCAGTAATTATAACTGCATGCTTAACTTGTTTAAAATCAAGGAGCTGGTATTTCATACAGACCTTAACTTATTGCACAGAAATGATAAGCAACAGATGAATGAAGACAAAACTGGACATTTTAAAATTAATTGGACTCCTGTGCAGCAAATGAGGAGTGATGTAGGTAAATGTCAAACAAGAAAACAAAAGGTAAATGCATTAGGAAAGTTATTGCAGCATAGTGATCACAAGTGAAGCTGAAAATGGCAACTTTTCTATCCAGCAGGCCACTGCAGTGAACAATGATAGAGTGCTCGGATCAATAGGAAAAATTAACAAAAAGCCACAACAAATTACCAGTTGTTAAAGTTGTCTTGAATTTGAAAGCTAGAACCCAAATAGTGGCTCAAACAGTGTGTGTTGAACATGCTCTGCGTACAGTGGGAGGCTCTACTTTTTTTGCAGTCAGTTCTTAGATGCCTGGGAAGGGTTGAGTCTTGTCATCTCCTGGTAGAGATACCCAGCAGCAGCATTTATACTGGTAAGAAACAGAAATAATTACAAACTGTGTATGCTCAAGCTTGATAGATCAGTGGATCTTTGGTTTTCTTTAAGAATAAAGCTGAACTTAAGACAATGCCATACTAAGGACAAGGGGGGTGGGGGTGGTATTTGTTGTTGTTGTTGTTTGTTTTTTAAGAAATTTGTAGTTCAAGATATTTGTCTGTGATACTGATCAGGAAGTTTTTATATTGCTGTATACCTTTAAAACTATGGGGAATACATAAAAATGCAAAAAACCCAAACCCAAACACAAAAACCCATTTACTGAAGAAGAGCTCATATCTTTGTTGATAAGCAAGATAATGATATTAAACCTATAAAGATCTCCACAGAGTAAAACTGTGAATAGCTGAGGAAGTAAAAGGAAAAGGTTATGGCTCCCTAAAAAAGTGGCAATTTAGATTGGGTAAAATAGAAGTATATGAAATAGGTATAAGTTACAGACTACCAATGCTACCCAAGGAATAGTCATATGAAAGCTTTAGTTTTTTAAAAAAAGGATGCTACATTAAAAAGTTATATTAAATTTTATTAAATTCTCAATAGAAAAGAAGAAAACTTTTGGGCACACATTGCAAAGCTAATTTTTTACTCCTCAAAAAGCAGGTAATGGATGCTCACCTTACAGAAATATTTGTAAATTTTTTACTCCTTTTTTTTTTTCTTCCTGAATCCGTGTAGACAGCAGTATTAGCTGCTCGGGCCAATTTGGCCAGCAAAGTCTGGGCTTCTCAAGGAGTGTATTTTCAGAATTTATACCTTTGCTCAGCTCCCTCTGGTGTTAGGAATGAAGTTTGGCAAGACACAGTATTGCAACTCCGCGAAGTTCTTGTTTTTAAGTGCTTTGCTTCCTTTTTCATCTTCACTGCTGGTCGTTTGTGGTGTAACCTACTACTCTCAGAGGAATAAAGATGATTTTTCATATCAAATTAATATTCCAGACCTCAAATCTTTAGAGAGAATTAACAGAATCATGAAGAAGTGAGAAAGGCTGTTGGCAACATCAATGCGTTGTGGAGGCTGGAACTGTAAAGCACTGACAGTTTGTTTGAGGTGAATTAGAGACACAGAAGTATTAGATGTCCAAACCTAAGCACATCATAATTCAAAATACCAGACTTGAATATTGTGATCCTCACATGCCCCACAGAAACTGCTGCCTATAGAGAATGGACAAAAACCCTGCCCAGATATTTTATGTAAAGTAGCCCGATGCCTGAGCTGGCCTTCTGGCCATGCTCGAGGGACTTAGTTTTGACAGCACTGGAGCTGTCTTGCATTGACAAGACCCACATTACCTGCAGGAATGCTCTCCGTCCACATTCGCCAGGTGAGGAGCTCGATTTGGCAGCTTTTGTACAGCACGATTATCCGATTTAAATAATTTGACAAACGTGAGCAGCAGAGGGGATAGATGTGGGAACTTGCTTTTGTCCAACAAATCAGCTACTTGAGCACGTGTCATGCCTGGATTTTAATTCCTTTGTCTTCCTACAGTGCTCTCAAAAGAAAACTCTAACTACTAGAGGGTAATCTGGCTGGAGCTGGTGGTGGTAGTCTCTGCATTCATCAACCCTCTTGTTGAATCTGCTCCAGTTTTAATATGATGCTATGATGAGATGATCCTCTTCCACTGGATATTTATATGTAAAAACTAAAGAATTTAATAAATGCAGCCTGAAACACTCCTCTCCCTCCAGCACGTGCCCAAATCTTTCAGGTGGTGGTTAGTACAGACAACATTGAAACTTCTCCAAAGGCACTGAAGTCACTCTCCGTGCCCCAGGAGAGTCCTGTGGCTTGAGGAACTCGTCTGGAGGAGAGGTGAGGAAAGGGCTCAGTCCGGTTGGAGCAGCACCCAGGGGGGTCCCTGAACATTGCCCCAACAGGCTGGAGGGGCTGGCGGTGGCCAGTGCCTTCTGGTGCTGTGAGTCACGCCTGTAGGTGCTCCCACAGCCTGTGCCTGGAGCTTAGGAGCCCAACAAAGGTGCCAGGAGTCACCCTCGGGCTGGGGGCAACCATCCCGGGCTGGGGGCAACCGTCCCCAGCTCTTACAGGTCTGGTCTGAGGCAGGGTTTAATACTACCTAGAGCTCGGCTGAACGGTTCCAGTCATATGCTGTCTTGTCCTTTGAAAATGATTTTATAACAGGAGTACTGTCTCATATGACCTTCCCGCCACATTTTTAGAAGTTAAATTAATGGGACTGTGAAATCTCTCGCTTTTGATATATAATAGACTCTTAACTCTATTCTTCCTTTCTCTCCTTTTGCTGTGCCGATGAGTCTATGACCCATATCTCCTAAGCTGGTTTTGAAGTGTAAAAAAGACCTGTCCTCAAAGGTGAAAGGGTAATGAAAAACACACCATGGTGGTAAAACTCCATTACAATGGCACCTGCCCATGCTCCCAGACAAAATGCAGAGGTATATTTTTATGTGTTGAGTAGGAGGGAAACATAATTTTAAGCATGTGGAGAGAAATAGGGCTGTAAAGAGAAGGTGCTTTTGTTCTAATTATCTCTCTCTTAGCCAGGAGAGATTCAGATTTTTAGCAGGGTGACTGTGGTCTCTGATGCAATAGACATGAAGGGGCTTTTTTATTCTGAAACAAGTGCGTTAGCAGGATAAGATTTCTAATAGATGATGCAGAATAAAATGTGACATAAAAGAGTGAAAAGGTGAATTGCAAGGGTGAAACACTGGAATGATGGAGTCAGATGGCATATGAGGTGGCTGGGTGAATTGGTGGGTGTGCTGGTGGTCTTGTAAAAAGAAGGGTGTTGTAGACAGATGGAAGAATGAAAGGACACATAAGGAGAAGCTATTGCTTACTTCCATTATGCTCTTTGAAGTTCATTATTTCAGTTTTCTGTCCTGAGGTGGAGAGAGGGATATTTCTTCCTCTCATTTCTCTGAAAACGTCCTTCAAAACACTTTCAGTAACAAAACCTCAGGTTTCTGCCTTTCAGTTTCAAATAATGTGATTAGCCAGCAGGCGACTTGTGGATCTTCAGGGAAGAATTAAGAGAAACTTGTGATCATCTGCTCTCCAATTTAACTTGCCCATCAGACATCCCAGGATAGCAGTTAATGAGGGACAGGCACGGTGCTAGTCATTAACAGTACTGGTGGCGAGGTACATGGGTGACATGTAAGTATGGTCATATGTTACAGTTTCCAGCTTATATTGACTACTAAATGAAATTATAGTACTCATAATGAATAAGGGTATCAGAATACGTACTTAAAGGAAGGATGGCATAAGTCACAGAATAATTCATGTACAAATAATTCTTGCTAGACCCAGATTTTTTCTCCTTAAAATAGTGACTCTAAGAAAAAATCACTTTGAATGTATTCCTGTTGCTGTAAATTTTTTCCTTTGGTATACAACTGTAAGTAACGTTTATGAAGACTCTGCCTGCTATGAAATTTTGAAGTACAAATAACCCTACCCAGTCAAAACCAATTACTTCAGAGAAGAGAGGTAGACTGTTATTCACTGAGAATATTTCCAGTTAATTTGGATTTTTAACCCAACTCATTTTTGTCTCCAAAAGTAGTTTTATTCTGTTGTCTTTTTGGTTTGTATTTTTTTCAAAATGGCAAAAATAATGATAAGGGAAGACACAGCTTTTTTCTCAGTGAAGCATTACTACGGTATTGATGTTCAGAATTACATAGTGAAAACACATTGGGAGAAGAAAAAAGACCCAAAACCCAAGAAAAAATAATATATGTTTGAAAGGTACAAGCTTTAAAGAGCTCTGAATGAGTTACAACTAATAAAAACAGATATAAAAATTTAGCAGCAGCAGATTACAACCAAACTCTGCATTATGATTTATTGTTTTTATGTCCAGACACTGTTTAAAGAAAACAAACACAAAAAACAACTTGCCAAGAGTAATAGTTTCAAAGGTACCTGCCAGTATTAACTCACTTTCTAATTTGAGATAAATAATTTTGTGCTCTCTACGCTTTTAAGATTTTCTTCTCTTTGCTTCTTTAGATTAAAGAAGTTTTATCTATGATGTCATATAAATCAATAAATATGCATGTATGCAGGTGTAATGCAATGCATATGTAGTAAACATACACATTTTTAATAAAGGACTCTGACGAATATTTTGTAACATTGGTATATCAGATTTAAAACATAATTCTCTCTTTTTATGATAAATAGGTGATTACAAGCTGGAAATTTGAAATATGCCTTTAATTTCTTTTTAAGTGATGCTCTAAAACATAACTATTTAATAGAGGTTTGGTTAAAATTTGGGGAACCTTTATTTTGTATTGAACTTTTGCAGAAAAGTGTTCACTTTTCTATTGTTGCCTTGTGCTGTTACATTCATCATACTGATCATGCTAATTGATAATGTCTGCATTGCTTGAGCTGCATTTAGCACTACTGATTCCTCGGTAAAGATTACTTACATATTTCCAGGGATTATTTATGCATGTTCTGTAACAGAGATATAGTCAACCAAAGATGGAAAAAAGGAAAGCTAGGTATAACACAACTCCTGCTGCATTACCTCCCAGGCCTGGTGGCAGCTGCAGCGCCGTCCTCTTCACTTCTGTCGTGGTTTAACCCCAGCCAGCGACCAAGCACCACGCAGCCCCACCACTCACTCACTCCCCCCCCAGTGGGATGGGGGAGGAAATCAGGAAAAGAAGTAAAACTCGTGGGTTGAGATAAGAACA
>JANVCT010000011.1:14691686-14709615 GCA_026770115.1 Aviceda subcristata | reverse complement strand
ATTTTGTTTGTTCATTCTATTATTCATTACATTATATTGCTCTATTATTAACCATTAATTATTTTAATATAAATTATATGCAATAATAGGTGTATATGTTATCTAGCTATAATATAGATAGAAGACAATAAAAATGGTCTAAACCCCTCTAAGTGTCTGCTATCTTGCCAGTTATTTTTCACCTAGTACAATGAGGAGATTGATGTATTTCTTATAAAGGCTACTCATAGTTAACCACTTTAGCAGTGACACACACTTAATAACATTTTAAATTAATAAAGTAAAAGACAGAAACAGATTTAGGTACTTTATATATGTGGTCAAATTAGTTACATTCAGTATCGATCCCAGTGAGATGTACTCACATGTAAAAACACATATATTGTATCAATAAGAAGAAATAATTAAATATTGATTTTTTAAAAAAATACTTTTTGTTTATTTTTCTACATTCTGGTATTTACACAAAGCAAAGCTTCTGTCACTAAAAAATCCTCTCAAAAATACATAGATTTGTGTCCATAATAAACCAAATTTTGGGTTTTATTTCTTGATGTTTTAAAAATTAGTCCATCTCACTTAATTTAAGAAAGTATGATAGTTTCTCCTTAGATATAATGCAACCAAAAGAAAATGAAGAGTATTCAGAAGATTAACTCTTTTAAATGAAGCTGAAAGCTTCAGTAGATTTTAATTAGAACTGCATGGTAAGTTTTACATATAAAGCATATCCATTCAAATTTGGCTTTTGGCCAGTTCTGCAAAAGCAAAATAACATTAAGAACTATCCTTTCACTGCACTTTTTTTTTTTTCCTCGAGTAAAAAAAAGTTGCCATTTAATATGAAGTTTGTAAAATCAAGTCACAATAAACCCAGCATTTCAGTTAGTTGTATTTTTTTAATTAGGTTGAAATTATGCACAAGGTTGAATATGTTCATTGAAAGACTCCATCGTTATTATTTGGTAATTTACTTCCTGCTGCTATTCCAATCAAGAATTGGGTTTGATTTTAAAGCAATCCACTAAGCTTTTTTTTTTTTAACTGAAAATGAACACCCCTATCATCAGATATTCGAAAGCACTGCCAACACAGGAGACCAGTCTCTCTCAGGTCACTTTTAGATGCGTTTCTAAGCATCTTTGCAGATTAAATCATATTGCACCTTACAGAATGACAGGAATCACACAAAATGTCAAACTCTCAATTGATGTTGAAGATTCAGGCAGGGAAAGACAGGTTTCAATTATCATTGCTTGGGTTACAGAACCATGGCTCCCCTATTGTGACTCTTAGATTAATATATTCATGTGCTTCAGATGGGCATTGGGTGTCTCAGAAGTGCTGATTTTTAGCATCCCAGTATGAAACCAAGTTTCTTACCCCAGGGCATGAGTTGGAAACTTGGTAGTCTTGGGATAGATTCTGTCTGTTCTCCTTTTCTCCCTGGGATGACTAGTACTCAACAGCAGTTATTCCACTAAAAGGGTTTCATCTCACAAAAGGTCTCATCCATAAATGGATTAAAAATCTAACCAGAGCCTGTCTGATCCATCAAGAAAGTCTGGTATCATTAACTGTGAGGTATACTTGGTTCACACCTGTCCACCTTTAGCTCCCCGTTTTAAATGAGTTTTTGAGAGGTGGGTTGTGACGCATGGGTTTGAGAGGTGGGCTTTAAGCAGTTTTAACACACGTCCAGGGAGGCCTTGCTTACGCTTTTGTATCTGCTCCTCTGTGTGGGGTAACTTGCAGTACAGAGTGCAGCAAATTAGCATCTGGCTCTGAAGTGAAAATCCAACCCGCCCCAAAAACTTGGAAGTAGTCATTTCTAGTGTTATGACTATAAACTCACCTTTTCATATTTAACATCTACATATATTTTGTTTTGCAAGACATTAGCTAATGATTCTGCTCAAGGACATGTTGATGTGTTAAGGTCCTACCAATTGCCTTGCTTGCAGAGTTCAGTTAAATTGCTCGTAGTTGAACAAGTTTAATCAGTAAGTATATTACATAGTAAATAACCATTTGCCCTGTGAAATGTGGATATCTGTAATATCCCTTACATGATCAAATTACTGACTGATAAACATTTCTGTTTATCACTATAGGTTAATTGTAGCTCTGCAGTGCTTGGCTTTGTGATTTGCAATAGACTCTAGAGGCATCATTCTAGTTATCATAAAGGCTCATCCAAGAGAATGATCCGATAGACTATTGCTGATTTATAAAAAAAGTTTATCTGAAACATAATTGCCATAAGTACACACTTAATGTATTTCACTTGCCCTGAGGTACCTTAAGCTTTAATGTGAGGACATTCCTCTCATCGTTGCTCTAATTCTTAAAAGCTTTTTGTCCATAAAGACACTTATCATTGCATACTACAGATGTGATTTCTTTGCTTCCTAATTGAATAGATTGATGGATATTGTAGATGTAAAGTCTTGGGCAGATTTAGGAACCTGTAGAAAATGTGAAAGCACTGAATATGGACACCCTACTGGAATTGTTCAAGCATTTTACACTAAAATGATACAATAAAATAAGTCTCTAGGGTTGTGAAGGCTCATACACACCCATGCGATTCAATGCAGTATAAAGATTAGGTATTGCTGGATGTCATTCTTATCTTTTCATACATTCCCCTGTCAATTATGAGTAGCACCATTTAAATAAATGGTACAGTTTTGACACTATCTTAGAGAATCAAGAACTGATTAGTCACAGTATATCATGGTTACTACACAATTAGTCTGTCCCTACAACATTTGTCCTCTGTGTTTTACTGTAGAACTGTATATACAAATGCATTTTCCATTGTATTACAAAATAGCATTTGAATTACATGTTCATTTTAGGTTTATTAAAGGTAAACTTTATATCCTCCCTTGGAAATCAACTTTTATTTTGTAACTCTTTCCTGAAAATTTTAACCAGTATTGGTAGCATACATTCTCTTTTATTCTACACAGTTTAACTGTTGAGGTAAAGGATGGAGGATGAAAAAGGGGATAGGAATTTTAGAAAAGCAGCAGTAGAATCGCCAAGGTATCTTTGCAGTGCTGTCACATTGTTTCACAGCATAATTCCGTCACATTTTGCATACACTTTGGCTGTGGCTTAAGTGATGATAAAAGTGCTAAAATGGAATTTACAGCCTTCATGAAGAACATAGCAGTTGTTGAAATTGTTTTAAAGCAATGACAGGTAAAATTTAAATAGGTTTTATTTTCTTTTACTGAACTTTTCCTTTTCTCCATTAGTATAACAAACATCTGGAAGAAATTAGATCTGACTTCAAGGGAAAAAAAGCCCCACCCCCAAAAAAGCCTGCTTCCCCCAACACTATGTTAGTAATTTCATTACGAGAAACATACCTTGAGGTACACACTCTGGTTCACAAATCAATGAAAAATATACATGCTGCAGAGGGAAATGTTCACGGTTTTCATTATGAATGGACCAAGGACACAGATGTTACAAATTTGGAAAAAAATAAAGAGAAGGTGATTCAAAAAATAAACTGTACCTTAATCCTATGCACTGCTGCAAACAGTGATACTGAAAGAGAAAGTGCGAATGATAATGGCAATTCATTAAATTACCTTCTTTCTCCCAGGCTGGCAATGTCTGCAATATAACTGTAATTTTTAGGAATGTGTTGCTGTTTTCATCTTTTCAATTAATTAATGATTCATCAAGGCATTTAATTGGAAAGACCACATATCCTGGAATTGCAAAATTGTTGTGTATATGAGATTTTTTCAGTATTATTTTGCCCCAAATTTTATAAACAACATCTTTACAAATGATATCTGGAGGAAGTAATTGTCTTCTCTACAGTTCTTCAAAAGCACGGAAATTTCCCTGTATTCCCCCTTCCCTTCCCTTCCCTTCCCTTCCCTTCCCTTCCCATCCCTTCCCTTCCCTTCCCTCTCTGTTCTCATTATGGTGTGAAAAATTTCTTACTAGCATTGTCAATAGCTCCAGTCCTATCAAAGGAAAGAACACGTAATAGACTGGAAAGGAGGTCCTCATTTCTTTAACAGTGACGGTAAGATATCAGTGCTACATCTTAAAGAAAGGAACTTCACCTTAGCCCTATATTTCATCATTGCTGTGACGGCCCAGAAAATTTCCCAGTCAACTTCAGCAAGCCAGTCACAGGTCCATCCTAAAGCTCCGGTGCATTATGGCCTTGCTACATGTTCTCCTCTTCCACTGTTAAATGGGCACAATTTTAAGATGTAAATTTAGCTGTAAATAAAATGGAGATAAGTGTCACTATGAAAACAGGGAAAACTGCAGGCTTGCAGGGAAAATTCTTCTTACTAGGGTGTGCTTTAGGAGAACTAGAATGTTAGTTACGAACAACTTGCAAACGATGACTTCATAGTACAGTATTAGGTATTGTTTATGAGTGA
The DNA here is from genome assembly GCA_026770115.1 of Aviceda subcristata. NCBI lineage: Eukaryota > Metazoa > Chordata > Aves > Accipitriformes > Accipitridae > Aviceda > Aviceda subcristata. The sequence goes on along the minus strand of JANVCT010000011.1, from coordinate 14,705,185 downwards.
GGAGCCAGCTCAAGTGTTTGGTGTGAGAAAATATATGTTGCTGGGGATTATTTTCAGATATGGGTAACACAAAGCTTTTGCGACTTGAAAAGGACTGCGGTGGATAGATGTTTACATGGCACAACTCCTCGTTGCTGGGATATTCATATACCACAGGCAAGCAGGCTGTCGTTGCCCAGTGCTTTGTCACTGCTAACCCACAGTGGTATCCAATACAGCCCACAGTGGGACTCGGTACTTCTTTAATTTACTAGACTAATAATTTTATTTTAGCAATCAATTAGTTTCCAAAAATGTTAGGGAGTAGTAATTGAAGAGATTCAATGAATATACACTAAAGGTGATTTAATCATAGAGGAATCTTGGGTTAAAGGCCTTATTTGAAACCCACAGAATGAAAGTGAATATTCAATGAGATACTGCAGCTTTAATCTATGCTGTTATATCTGTTATTTAGCACGACATTCCAGCTTTCATTGCTTCTGTTTTCCATCTAAGTATTTGAAGGATACCTACTGCCACCTTCTATTCAATGCAATATTTGGACATACTGGGGTGATTTTGAGTAGGAATGTCAGAGGATTTTCTTTTCAAGCTTTGACTTTTCTTCCCTCTATCAGTGTGAAGACAGACCTTTAGCTTTTCTTTGTGCCTTAATTTATGTACAAAGTAGAGCAACACAAAATGAAGGACTATGCAGAAATGTAATGCTATTTTTAGATAAGACATTTATTCTATGCAAGAGGCTCTACACCCTCAAACATCTTCAGATCAGGTGATATTTAATGTGTTAAGCCTCAGAATGAAAGACATCTTTGCAAGTCCTGCACTGCAGACAAAAGCAGATAAGCAACTAAATAGAACAGCTCTTTTGATATCTAGTGAATCCTCAGAAAATTAATAGGCAAAATTGTTCCAGGATACTTGTTCCAAGGACCCTGGTGCACTGAATTCATGCTGTTGCCTGTCTCTAGGAATGCTCTTCTTTGTGGATGTTTTCCTACCTGCAAAAAGCAGAAGAGATTGTTCAGAGCAAATGATTAAAGATCCCATCTTTCATAGCAAATAAGTCAATATGCAAATAGCTTGAATATGTTAAAATAATGTGACTATATGGAGAAGTCATGCAGATAGCTGGACTGTTGATAGGTTACCTTTAGAAAGAGCTTTCATTTAAAAATTTAAAAAGCCTTATGCTCTCTACAGATATCACTATGAAAGATGAACAGGAAAAACAGCAAAAGCTTTGTTCAGGTCAATAAGACTGTATTTTATTAAACTTTATTACGAGTGCAGACACATCCATTTCAGAGCTGATAATAAAGCTGTTTTATAGGAAAAGAGGCAGTTTAAAGTTGGTGTTTCTCATTTCTTTTTTGGCTGAGTAAATCAGTAATCTGCAGAATACCTGTTAGTGATTTCTTTCTAGTATGGGTTGTTTGAAATGATGGGAAACAAAGCTGCCTTTCTGTCATCACACGGCTCAGAAGGTGGATTTTCATGTAACATAAAAGACTAAAGGCAATTACATGGGTCACCAATGAAAGCTGGTATGAAAATGCTATTCAGCCTTCTATAAAAAGGCTACATGGAAAATATAACAGATAATGGAGAAAGACTGTAAATTATATTGATCAAGCTAGACCATGACTCTTAGAGTCTATATTTTCTGATTTAAAATACAAAACTCTGTTATAAGTTTGCAAGATATTTGAAGTTTCTTAGAGAGGTAATCAGACCCTCTTGTTTATAGAGGATTCTCCCAGCAACACAGAATTGGTTTTTGCTACCCACAATCTGGCAAAAGGAAAATGCCTGGCAATCAACTAAAGAGGACTTCTGAATTCACGCAGACGCTCCAGCCTTTCTATCTACCAGCTTGCTAGATACATTTGCCCAGTTTGCTATTCTCTGCTCTTTTTCCATATAGAATTTCTTCTAGGCAGGATAAAAAAAGTATCATGATGCTCTTTTCACTCTTTCTCAATTCCCATTGTTTGCAAGCTTCCATGCAATTTTGGAAGCAGTTTTTCAGGTTCCTCACTAAAAGCAGTAGCTGCAGTTCTGGCACTGGTACTGTCCTCCCCCGTGTGCTGCGGTTATCACCAGAGTGTACGGGGAGAAGTTGTGCCCTGCGCAAGTGTGTGGCTAGCTGGAAGAGGCAACATCCCAGTATCCTATAAAAGACTATGCATATTTAATATCTGGGTTCTTGCCTAATGATCCCTTCTCTTTCCTATGTCGCTTTCTATCTTCATTTTTAATTTCTTTCTGTTCTTTTTATTTTCTTCTCATTTCTCCTGTTTGCTTGAATTTATTGGATTTAGCTCAAGAAAGAGAGAGAACACTGAGATTTTGGTGAGGCTGATCAAAATGGTTAATAAAGTTTTGCCATAATAAATAAATTAAAATGAGTGTAGGCAAGCTATTTAATCTCATGGCATTTCAGATCCTGATTTGTGATAAACAGGATTTCTTCCTGTTTAGATGATATATTTTTCAGATATAGCCTTGATCCTGTCTACCTCTATCACAGTTCCTTTGGGTATACAACCATGGCTTATGTTAGCTGGCAAGGTATAGTCACTGAGGAAGTTGCTATTAATTTTGTTTTGAACCACTGCTTTTGATTCCATTGCATTAATAATGAAGTAGTCACTGCAAATTTGACTGTATGTTCAACAACACAGACACCTTCTCCACTTCTTGGAGATTTGTCCTAACAAAATTTGTCCTTTTCTGTCTTTGCAGACATTTCCTGCACTATCTTCTGTCTCAAATTCTTCCTGTCTCCCTTAAGCCTTTCTCTTGAATCACCTATCCTACCTCTAGCATTTTCCTCTTCCTCATTCTCTCTTTTTCTTCTTTTCTTACCCTGAAGTACTCCTTCTTGTTCCCATTATAACACTTTGCTTATATTTCCATTGCTATTATTTAGTTTTCTTTATTTACTGATTCTCATTCTCTTGGGTACCAGTAGACAAAAAAGGATAAACAATTGCAGTCAATTAGACTTCATCTCTCTAAATTTTAAAATAAATGGAAACTCTTTTGAAGACTTCAGACTATTGCCACAGGAGACTATGAGAAATTTTTTAATGCACATTTCAGCAAGGTTTGTGATGTTATTAATAGAGCTGACAGCACTACTTGCTGTTTCCTAAGATGAAAGACATATGACAAAATAAGGGGGAAGTATTCCCCAATTCCATCGTTCCTTGTATACAACAAAAGATACAACACAAATCCTGTAGAATATAATGTTCCTTTCCACTGATCATCACACAAACTAATCACAAACTAATAAACTCACCTGAGAACTAACAGGATTTTAGACATGATCATACGCTGCTGTAAGTGCACGCCACACTTTTTGGACCTCCCCCCTTCTAAAATAGCAACTAACATATTTTAACATTTTTCTGCAGAAAAGCTGGTCAGCTAGGGCATCTAATTTTGCTGTAGACTTCTGACTGAAGAGCAAGTGGCACATATGTAGTCTCCAGGCTTAACATATACCAGAATAATAAGAACACTTGAATGTACATGAAGCAAGACAAACGGAGATGAGTGAATAGTGTAACCACTTTTCATTTTCAAACAAATGGTTGCCATTCCTGCCACCAACCAGGCTTTGAATACAGTCCATATGCAGCATAGGGAAGCAGTGCTACAACTATGAGGCTATAAATCCTTGGCTCCTCCTTACTTTTATCTGCTACACTGAAGTACAAGAAACTGAAAACGTGATATACCACCCTTACTATATTTTCTGTCTTTACAGTTTGGTAGAGTTGCCCCAGAGATGTTATACACTTTCAGATGAGAACAGAAGTGCTGCATATCCTTTTGAAGGACAATTCCCATACAGAGCAAAATCTGGAAAACTCTGGTGTGGAATTTCTGGCAAATACATAGGCATGGTAAGCTAAGGTAATGCCACTATCTTCGACTCTTTTGCTTCTAAAACAGTTACCATGGGTTGAGAAAGCTTCAAGCAAAAAACCAAGAAGCATAGAATATGCATTGAATTTAAGAAAAAACCCTAAGACTGTACAAATGTCAAGCTAGTTGAAGTGAAATAAAAATGAAAAATAGAAATGCAAAAGAACAGAAAATGAGTTTGATGCACAGAAATTGTCACTCTTCGGCTAATTGGAAGACTAATAACTTTGATGAAAAGAGAAGGCTGTAAGAAGTTTGTGCATTTCACAAAAGGAATCCTTTTGTGCCTCTCATCTGTAATCTACCTATTTGCATCTGAAAAATATATTGGCATGAAAAAACACTATTGTGTAACTGGCACTGTGTAATGGAGAAATGACAGACAACGTGAACTAGGGCAAAAGAACATTCCTCATTAGAATGAATAAAAAAATCAGGATTAGAGAGGGCATCAAGAAGAATTCACTGTTGTGCCAGACCAGCAAAAATATTTCAAGGGAGAAGACTATTATTTAGTCTAAAAAAAAGGTACATGTATAGGTGTTACTAACTATTGTAATCCAGAAATACCTAAATATCTAAAAAGAAAAACACAACTCTGTATTGTTTACTAAGTATACAGTTAGTCAAAGCAATTAAATCCTACCAGTGCTTTTGGGGCCTTGACACTAGCTTTTTGTAGCCCATTTTTCTTCTTTCCAGGACTTTAATTTCCTTAAAACATTCTAGAAACACACAAATCACTTCACTAATGTCACTTTGCCCGGCATGCAATCAAAGCTGTTGTAACAGTGTTGTTAAGACAATTATGAAAGTGGGGAAGATAGACTATTCAGTGATAAAATGGAAATGTAATAAAGAAGAGAATCATTGTAGGAATATTTCTTATCAAAGAGTCTGACAGGCTCTTGAAAAAGGGAGGGAGTTTGTGTGGACTATTTCAGAGGAGAAGAGACATCTCCATAATATGTCATGTTTGTTATAGCTTTGTCAGAGATTTCATAATTGAAATTTCATTTTTTTGCCTAATTAGAATATGACAGAATGATATCAGAAACATGAAAACTTTTTTTTTTTTAAGGTGTTTCCTTGGCCAAGGTTAATGCTGTAACTGATAACAGAGATGTGATTATGCTGCAATATTTCTATTAATTAGAAAGCACAGAGTATCTGACAAAAACCTTAATTTTTTTAAAGCCACACTTCTGTCTGAGTACCTAAAGAAATGTAATAGATGCCTAATGGTATCTAGCAGCCCAACAGTAAAAGTGCTGTTATAGGTGATTATTCAAATTCTAACAGACAAAGCATGTAGGAATTACTGTGCTTCTATTTACCTCTCAGGTACATTTAGGATGCTCAAAATACATTAAGCTGTGCAACTGCCAAGGAACAGCTGTCCCATAGTTCTTTTTTCCTGACTTTTAGCCCTTCTCCAACACATGGCCTCCCAGTGTGGGCCCTGCAAACAGCTCAGAAAGGACAGAGACCAGTAGACTGGCTCCTAACGAGCTCCTGCTCGAAAACCAAGAAACACGAGGTGGCTGTCCTCCGTGCAGGTCTCAGGGTATGACACGGCAGGGAAGGGCAGCTCGCATGGGTAGTGCAAGGCAACTCAAGAAGTATCTTAATTACCAGTGTGGTCAGTCCGTGCAGTCACAGCCACCGCAAGGCAAATAAGTTACAGTACCAGCGTTCCTCCAGCTGGTTTCTGAATCTGTCCAGCTTGCGGTGGAGAGGGAACTGTACCATGAAAGTGAACCAGAGCCCTGGAGAGGCCTTGGCTGCATCCTCAGGTGAGGGGCAATCAAGTTCTGAACTGAATATACCTGTTACTAATAATTGCAATCTAAAGTCAAGTTCAATACATCATTTCTGCTAGACATTCACAGAGTTATCCCAGATGAGAATTTGTCTTGTATTACTGATGCAGACCCATTAATGGCCAGATGTCAGCACTGATTCAGCATCATTCGTAATTTGTCTCTGACTAAAAGGTGTGGTGAATAAAACAAAGGAGAGGAAGTGAATGTGTACAATGAATGTAATGTCCATACCCTTCAGAGGAGTCATAACGTAGTTCTGCTGTATGATTCATTACTTTTGGTTCTTCCAATATGAAATATGGATTTCATGTTGTGCTTTAAGGAATATCTCCATTGGTCTTATATCTATTCTGTATTCATGTACTTGCATTAGCAAGAAGTAGTATAAAATAAATGACTTATTTTAATGCTCTTTGCATGAAAATAAGCACTTATAAATATAAAATAGACATATTTCTAAGATTTTATCATTTGTTCTTTTATTCATAGTGAAGATACTTATGCCTAAATGTTTGGTGCCTAAGGAAAATCCTAACTAACTGCTGAAGTCCCTCATATGATTAGTGGAGAAAGATCTGTATGAACAAACCAAAGCACAAACATTAAACTGAGTAAAACATGATTCCTACTTCAATTAATACAGATATAAGAAAAAAACGCAGTTCTCTAAATATGGGCACCTTGTGCCATTTGAAACACCCTGTAGTATCTGGGTCTTCTGTGTGGGATGAACAATGAACTGTCTCCTTTGGAGGGGTAAGCAGAAGCCAAGGGGTAGTGCACCCAAAAAGAGTATGAGGTAGGTAGGTTTAGGCACCTAAATATAGTTCTCTGTTGATAGAGCTGAGGCAGCAATTCAGTTGATCAACTGCTAGTGTCTATTGAAGCATTAGTTGAGTCACTCTGATTCCTTTGACTAGATTTCTTCCAGTGGAAGGCTTAAACATTTAGCTCATATGCAGATAACCACATAAAGATACCTTGATGACAATGTCTTTGAAGCTGAATCCCATCCTGGCACTTAGGTTCAAGTTAGTGACACAGACAGAAACACACTCTTGGCTTTTTACACCTATAAAATAGCAATTTTGCTGCAAGATGCTGCTATAGTTATAGTTGCGAGAGAGTACTTTTTTCCCTGCTATGTGTCATTACCTTCTTATGTGCATAATTTTGTGTTATTTTCATCACTTTAACTGAAAGTTTTCATATTTAGGGCATTGATGAGACAATCATTTGGGGGCAATTACCTGATCTTTCTTTTTATGTCCTTGATTCTTATACAGTGAGGAACTACAGTGATACAGTTTCCTATTACCTTCTCCACAGGTTTCTTGAGTTTGAAAAGACATAATTACAAACACTTTGCAGTACAAGAAGAGGTATAAATGTGCAAAATGCTGTTCGGTTATTGGATATGCATTCTTTACAGCCTATATGCTCTGGTTTGTACGAAATAAGGACTAAATTGTGCAGGAGTTTTCCTGAAAGAGTTAATGTCTCTGCAGACCACGTGAGGATACTGTGTAATGCTAACAAGATTAAAAGCTTTGAAGCATTAAGTTCAACAACATTAGTGATAAACAACAGGAAACAATAGCATAGGAGTCTGTCTGGACTCTTAATAGTAGTTTATCGTCTTGCCCTAGAAATAGGATATCTGAGATTCAGATAAACCCATCAACTGCTCCACATAGTATGATCATACCATAAGGCCAAAGGCCCAGACTGCAAAGAAAATGGAAAGTGAGATATGGAGTTTTCTGTCCTCCTTTAATGCTAGAGAGGGCAACTTTTGCTTCTCCAGGTACTGGCTAAATTGTAAAGAGAATATTTTCTATATTAAGGCTTTAAAAGAGACAAAGAAGTAGCTCCACGACAGACTTCACTATATAGAAAGTAAGCAAACATTATATGCCTAAATATAAAATGTAGAAAATTCACACCTTAATACAGTACTGCTTTATCTGGAAGGTACATAATTTTTTACCTAGAAATTTCCTATTTATTTACAGTTTGGCTTTTTTTGGTGTTGTCTTTAGGCATGCCCAGTCTTAACAGTGCAGAAGAACTTAGTACTGGTTTTATCTCTGTGCATAAATCCCAGCAAGATTTACAAAACAGGCAATGTTTACCTCGATGCTCACTCAGCGGGATGAGCATCTGGTGCACTTGGACTCTAAGAGCAGCTGGCTCTGCTGCGTGGGTATGGACGTACCTGCCACAGACAGGTCTTTGGCATGAGTATGACATGGGAGGAGGTGTTGCCATAAGTTGTTTGCCTGGGAAATTGCACACGATCATGCCAGGTAGCAGAAACACAGTGAAAGCTGCATTACCTCTCTCGTTTAACAGATATGTCTACCAGAGGGAAACCACAGGTCGGTATTGTGAACCTAGAAGATGCAGATATTTTGACAGGAAATTTGAGATGTCAGAAAGTTTGACATTTACAGTGTGACTGCTGTCTTGCTCGAGGAGCTCAAGCTAATAGCCGTTCCCAAAGAAACTTTATAAGGACATATCCACAAAGCTTGTAAGTTCTGCTACGGCTTGGCCTGTGGCAGTGGCTGAGTTGTTCAAGCGGAGGCGGAGTAAACCTGTACAAAGTCATATCCACTGGTGCCTGGGACAACTGAAAGTGAAAGAGCAGGGCAACATAAGGGGTATAGTCACATTCAGGATAAGGCAATATCTGAATAAACATGGTTCTCTGTGTTCGACTTTATTATCTATGGACTTTATTTGGGGACCTACATGGAATTGGTGATTCCAGCCAGTTTTCTTGAAGATAATCCACTTGTACAGTGTAGAACTGCATCACAAGAGGCACAGGCTTGGCAGGCTCTGCAGGAGGACCGAGTCCTCGGCAGGAGGAGCAGATTTACTGACTCTCACACTTTGAAGCGGTCTCTCTGCAATGAGGTCGGGGAAAAATTAGAAGCACTGTGGGAGAGATGCCACACAACTCCTCCTGGGTGAATAAACCTAAGTGCCACTGTGATAAATATTGCAAGTAGAATTTTAGCAAGTTTTCAAACTGTGCATATTTGGTAGGCTGAACTCTCCTCCCTTCCTCAAAATCTTGCAATTTTCTTTTGACCCTTTGCTGATACATGGTCTGGAAAGCACCAACAATATTCAGATACCAAAAATCCCCACTAGGAATGCTATTAAGTTGGCTAGTAACATTGACTGAAGTGAAGAAAAAGAATATGTTACTTTTAGAAGATGCTTGTTATTGTCTTTAATTTTGGTTACCAACACTGTCCTTAGGCTTTTGAGGGATATGGAAAGAAGAATGATTTTCTGCAATCCTTTGACCTGCAAACCACTCTATCTTTTGCAAAACTGTGGTCCAAAATATTGTTGTGCTGATCTATTTGTATTTCATGCCCACTTATTGCGCACTGCTCTAAGTAGTACTCAGCCTGGCCCAAGGCTTAGAGTCCTTGCCCTAAGACACTGATTCCAAGCAGACAATGTCCAACAAAGGGCTGTAAAATACCCTGAAAAATAATATAGAAAAAGCTAATCTTGAGCTTTCTGTCTTGAAGCAACTATTATTAATGAGTACAGGTTGGTTCCATCCCTTTTTCCATTTGATGTATGACACACTCAGCATTATCATAATTTTAAAATAATACATTTATTTTATAATGTACTTATACTACATAATACTTTGTGTCCATATAATAAAAATAAAAATTATAATAGATAGTGTTTTACATTTCTACTGGGAATGTCCACAAAACTGACCACTAATGGGATAATATTTTGTATGATGATGGTTGCCAATAATGTAACAAGAAGAGGAGAAGGCACTGCTTATATTGTACTGCTTTGAACATTTGCTATGCAGCTTTACTCAGAAACTTATTTTGGTATCCTAATAAGATCAGGCAAATTTGAATCAATGAAAAAAGAATGATAGTTGTACCAACTGCAAGAAGTAAATAATCTGCTAGACCCAACAAGCAGAAATACCCCAAACTGGAGCTGAGTAACCAAAATTGGACCTCAAAACATTTTGTCATAATATGACAAAACCCAAAGAATATGATCATTTCTTTGGCTGGGGAAGAAAAAAACAAAACACCTCACATTCAACTCTGGATCTGCAATTCAGAGCTGCAAGAGGCAGTTTTTCCTGCTTGTATGAACACACTCTACAGATTAAACCAAAAGGTGAGTAGAATATGGATTTTTTTGTCATGAAAATCTCAAGTATGGAATGATGTTTGTGCATGATAAATAATTAATATGAAACAGACACAAGCCATTTGTGACTGATGGCTTTGACAACTGCAAGGTGTCTAAAATGCCAAATGATCCTCTGAGTAGAACGTGGAGAAAGAGAAGGAGATGATGTCAGCATATGATCAGAAGGATAATGGCAACAATGGATAAGGAAGTGCTAATAAGCATCAGCGAAGAGGAACTCAGCACTGGGGAAAGTACACCTAAAAGGCTGCCTTCAAAAGCAGGCAACATTTTTGCTTATTGCTACAGAAATGGTTTTTCAGCCTTGTCCTTTCTTCAAATATATTTGCTTCTTAAAAATATTGTTAGCAGATCTTTATCCGTTAATAAATTGTTCAGATATTCCATTCACACCTATTCAATATCTGAACTTTGAGGGTGGTCAGGAGTCCCCAGGGCTTCGTGACCCACCAGTTTGCAGAAGCTGATACAGTAGGTAGAGGTAACAAACACAGGTTGTAGGAATGTCACAACCTCAACTGTTACTCGTTGCAGTGATGTTCCACCTCTTGTCATTTCTGTAATTGGTGAAGATCAGTCACTGACAAGTGACTAATATGACCTCTGTTTTCTTTCCCTAACAAGACTATCAAAGCACTAAGACTCCTTTGATTCTGGTAAACTATTTCTCTTCCCTGAGATTCCCCATCAGCGGTGTGATGGCATGTATCCTGCACTGTCCTGTAAGGTTTTGTGATATTATACCATTTTTAGTCTCTGTTATCTCTTGGAACAGAGTAACATTTTGGTATCCTCTCTGAAGTCACAGACAGCAAAGAAAAAAAAGAGCTGGTGTATCAGGAAACAGTTGCTTTCTTAATCCTGCAAAGCCTTTAGCTATAGACTTCACCCCCCTGTACAGTATGAAGTGAGATAGACCACACATAGGCTGTGATTCAGCAAAACACTTAAGGGGAATATTTTCAAAGGCACAAATGGCAGTTAAGCAATAATTTTCAATTGAGGATGGAGGTAGTAAGTATCCTACTGTCATCTGTGACCTTTAGATCCGTGTGTACAACCTGTGTAGCTGTCAGTCCGCCCTTAAGGGCATAATGATTCAGCAAAATGTAGAAGTGCATGACTTGTGTTTTAGGAAGAATTACCACCAAATCTTGTCCTATACACTGTCACCTGTATGCAGCAAAATGCATGAACACATCCACTGTAGGACTTAAAGGACAAAACTGTTTCAATAGTTGCATTCTGCACACAGTGGCTCCCTTGGAAATAAAATGCTTCTCCCTTGGTAAGATTAGATCTTAAAAGAATACTAACTGTGAAAAGGAATTAATATTTAATGTATAAAGAATTGGATACAATTTTATCATTTTCTTCCTACTTACTCTCTGACAGAACAGCTGGAGGTCCAATAAACAGACTATAACTGCATTGAAATGCTGTCAGCCTGCACAGCCGTAAAAGTGTCTGGAAGTGCAGCGAAGTCTGGAGTGACGGTATGAAATGATCATACTGACATTGTATAGGTTTTGATGTTTATTATTTCCTTCTCTGCCACAGACTTGTCTGGAAACATTTTCTGTCTTCGAACATCTCTCTAGACTGCTGTACACAAGAAAAAAGAAAAAGTATAGACTGTATGAAGCAAGAAGAGTAAAAGACAATAAAAATGATTGCATTTGTTTGAATCTTAGTCACAAAAGCAGAAGTCAGGAACAAACTTTCTGAAATCAGTAAGGCAAACTTCAGAACATGTGGAAATTAAGAGTAATTTCATTATCAATAACTGCAGTGAGAACAAGCCTAAAGTCTCAAGCTGCTGTTTGGAAAGCTTGTGAATGTAAAGGTGCCTCTTTCAGTCCCTGACCAGCCTAGAAGCAGAAACACTAGAAATTTCACAGGAAATGTTGCTCTTCGTCACTGCATTTTGCATACCTAAGCAACCTGGAAAGCAATATGAATATTTTTTACAGTCAAACATTATAGATTGCCATATACTCTGTAGTGTTCTCTGGTCTGTTCCTTAAGGTTGGGCTGAGGGTTGCTTTGGTTTAGGAGTAGATATCACATGATGAACCAATTGAAAATATACATCCCTTATTCTTTATGAATGAAAGCTCTAACTACTTGCTCAATCCAAAAGATTTTGCAGAAGATCCTTTCTGAAGAAAATAAAAAAAATAATAATTTTGAGACTGATTCATGGTCTTTGGTAATCATGGTAAATCTTTTGAGGTATGCTAGAGAAAGTCCATAATGAGATCACTTGTATAAGAAAAGGAAGGGAGATTTAGCCATATTCTTTTTCATTAATGAAGACTGATGCTCCCTGAAAAATATGTAAATCAAAATTTAACTTTGTGCTTGACACGCTTATTGCATTTTGAGAGTTTGATAATTTGCAGTGGGGAGAAGACATAATTTGTGTTTGAAAGTGGATGGTAATTTCCATGCTTTTGGTTAATAAATGAGCATTATGAAGCTGTTCCAGGGGACTTGAGTATCTCTGTGAAGCACTGAGTTTTGAGATAAAGTCTAGCAACTTATACAAAATCCTGTGAAAGTGATCTTACAGACATCATATATAAGATATAACTAGATGCTATAGTTTCAGATGAAGCCTGAGCATTGTAAAATAACTTAATGCAGTAGTTCAATGACATATTTTAATCACATATCAAATCCATTGTAAAATCCCTGTTAATACATATTTTATTAATACATGAGGTTTTATTATTCTAAAGCCAAAGAGACTGGGCATTGTGTTCCAAGTGCAAAGTTGGCTGAGGCTGGCTGGTGGCGAAATGCTCCCACCCCTGGGCTGACCCTGGAAACAGGCTCCCACCATCTCCCTTTTCTCAGCACTTATGCAACCTCATAATGAGCCAGTTCCGAGTACTAAACCACAGAAAAATACTCAGTGTTTTTGTTACGTTGCTTTCCAATTTGTTGGTGAACCAGCTCACGGTGGAGTCACAAAAAGATCAGTTTCTTGGGAGCTAAAGGCCAAGGAGAAGGACGAGCAGAGCAACCTGCAGCCCTGCCAGCAGCTCTCAGTTAGAGGAGCTCCATCATATTCTTCCTCAGTGTCCTTAGGCTCCTGAGGGGCTGCTCCCAACAACACACTGTGTCACATAACTTGGCAACAAAACCTGATGTAAGGGAATTTGTCTTTCCCTTCACTATGCTATCTATCTGGAATAAAGGGGAAAAGGGTGTTTGGATCAATCCATGAGATAAAGAAAGTATCATGGCATAATTCAGAAAGAAGGTAAACCTAATTAAAATAAAGAAATCTTGGGGCTGGCAGGGAGATGAAATACTAGGGTGAGAGGGAGTCCAAAGAAATACCAGAAAGGGGAATGTGTATAGGCTGGGCCAGCTTTGCAGGTGTTGGTAACAATTTATATTGTTAGTATGTGAGTGAAAACCGAATTGTGTGCCCATCTGTGGGTCAGGGAGACTTTGTGCTATTACTAAAAACTTCATAAATCCTTGTCAACT
>JANVCT010000011.1:14569041-14582687 GCA_026770115.1 Aviceda subcristata | reverse complement strand
ACCCCCTTGCTTGCTAAACTCCTTCTCGAAGAGGAGTCCAGGTGTGGCTGGGTCCCCTGAGAAGCTTCAATACCCAACAGCAGAAAATCTATTTTATAGCAGAGTTTCATAATGATTTTCTAGGCCATTGACTTAAGTAAAGAAAGACCTTACATTTTCCTTTAGTATCACATAATGGATTTCTATATAAAGTAGAAGCAAATAAGGTATTCTATAACTTGATTACTTTTTTTTTTTTTTTTTACTTTTTGAATCACACAGGGATTATAGTATGAAATAACAAGTTGATTCTATCTATTTTACAGAGGACGCTACACTGTAGTTATCACTGTAATATCTAACTATCATCCAGTGTTTCATTAAACCTGTGGACAGCATTTGTCACGTGCTGCTTGAGTCCCTTCTTTTCTCACAATGAAAAGTTGTACGGCAGGAGGCATATTTTGCACAGTCGTTGATATTGTAGCTGTGCTACTATTTAGTGCACATGTTGCTTTGTACTAATTTGGGGGAAAATAAGGTCAGAAGAAAGTGCTTGTATTGCTGCCAAGTTTTGCAATGATTTTAGCTGTCGGGGAAAATTATTTTTTGCAGATCTGAGTTGTGAGCTTTGTGAACAACACGTATGACCTCCATGTGGGGAGACAGCAAACTGTTGATATCAGTCTTCCTTCCAGAACTTCGGAAGAGTTTGAGGAGATATCATCTCCTGAAGGATTAAGCCTGTGAAATCATTTGGTATTCTTTCCTTTCTTTTTGTACTGGGACAGACAAGAAGTCTTTTTCAGCCCATATTCTCTTTTTGCCAGTGACCAGTTAAGTACATGAACTGACCAAGCCTATGCTGAGTCCCCTGGAACATCCTGCTTGCTTCCAGCAGTCAGCTGTCAATCAGAGGCTGTCTTCACAGCTTTTCCACCATGAATGTAGCTATTTGCCTTTTGAACTCTTTTATACCTTTTCTTTTATACCATTGACATCTACACATTTGTATGGTAATGTGTTCTACAGTTTGACTGCATGTTGGATGAAAATTACATTCTTTTTTTTTTTTTTTTTTAAACCGTTGCCTGATAGTTCACAGATCTTTTTTAGTTCTTGCATTGTGAGAAAATGGAAATTAGCCATTCCCTTTGTATGCCATTCATGATTTTATAATAATTTATCTTATCTCCCACCAGGCACCTCTCATCCAATAGGAGAGTTATAATCAATTAAATTCTTCTCATAAAGAACTTTTTTTTTCCTTAGATCATTCCTGTCACCTATGTACATTTTATATTTTTATTATACCTTTTCTGAGCTGGGGAGATCAGGACCCCACATGGTATTTGTCATAGGTCCTCATCATGAGTTTACACCACAGCACGATACTGATTTTGTGTTTTGTACTCTGTTTTCTTTCTAACATGCTATTTGACTTGCTGACCTCTCTTGAGGAACAAGTTAATTTTTTCATCAGAGTATCTCTGCTACCTCTTTCCTTAGCACTAAATAGCTAGTTGGGGGTTTTTTTTGTTTGTTTGTTGGTTTGTTTGTTTAATTTCTTTTTCATTTTTTCTTTCGTTTTGTTTCATTATGCATTTACTGACATAGACTTTCATCTGTTATATTACTCCGCAATCAGCTATTATCATAGGCAATTCCTTTTGGTCAGCTTTTCTTTTAATAATCTGTTCCCCTTCAATTACAGAACCTGTACAATTGCTTTCACCCTTCGCTTCTGATCTTGTAACTGATTAGTAATCAATGAGAAGCCTTATTGCTTATCCATGGAATATTTCTTTAAAAGCCACTGACACTGGAGTTGAGCAAAACCTTTTAGATATTCAGGTATGCTGTACCGTTCTCTCATAATCAGCTTTCTAATGTCTTTTTCATCCTAAACATGCTCTAGATATTCAGCTTCTGATGCATTTGAATATTTTGTCACCTTAGCAAATTTTTGCTAAAAATCTTTTTTTGACATGTCTATTGCCGCTTGCTTTTAATTTGTCAGAGCTTATGCTATGTTATATCTCACATAATCATAATTATGTGTTAAAAATTTCTAATTTATTTAGGATGCCTTTTGACTTCTAATACACTTTTTTGTTTAACCAAACTGCTGAAATAAGGTTGGTACACTTATTGTTTAAAGATTGTATTGATATTTTGATATTAATTTACTGCCAGCTTCTAAATGAGTGCATTTGAACAATCTCTACACCACCCACATTTTTCCCTTTTAACCAATTGTTTAAAATATTTTTTTAAATTGTTATTTTAAAAAATTAAAATAGTAATATAGCGCATTTCTTTAACTTTTTAGTTTCTTAGATGATATTGAATTTGAGTATATTATGATCTTCAAGTGTAGCATTATCTACCAGATCTTACGCAGTACTGAAGACTAATCTCTCTTTTGGTGTGTTCCCTCACTAATCACTTCAAGGAGTCATTAGTAGGGGACATAAATGTCACTGCCAATTGATGTAACTTTTAGGCAGTCTACATATGCCAATTAAATCTTTCTTTGATATTGTCTCTGACTTCATAGCAAATTACTCTCATTGTTACCATCCTGGGTGTTTAGACAACAGTATAACCTAAATATTCTCCTTTATTTATATTGTTATGGGTTTCAGCACATTTAGTTTCTGTGTTCCTTGTTGATATGTAAGATTTATACTTAAGCTGTTTTAATCTGTAGCTCCTTTCTTCTGCTGGTCTAACCTGTCTGTTGTCTCTATAAATTATATCCTGCCATACTATTTATTATCAGCTTCTAGTAAATTTTTGGGATGCATAATAAATATGAATTAAAAATACTCTTGTATAAGATCTTAAAATGTCTAAATGATAAAATAAATTCATAACATATGTAGGCTTCGATCTGAATAAACTGACTTCTAAAATCTTTGAAAACTGGATTTGAACACTGCAGCCTCGACTCTTTTTCATTGATTGCATGTTTTAACTGAGGAATGGTTTAGACAAAGTAAAACTGTCAAATATAAAAATAATTTCTGTGGCTGGTTAAACTGGCCAAATTTAACATGTCTACTGGCTTTAATATATAAAATTGAAGTTAGTCCCTCAAAGTGAAAATCACTCAGGAAACCACAGAAGCTGAGGCCTGCATTAAAATATTTCTTCAGAGGATCATATATTAAGCAGTATTTGTCCCTTGTGTCTTACAAGACCCTGTACGATAGCTGTCATTTATAACAGTAATATTTGGCCTTTACATAGCCTCACACATCTTCAGAACATTACACAAATACTAATAGTCTTCACTAAGTCCCTCTGAGGTATATGTATGTATTATTAAACAGTTTTTAATTACATGATTAGAAGATATTCCAATAATGCAAAACAGTATCTAACAATTGTATAAGCTTGTTTCTTGTGCACCTGGAGATTGTTTTAGATATTGTTAAACATTTTAACTATTAGATGACAAAATGACTTCTTTGTTTCTTCCAAAAGCAACAGGAAAAATATTCAACATTCTTTCCCAAAAATTTGGGAATATGCTTTATTGAGAAGAAATTGTTTTTACTGAATCTATCCAAGGGAAAAGGACATCTCATCAAGTCAAATGGCAATTTTTTTTTTTTTAAAAAGGCTCACTGAAATCTGTGCTATCACTGGTATTTGTTGCTAGTCTCCCAAACAGTATTTATACAAGTGCAACTACGATCAGTAAAGTTAATTAAGAACCAGCTGAGTAGATACAGGATAATATTTTGAATAACCAGAAGCAAAAAAAATAGTTTAAAAATTTAATCATGTGCTTCTACCTCACTTCTTCCCAACTAACACTAATGGGTTCTTGCTAGAAGTTCAGCAATTTCCTGGCCAGGAAACTTTTTCTCTAGTGCTGGATCTGCAAATTTGAAGATGGGAATAGAGAGCTAAGTATTTGTTAAATATTAGTCAGAGAGATCAACTCCTCTATACTTTGCGATCCCAGTGAAGGAAAGAAGCTTCTTAAGGTATTTATCCTAGGGCTCTAACTGTGTTTGGAAATTGGTCTGGATGGCTACAGAGCCATTTATGTAAAGAGATTTTTGCCCACTGGGGTCATAAGTAAAGAAAAAAAAAGACTAGCTTTGAAAGTTTTAAAAATGCATGTCTAAATATCACTGTTGCAATGAAAATATAAGCTTTATTTAATCAGTAGAATAATATCTAGCACGATTTGTAAGAACTACCTGTGTGTGTATGGGTGCACTAAGGTAGGCATATGAAGAATATTCAGCAGTCACCGCTTTCTCCACCCATACATAAATCTATTTGTTAAGTAAGCGCTGCATCCTTCTGTCCTTCATGAAAAACTGCAGCTCTTCTAAAGACTGAGATAAGCCAAGCAACTCATATTCTTCAGAACTAAGCAGTGCATACAAAAATAATTTAAAAACCCAATGGAATGGTACAGAAAAGATTAGCATGCCTTCCACTCAAAGATTGCCTGCAAATTCATGGACAGAGAGAAGACTATGTCTTCCTTGAGAACGACTGACCCTACTTACCTGAAAGAATCAGGTGAAAGACGGGTTGGCCAGATAGAAGTGAGAGAAATGGGGATTTTGTAGCTAGGTTGGAGAGAAGGAAAATATTGAGTTGAACAGGGAGTGAACAGGAACAGGTCTGAGAGGCTTGGAAGGACAATCTCCTGAAAGCATGGAAGGCAACTGGGTAGACAGAGTTTAATACAACCTTCAAAGCCACTGGAAGTTCCTAGGATAAGGACTGACTGCAAATTTTCAGACAGACCTGGAAAAAATTGTTTTCAAACTTCTTGTTGGTATGTCTCAACTAGAACAGTCACGCTTTCTCCCTTCAAAAGATAAGTTACTCTAATTCGTATTCTAATAAAATCTGGGCATTAAGATTCATAGGGCCTTTGCTGTGCTTACTTTCAGAGAGACTTGCTGGTGGCTCAGCCTATACATTTGATCTATACATAAACCAAAATCCTTCAGGGTGGAAGCTACAGCTTCTCTGTGTGACAATGTTTATTAATCTTCCCTAGCAGTAAGAGCACATTAAAACATTAGACATTTCGCTGTATAAAACATCATTTCTGTCCCTGGCTCAGATAATGGAGATTTTTGATTGCCTTAATATACTTAGATGCAGTGCACTGTCAGTAAGCAGAGAAGTCTCTGAAGTAACTTAGCCTGGAATAAAATCAGCAGTTTCATCATCCAAATGAATTTATTTAAATAATGATTCTTTCACTGTGAGAAACCAGACTGAGTTGAGAAAACAGGAAGATAGATACTTTCTGTTTCTTGTCCATTAAGTCAAAGCTTTCATGCACAAGGCCATTAGTCTATTCCTGTTTCATTCTGTTGTTATAGATTTAGTGTAAGTTATATTCATTCACCCATTTAATGACCAGACTTGCATTATCAGCAAAGGTATAGGCATTAGCAAATTCACTTTTATCATATGCTTGCTTCTGCAGTTTTTTATAAATATTATAAAATATTGTAAACATTGGTTTGAAATATCTATGTACAGTCAATTTAGAACCACTCCTGGAGGAGATTTTTTTTTTCCTGGAATGCATTAGTATTTTTCTTTATATGCATAGAATACTTTGTTATTGCTGTGATTAATATTAAGAAATTGGTGCCTGCAAAATGGCAGACATCATCAGAAGGACTAAGGCCTCTACAATACTTCATGCAGCAAAATGCAGGTCTCTTGTATACCTTATATATGTTTTTCAAGCACTTGAAATCAGCAGATGTGTTTTAGCACAAATTATAAGTGAAATGATCCACACATCCTTGGAAAATGATTGCTGTCATGCTTTGCAGTAGACATGCACTTATTGCAAATTACGCTTCATTAACAAATGTGGAAGAGTACATGTTAAAAGCAATGACATTCCTTAAAGCTTTGGAAGGGTACATGTCCGTTGCTAATGCACTTGCTATAATTTTTCTAAATGTTTAGAGAGGACAAAACAGCAGTCTTAATACAGATTACCATTGCAAATGAGAACAATGAAGTGAACACAGATGCATTCCAAGGGATATGATTTAAAAAAAAAAAAATTCCAAACATTTAATTTGGGCAGTTAAAGTCAGCTGTTCATATGATTTTTGTGTTTAACTGAACTAATGCTTCCAGTACAGAGAAAACGGAATCGTTCCATTCAAGGACATATAAAAATAGATGTTTCACTACAGTTGTTGCAACTTTAGTAGTGATGTTGCAAGTTTAGTGGCAAATTGCAAGAGCTCTGTTGAACATCATTGATGCAAGTTAAAGAATTAACTGGTTTCACTTGATCCAAAGTTGGAATACTATGATTTAAGAAGTATAAAGAAAAATGGGAAAACAAAACAACTACAGTTTATCAGTTTAAGATGAAAGGGGCTGAAATGAAACTTTCATATCTGGGTAGGTAACCCTCGCTTCCTGGATTTGCACTTTGGTGGTGGAGGGACACCTAATTCTTGGTGGAGATTGACATTCTATTCCTGCAAAACCCAGTAAAAGTTGAAAGTGATTTGTTTCTTACTAATTCTGCTCACTTTTAATCTAAAGAGGAATCCTAGCTTTAAACAAACAGGTTTGAAAATTTTGGATTTCAAGTCTGATGCAACAGTTTTCAACCAGAAATATAGAAGCTATTTGTAAAAAGCTATTGCATTTATTGCCCATATGGGAAATTAGAGTAATGAGGTATTAAGGTGACTTGAGTATGACTGCAGACTAGATTTGCAGTGAAGCTATAAAGGAAATCAAGAGTCTTGTATTCCTTGATCAGTGTCCTGTTCACTGGACCACAGCCTTTTATCCTTGCTTTTTCCACATGGGAAATTATTTAGGTGCATTAGGAGTTTCTTGTATTGTGCTCTTCACATTACTTCTTGAGCCTTTGTGAGGGTGGAATTTGTTGGTGCTTTCCAATGTCTCTATATTT
The DNA here is from genome assembly GCA_026770115.1 of Aviceda subcristata. Lineage (NCBI taxonomy): Eukaryota > Metazoa > Chordata > Aves > Accipitriformes > Accipitridae > Aviceda > Aviceda subcristata. The sequence goes on along the minus strand of JANVCT010000011.1, from coordinate 14,575,756 downwards.
TGTCTGGTGTGATATTAGTGAAAGCAGAGACGCATTGATTTATTTTCCCCCTTGACCAACAAAAGGGAAAGAGGTATGCTATATAACTTTAATGAAGCACTGACAGAAGCCAATATCACACCACCTTCACCTTTTTTACCTGCCAGCAAAGTCAGAATTTAGGAAACTTCACTTGCATTAATGGCTTTGAATGCTTAAACTGTAACTAGAAAGCTTGAATACTGATGTATATTCAGACTTTCTGAAGGCATTGTCCTGGAAGGATTCAGGCTTATAAGTTGTGACTTGCCTCTCAGGCTTATGACACAAATATTATGTACTAAAGATAAAGCCCTGTCATTATTTTACATAGCAAAAATAAAAAGGAAAATAAGAAGCTGAAAAAGTTGATGTAGGAGGCAAGGGCAGGAACGTTTATAGTATGAGAAAGCCCAGGCCTCTGTTCTTTGTAAAGTTTGTGCATATTGTATCAATATGTAACTGGAATATCATATATTGTGGAATATATATATTCCAGAATTCTCTAAGTACACGGTGCCAATTCTTTGGTGTTTTACCATGTTGCTTATTATGTCTGCTAATCTTCTGAGGAGGTGGAGAGCAGAAAGACATCTGGGACGTTGAGACTGACTCACAGTGTCGTATCCTTTATGTGACCACAACCAGAACACTTCCCTGTCTGATGCAAAATACTGAAATTTTAAAGTCACAATGTGCCGGAAGAATAGGTGAAATCAGTGGTTCCTGTTTGTTCCCTAACGTGGTTACAAAGTCTCCCCAGAAATCGAGTCGCAGCTGCACTGCGGCTGTTACCGTGGTTCGGGCGCTGCGAGCGCGCCTGCTGACCCACGCTGGGCAGAGGTCTGAGCTGGGGCACCGCCAGCATCGGGCGTGCTTCTTTCTACAGACTGGTACTTCCCCACGTGCAAAGTAGTATCGCTTTAGGTTTATGACTGAAGTAAAGAGGCTGGGCGCCAGGGACGGGGTCTCTTTTGGGAGGCAGGCTGTGTGAACCAACGCGTTTGCTGCCAGTGGAGCCCACTGCTCCTCCTAGGAGCAGGGGAGAGTGGTACCAGTGCATCCGTGCTTTGACCTCGGCGGAAAGGTGGGAAGGAACAGCGCTTCTTCACCGAACCTGGTGCTTGCCTCCTCCTGGGGGAAGGAGAAATGAGAGCCAGCTGTGCAGCTGGGAAGCAACGCTGCTTCCTCTCACCTTAGTCTGACCCCAGCTGGTGCAAGCGGTTCTACATTCTCCTGGTTTTAGGAAGCAGTAGTTAACAGCTCCAAGGCAGCTCTGAAGTGTTGTCCAGCACGTGTGTCGGTTTGGCGTGGTGGGCTGATGTGTATGGGATACAAGATGTAATAGCATATTCAGACCCGTTTAACAGTGTGGAGACTAAGCAAGTTAGGTACAAACCTAGGGGCAAATCAAGTTTAAAAACGTGGTATAGATGTAACCTAATATGCTAGCTGTTTGCTTATCATTTCAATATGATTGACTGTCAATGTAAGAGCACAGGGGCTTCAGCAGGGTGGGCACAATCCAGCCGGTATCGCTTCACCTAAAGATGTTTGCCGATGTGCTTCCCAAGACAGCACAAATGCAGCCAGCGGGAGCCTGGGGAATTAAACTTGATGGGGAGGGAGAGGTGGGAGGGTGTATGAGGAAATAATTCAGATTTCCTTAGATGCATAAAATGGGCCCACATTCCTAATTCAGAGTGGAGAGTGCCTCTTTGCCCCAAATACTGTCCTTCTTAACACAAATAGTAATGGTAACGCTCAGTGCTTTACAGTATAGATATGCGTATACTGGGGGTGAAGTAGACTATGGGAAATTCTTGGTCATAGGATAAAGGGGAAGAACAAGTTCAACAATGTGTATGTGCTAGCTCTATAACATATTTTTTCCTGAAGTAATTTCTGATATGAAGGTATTCTTTTTGAATACTATTTTCTGCATGCATAAAGATTCACTCTAATGTCATCAGCAAAAGCTACTTTCAGGCAAGAGGGCTTTTTTTTCCCAAGATCTCTGAATTTTGAAGAAATAATTGTTGCTACAGTAGAAATTTTGTCTGCAATATTTTCAATGAATACAGCATGACATCTGACAGCATATATTCTCCTAAGAACTGAGGAAGTGGTAGACACATCCAAACTATCAGCTGAATTGTTTTGGACTATCTCCACTTATTCTGGCTGTATGTATAAGTATTTCTCCTGCCTTAGCAGTCTCCCTCCTGTGCCCACGCCCTAAAAAAATCAGCAAAAGCTCTGGACACCATGGTGTTTACAATGCTAGGAAAAAAAAAGCCAAAACAGTCTTAAAGAACAAGAGTAATTTCTGAAATAAAATAAAAAAGGCACATGCATCTTCTTTGAAGTTCTTTGAACAGTGTAACTACAAAGTAAATTAAATCTCAGGAGGTGATTTTAAGACAAGAAAAAAATTTTCATCTACTGTTTAGGATAGGACAGAATTTAACACCACGTATTTTTATTTCAGTGAAATACTACTTCAATGCTTTAACTCCTTTCATTAAAATTTACAAAGTTTATTAAAAATACATCATACCTTTCCCTGTGGGAGCTTCTCAAAACCTCTAAGGGTCATAAGAATTTTCTTTCTCGCTCCTTATTCTATTACCACAGTGAATTCCCTGAGGAAATAAGAATGAAAACTTGGTTTATAAAGCTAGGCAGCAGATATGGTTAATTTAGAGGGTTGTCTTTTTTTTCCTCTTTAACCTAATAAAGACAGTGAAATTTTAAATATCCTTTATGATTTCTCCTTAATAAAGACACAGATTCTATCCATGTAATTTCAGATTTTATGAATTTATTTATTTATTTATTAATGGACATCCTCTTTTTCTGTACACCCTCATTTGCCTTCAAAGCTATTTGAAATTTATTTGAATTCTGTATATTAAAGGATAAAAAATAATGGTACAGAATTAGCAAAAGTGTATTCTAATTTCCATCAAGATAAAAAAGAAAAGGTCTTCTGTTACAAGAAGTAGGTAGTGACAGTGGAAGAACAGCTGCTTACTGTTTACTTTAATTAACACAGTTGGAACAGCCAAGTGATGATTTAAGAATAATTAGTTTTGAAAGTGGTTTAATCACTATTTTGATTACCAATAATTGAATACAGAGATTCCAAAAGGGAAGCTGGGAACTACACTTTCACTGGATACCTTTCAATTTAGCTCCTGAACTATGAAAACCAATTTATTCACAAATTACTATTGGTGATTATGTTGTCTGGTAAGATGACTTTCTTTTCACCAAAGTTTAAACTGCTGCACTTAAAATTTTATTTTTAAGTCTTCTAATTTTATTTGTGCATTTAAAATGTGGTGAATTCAAATGAATTTCTAAAGAAGTAACCCCCTAATATTGAATCTTTTTACACTTTTAAAAAGTAATCTGCTTTTTACAGGGGAAGGAAGTTTGGTTATAACCTTCCTATCCTATCCTAAAAAGGTACAGGTACAGCATGCACCAAAAGGTAGAAGACAAGGCCAAATTCAAGACTGGAAACTTTCAGACTTTTCATATATTAGCTGTTTCACTGTGAGTAACACAGATTTCTGTAAATAAGATAATTGGCCTAAGTTTTTTCTAAATTTTTACTAAATTTTTCTTTGAGCTTTTCTGTGTTGTGGACCACTTCCTCTCACTATTTGCAGAGTTACATGAGAGAGGAGAGCCAGAGGGGGTTTGGAGCTTCTGAGGAGCAAGGTCTTTCAGGTCCCTCAAGACATCTCAGAGATGTCTTCAACATCTGGGAGCCTTTGTGATGTCCATGTGTTTTGGAGGCAAAGTACTTTGCAGATGGGAGAGGGCAAATCTACAAACCTCTGACACAATGCTTCCTGTGGGGGGGAACATGTAAATTACTCAGCCAGGTGTATGATTTGCCTCAAAGCCCTGGCTGGGTCCCCAATTACACAGAAAGAAGCTTGCATTCACAATGTTGTCTTGTTTACACAGTTAGCAGCAAGAGTCCAGAAGAGATGCAAAACAATATCCTCATTAACAGTATTTTAGATCCCCTTTTTCTAAATGTAATCAATTATGTAAACAGTGAAATGTGGGAATGACAGTATTATAAAACATTAAGTTTTACAGATTCATTCCTTTTCAGCAGGGAAAGTCAAGCCTGACTGGTCAGCCTCAGGTTTTCTGATTTAACCAAATTCCATTAGAGTCACTAAACCTATTGGATAATAGCCAGCTTATCACAGAGGACAATTAGCCTGATTTGCTTTTTTTTTGGTTCCTAATGGTGGAAAACATCATTAGCCTGAAGCTATGTTTCTTGTTAAAAGAGAGATTTTTCTCACCATGAGCTGTTTTTTTTTTTTTTTAATTATGTATATAATCATATTGCCTTTATAGATTGTTCAAATTTGTGTTCTCAGAAAGTAATTCAGAGATATAATAACTTTGAAGCTGCTATTCCTGATATGCTATAAATGTGGTATCAGAACATGCATATTGACCATATTTTTTCACACTGGAATTACCTGAAGAGTTCGGTAAATGAGAGGAAGAGGGGTAGGAGGTTATTCTTCCAGATTTGAAAAGCTATATGATGATGAAACTTTTTTTTTTTTAAAGTACATGCCAAATGTGATTCAATTAATGTTACTACTATATCGTTTCTTGTCTCTTTGAATAGTATGTTTTCATTCTGCATTCTGCCTCTTGAAAGTTATATGTAATATACCAGGAGGTTGACCTTTCTGTCATAATTCTTTCATGTTCATAATCGGTTTGTATTCTTTGTTGTTTAATCATAGTATATGGAATACAAATTCTTTATTTCAAATTAGAAGCTCTGACCCAGGTTTAAATGTGTAGGGCTTTTTGGTCATTCTTTAAGCGTATGAGGACTAGTAACTAGAAATGGGAAGAACAGCGCTTTATAAAATATTATACATATGTCGCAGCTGTCATAAACGTGAGTTACTACTTCTATATCACAGACATTTGCTTTGCTTTGTAAATAACCAGTGCGTGTTCTGTGCTGCACAAGTTGATGTCTTGATCTTAATTTTATACTTAACTCCTCTTGTGGGAATGATGGGTGTTCAGTGTTGCTTAAAATGTTGTATTGGCTGACTTAAGCTGTAGCACCTAAGATTGGTGATAATGTTGAATAATATTTTAGTGGGTGACAGTAAGAGTGTTTGTTACCTGGGCTGGAAGCCATGACATTAGCTTCTTGCTATATTTGAACCCAGTAGGGAAGCTATTAAATATCTTGAGTCAAAACAATCTCAAGATTTCCTTGGTTGTGGAGTAGTAACTTGTATTCAATAAGAAAGCAAGTTTGTTGTTAGATTCATACTGAACTATGAATTGCTCAACTGTTCTACTCTGCTCTTCTTTTATCCTTGCTTTTGTTACAATAAATGCATATAAGAGAATAAACCATAGGTTAAACAAGTAGTCCACCATTGTTATCCCAGGATACTTGCTTTGTCGTTCTTGTTTTCTCTTCTGTCTCACTGGTTCTTTCTTGATATATCCTTTTAGCACGTTCCCTTTATTTGCCCTATAATTTGACTCCAGTCCTGCTTACACACCCTGCTTTCCCCATCCAGTTCTGTGGCTGCCCCAACTAAACAGTCCCCAATATCCGTTGTCAAGGAGTAAAGTTAAGCTTCCTGACCCTCCTCTTTCTCCATCCCATGTTTCATTATCTTCACATTTAACAACCTTAAAGTTCAAGATTGCATACATACTTCTACCTTCAGAAACAGAGAACAATATTAATTTGCATGAAAAAAAATCTGTAGGGATTTAGTTTTGTTCACCAATCTAGATAACCTATCATTTAAGAAAATCTTCATATGTGAAAGAACATCTAAAATTCCATGATTTAACTTTCCTATGCTATCTTTCACAGTCCAAACACTCCTTGAATTAAAACCCACCTTCTAAAATTATTAAACCTCTTCATGCTGCATCGTTACCCTTTTCATTCTTCTAGCTACATATTTCTTCTCTCTCTGTATCTGTTCTTTTGCATCTGTTAGCTTGATTATTATTTTTAAAGGTCTAAAGCTAGAGGTAATGGACCTTTAAAAACCATTGCCTTTTGAACAACAAAAATAATAAACCTCATAATTGCTGAGCTGTCTTTATCAAGAAGGAAGCATGTGAATGCATAGTTAAAGTGAATACATTCAACAGGATAAAGTGTATGTTTTCTTGTTATCAATGTTTAGTGAGTAAACTATAAAAAAGCCTAAGAGAGAACAATCCTACCATCCTGGGATTATTATGCAGCCTAAACATTTGGTTAGAGACACAATATTCTAGGTTTCTTTGCCAACTGTTAAAAGAGTATTATGCACAATACTGAACTTGGGTAGGCTAGACCCCAGATTGCCTAAACACATCAGTACCTCCTGTCCTGTTCTGTTGAATTATTAAGATTTTTACTATGTAAGGGCTATTGTGCCTGGTCTCTACAAAACTCATGATCAAGTTTCAGCAGTACCACTGTTATTTATCAAAATATCAAATATTATTTATGGGTCACTGTCACGGTCGAGATGGACAAATGACACGTATGCATTCATGGTACAAGCAAAGAAGTTTATAGTAGTCTTTTTTTCTTTTACTACAAGCCAGCAAATTTATACCCATTATACTTGTTACCTTACAAATGTGTCTGTCCCTTATTGGTCAA
>JANVCT010000011.1:14547106-14565907 GCA_026770115.1 Aviceda subcristata | reverse complement strand
ACATGGAAGCAAAATTTCTTATTTCTGTCGCACTCTTCAGCCTAGTGCAGTGCTAAGCTGGGCTCGACTTGGGAACTCTGTTCTAAGGTGTGTTTGGATCTTTTGACTTCATTATCAGAGCAAATAAAGTAATGAGCAAGCCTTTGCTTTTTGTTTGACTGGTATAGAAAGACCCTGGCTGCCACTTGTAGATACCATGTTGTAGACACATTCAAAAAAAGTCTCCTAAAAGGGTAATTCAGGGGTTTAAGCATACAAATTATTAATTTGGAAGTTTCTTCCAATGCATAATAGTCAGTAGAGAAGACAAGTGTCTGCATTTATACTGTGCCTAAACTAGGCTTTCTAAATCAAACCCAGAATTTCCTATGAATGTAAATTTTTGGTATTGTAAAAATAAGTGATCGTGACATTTTAGAAGTAGCTGTTGTATTTTCTGATATATTTTGCCCTACATAATGATATTACAAACCTGCAGCTTTCTTAGCTGTGAGATACTACATTGTAAAAATCCAACCCTCATTTTGACTAATGCAGATAACCAGAGCTAGATTGGAAATTACAAGACCTCTTAATGTGTCCTGCATTTCTTTTGTCACTTGTATCACTCTTCTTTCTCTAATTATTTGGTTTATAAGACTTCAGGAAAATATACTCTGATTTCAATATTTAGTCTAATCAATTAAAAAGCCACAAAATGAAAACTGGAGGGGAAGAAAGAAAGGGGGGCAGGAGGGGAGACAATGTACTTGGTTACTTACAGCTTTGTGTTAAAAGACCCAATCTGTCTGCCCTTGTACTCCCTTTCCTGAATAATTGAAAGCAGTAAAGTATAACAGCCAAAATGTTACATTTACTATCTGAATTAAAATGGCTAAAAAGAAAATCTTGGCATAATCAATATAAGTGAAGTATTGGGCTGAGAAAGGTCTTTCAAAGTCATTGTGTTTATTAAGCTAAAGCACTGCTGTACATTAGCTCTCTGTTTTGTATCAATTAAGTTTATTTCATTTGGCGTTATTTTCCAAGGTGACGCATATCAGATAGAGCTTAAATTCATAAATGTATCATTAACTATAATTAAAAAACCTAGATTTTCAAGTTCTGATATCATCTGGGAACCTGGTGATTTTATCAGGTATTATTTTGCTTCACCCAATTGACCCTTCCAAGAGTTATCTTCTACTTTTCCTAGATGAGTGTAAAATAACCTTAAAATCATGTATAGATCCACTACAGAAGTACTTCTTATTACTCATAGTACTTACACAAGTATTCATAGAAGTTACACAACACTAAAGTTCTAATAATTGTATTCCTCTGTAATAGAATATGTCATGTGTTAAATTAAGTGCGACAAAAATGTCGCAGGATATATAATTAGAATATAATTGCTTCATTGCACACCTGTCTAAAAATGTATTTGCCTTTAGTGATGTGTATGGATGTATCTAGTCTAATAATCTGCTCTTTTCTCATAATTGGATATCCTGCAACTTAAACTACAGTACATTTTATATTAACCTTTCCTAAGCTAGAAGGTAATATGGACATGCATGATGGAAGCCTATTTCTATTGGCTTAGGTGAGGCCTGTTGCTTTTGCTGAACACTGAAAATAACTGCTGGTTTGCTGTGATATTAAAATTGAAAAGTGCACGTGAAACACAGGATAAGGACATTCTCAGGTAGAAGGCTGTAAATGGACTCTGAATGATATGAGAACATTTCTGTATTAAAGAGCAAATAAACAAAACATTTTGAAGTGATGCAGTTCAGAGCACTTTGAAATACTAAATGTCAGACAAAACAATAAAGGACTGAGTGTTGCTGTAAACCACAATAGCAAAACAGATGAGGTAACATTTCATACTTACAATTAAAACTGGAAGTGTATATCTTTCCAATTAAGTCAGTAGTAAGGATTTGAGACCGTGTACCATTTGTCAGTATTGATTCCAATTAAACTCACAGGTTCCCACCGTAAAGAATGGTGAGTAATCAATGAGCAATTAAGAGAAGAAGACCTTGAAAGTAACTTATTGTAGTAAATCTGGTACTGAGATAGTGCGGGCAGATTGCCATTAAACCACTTACACCAGTGATAACGTGCTGCAGGCAACACCATTTGTTGCTCTCTAGCCCGGACTGTAGTGCCGATGGCTTTAGGTTTAACTTCTTAAATTCCTGGGACAACAAGCAACATCTGCCTGTAAATCCTGGTCTGGAGCTTGCTTGTTTGTCCCCTGTAACCAGCTGTTACAACTCCCTTCTTTATTATTAGTAGCTTAGAAAAGGTAAATCAAGTCCTTAAGGATCAAGTAAGCTTAAAGTTATTAAAAGCAGAAAAGATGTCAATACAGGGAGTGCCAACTCCCTGTGAATTTAAGGACGATAACAGCAGAAAGTTCGAATGTGTTGATTTGCCCTTAGGTGCTGCACTAGCTTTTATTCCAGGGCTGAGGTGGGGAAATACGGGTCAAATGAACTTTTGGCAAGTGCCATGCATGCAAACATTATTTGTATAATAATTTAAGATTTTTTGTCAAACACAGTATCTCTTTGAAAGGTGTCTGTCACTTCAGAGAGTCTTTGTCATGCTGCTTGTCTGCAATCTTGTTTAATTAATATATTCATTTTATTTATTTATTTATTTTTAGATTGCTTCACTGACACCTAATTAATCTCATGCTTGATTTTGCTTGTTGCTGGAATGTGTACCTACCAGGTCGGGAGCTGTTTCCTTTTGAATGTGCAAATGTTCCCCCAAGCAAAATATACACACAACATCTATGCAAAATATAAATATATGTATTTATCAACATAGATTGGATTTAGCAACTTGCCGCTATAACTATCCAAGCTTAGGAAGTGAAGCTCCAAAGTGTTGTTACGTGACTACTGACTAATTGATGACTGGAAAACCACTATGCTATCTGTATGCCTGGACATTGGTATCTTTTCTATTTTTTGAGTTGTATATTTTTTTTTCCATGTTGCAGCACCATGTAGCATTTAAAATTAAGTTCCTGTGTTTGACATACCTGCCCTAGCTGTTACACTCAAAATCCTGTTATGGACAAAAAGGGGGACATACATTACACGTGAAACAAAGAATGTATTGTTAGTCACCCTAAAATCCTAGCAGATTTTACTAAAACAAAACAAAATTATTATGATTATCCCAGTTAAAATTATAGTAACAGTTACAGTACAGATTAATGCCAAATACATCTCATTAGTAGTATGGTTAAAATTATTACACCAAAACTTCCTAATTGACCCTTTTCTTTCTGGTGTTATGTTCATCCTTTTGCTGCTCCTCTGGTCCTGAAGGAGTGGCCGTGGGGTTGGGGTGAGTTGTCAGGATCCCGAATTCCTGACAGAGAGGGGTGTGAAGCTGCCCATGAAATGGCTTACTCCTTTTTGCTAAACAGAGTATCTCCCCCCACCCCCCCTTGTCATTCTAATGTCTGCTTGGGCTATTTTAATGTTTTCTAACATGCTTAACATCTTTTTTTTTCTTCACTGGTCTGCAACTCTCATGTTACGTCTCAATTTGCAATATATAGTATGCTTTATGTATATGAGGTACTTGTTTTGTGGGGGGGTGGGCACGGTTCTTGTCACTCCAACAGTTCTTGCCCACCTCCGAAGTCTGCATTTCCTTGACTGATGACCAGTAAGCTGCGTATGGCCTTGTGGGATCCAGTGTTACTCTGCACCACCATTTTTAACATAAGTTTTTTACACATAACAGAAGATTCTACTTTTTCCTAATATTCTCAGACCATCAAGCTACAATGACAATAACAACTTTGACTTATGAAAAATTCTGATTAAATGTACCAGGGGAGTTTACCACTCAGTTTATATGCCTACCTAGCCGAAAGAAAACAAAATTCATAATTTTTTAATGATGCATACAAAGACTGGTGGTTTGTTTTTTTTTTCCCAGACACGAACCATATGCTATTTAGGAAACGTACTTTTTTTGTCACACACTGCAAACAACAGGATTTCTTTTTGTTGGAAGATTCCTTGTTGGACTGATGATAAACTTATTACTGAAAACCCAGAAAGTTTTTACTCCCATAATAACATACAAAAAAAAAAAATCACTGGAAATTGCAAAACTAGATACTTAGATTTCTTTAATATCTTATTACTGAAACTACTTATATGTGTTTGGATAGAAGTATTTCCACAAGTCTGACACTGCAATTACATACAGAAAATTGACTTGAAAGAGTTCATGGGCAAATCAAGTCCTCTCTACTTCAGATACATTGCTATTTGATTTCTTATTTTCTCTGGCAGATTAATTGCATTTGTATACCCTGAAACAGGATCATAATGCTGGAGGAAACAAGTAAGTGTGGTGTCTCTGTAAGGTATTCTTTAATCGGAAAATGAGAGTTATGTGTGTTGACAGGTTTATATGCATTCTGTCTCATAGCATATGGTGGTGCTGATAAGGACTTGGAATACTCTGTCTGAAGACCTCACATCTTTGCAATGTGCGATGCTAAGTGCCTGACATCCCATGCTCATTTTGGTCTTTGGTAGGAAAAAAGATGAAATACAATATTGGAGCTTGAGTGATGGAATTCAGGAAGCTTGGTGACTTTTCCCAAACAAGACTGATGGGATGAAAAAAACCCCATCACAACAAACCTCTTCAATTACTTTTTCCCATGTCTTCCGTTGTACCAAAATAAAATTTCTTGATTTAAGTAGAGAGAATTGATTTACGCCTCAAGCAAAATTATTTATGATAAGGTTTTTTAGGAATCTTTGGTTTAGCTGTCTCTATCTTACTGTATCTATATCATCTGGTTTAATAGAAGGTACTACAATTTTCCCTGTATCTCTGCTGATCTAAGAATATAATGACACTAATAATACAGCTTTGTCTTGCATAACATTTTGCACCAGTGTAGCTTACCTGTTCTTCCTCTAAGGAGCACATTCAGAACTAACTCAATTTAAAAAGTAGGCCAAGAAATTTCAGGCTTAATTCAGAAATTTATGGACTCATCAACAGTGCTAAACTTGAAATGTTAATCTCCTATACTGTATTACAGCACAATCATGCCAAATGCTGTAGGTAAGGGACTCTCAGCACTTTTAGTCTAAATGTCGGTTTTTTTGATATTATGACTTTTCCACTGGTGGAGGGGTGGAAAAAATGACACAGGTTAAATGATCTGTCACTGTGGAAACTCTGGATGCCTTGTAGAGATGTGGCTGTTCAGAAACTGTGAAAACAATTCACGCAGCTTGGAAGGCTTTGGACTGGAAGCATAAGCAGGAGGACAAAGGGGGAGTTATGGGGCAAGTGGATGTCAATAGTTTTGTCCCTGATGCTGTGAGATATTGAGCCCTTACCTGAGAAGTCCTCAGAACCTGTAGAAACAGATTTCTCTGTTTATGTGAATGTGCCAAACTTTTGTAATTTCTTGGCTTGGCTGTCAGGTTCAGATCTTGTAGTGAAAGGTTCTTTGTTTTGGGACTGAGTGAAGGGAAGCAGGGTTGACAAAGGTGGTTACACTTCACAAAATGCTGTGCATTCTCTATGGCATAGGAGAAAATTTTGGCATGCCCCTATGAACTAGAGAATCCACTCCAAAGAACAGCTATGATTTTTTTTTTTTTTAAATTTTAAAAAGGGTGGAGCATATGAGAAAGGAAAATTTTAATTGTAGGTGAGGGCACTAATTTGGATGACATTTGATTCATCAGGTTATTGTTTTCAATGTAGACATCTCTCAACTTGAAGGAAACTGTTTCAAACATATCTACGTTGGTTGGTAGTCTGGACATGGAGATACTAGTTAACATTGAAGCTGTCAGGGTGTCTTCTGTAAGAATGCACTTTTAGTTTAATACAGTAAGTGAGGCAATGCTATTTTAAGGTTTGTTTTGGCTCGTTTACAGGAACTGGTAGTAAATAAGGAGAAACACAAGTATATCTTGTATTTGATATATACAATCATGCTATTACTACTTTAGATTACTTGTCTATACCCTTTTCTGCATTTAGTTTATGTGACAATTATTTAGGAATGATTTTCTGCACAATATTTTTTAATATTTTTGGAGGTAGTAAAATCATACATGCTATGAAAAACCTAATAACTTTTGTATATTTGTTACAAGATACTGATATGCCAAGGACTACACATTAAAAGACAGCCAGACTGCACAAAATAGAACTTTAGTAAGATGATAATCAGAGTAACATCTTAAGTAGAGACAAATTCAGATCTTCCCAGGCATGATCATTCATAAACTGAATAGAGAGCTTTGAAACTGTATAGAGCACCCTTCTCCGACCATTACACCTTGCTATGGTTACCTTAGCCCTTTTCAGCTGACTAACTTCTTTCTTAAAACAGGGTCACCAATAGGACATGCTATTTTACAGATGGTCTATTCATACCAAATGCAGACGTAACACAATTTTGTATAAAGTGCACACCTCATTGTCATTAGTTACATTTGTATTTTAAATCCAGCCAGGTAGCATTAAACCACCCTTAAGGCCAAGTGATTCTTTTAGTGTTGGTACTTCAATACAGGCCCATACTGAGATGCAGACAGGCAAGTTTATGTACAAGTTTGGGACATAGGAATAGCAATGTTTTTCCTTGCATTGGCTACATCTGCCACCAAGTGTCCCACAGCAGATCAGTCAGCTGAGTCCCTCCTATACAGTTCTCAGCATTATATGTTGCAAGGTCAGACTGGTACTGCAGTGGTTTGACCGCCGGGGACAAAGTTGTGGCTTTCTCTCTCTGACAGTGTGGACAGACTGGGTCTGGGTGAGCAGAGTCAGGCCAGGCAGCACACCACACGTCAGCAAGCTTGCTCCCAGGCTGCACTGCTGCAGAGGACGGCTGTAGAGAGAGAATCTGTCTTGGAGTGTCACAGCAATAGTCATTTTTCAAGCAGAGGGAACACCTTTCACATTCACTTGAGACCAAAAAGTCTATGACAAATTTCATCATCTCAGGCCTCTGTGTTTTTAATTCTTCATTGTCTGTACATGTATTTTGGTTTTATGGACTGTTTCAGGCAACAAGGAGTGCAAATGCTCAATGCATCTTTCTGGCTATGACAGAAGGGCAGAAGCAGTGACAAATACAGCTAACACAGAGAAGGAGAACCAGTAATTCAGCTCGCTCTCTTCTGACACGGAAATTTGTTGTCCCCCAAGCCTAAAGCCGAGAGAGGACCTGTGCCAATTAGAGTTGTGGGGAACACACTCTTGCAATAGAACAGGTGTCTTTCTGAGGACATTGACAAGAAGAAGGAAATGGAAAGTAAGGAGAAATAGGGTGTGAAGTGAATTATCAGGAGTTATTTTACAGGAGGTCTGCTATCTTAGAGAGAGCAGTTAGCTATATGTGTCTACATATAGGGACTGTAATATCCTGGAATACACCTAGTACCACATGGGAATTCAGCAAGTGAGGAATTACGGTAGCATTCAAATTTGGTTCAGTTGTTGTTATCCCCATGTCCTTCAGTCTTTACCATTACTATTTTGGTAGACATGAGGATGGAGAGTACTGGGCTGAAATTCAGGGGGAAAAAAACCCAAACAATAAAACTCTTCCTTCTTTAAGCTATGCCTTTTGTTATGCACAATAATAAATTGAACAGGCTGTTACTGGAGTTTTAATAAGACCATAAACTTTCTGCTCTATACGTAAAATGGAACAGTTGATTTAGTTTATAATGATACAAACAATAAAAGCTACTGTAAAATATATATAATTCTCTGAAGTATTAATTTGATTATAAAGAATAATGCTGACAAAAATAAACAGCATCTGATGCAGCTAGACAAGAAAGACAGGAAGATAATTAAAAAGTGTTACACTACTTTATTTAAAATTTGAGAGTCTGATTTCCAATGTAAACCAATACATTCTGTGAAAGGCCAGCTTGGAAGGTAACTGAAATTACCAACTAATGCAAGCTTCAGCCAAGGCAAAATATGTATGCCTCTTCCACTGTCCTTGCCTGCAGGCATATGCTTTGTGCCAGTCATAGTTAATTTTGCATTAGAAATCCATGTGGGACTGCCAGCTGGAAACAGGGGGAATGAAAACAATGCATGTAAGTGCCTCAAACTGCTGGAAATATGTTGCTTGGCATTTAGATGTCAAAAAAATTGCTACTTGTTTATTGTCAAATTAAATGCCCTCAGACTAAGAGCTCATCTATAATTGAAGTTTACTTTTAAACCAAACTTCAGCAACCTCTCTTTCTGCTCTTGCCACCCATTTTTATTGTCCTGAGAGGGCCTGGAAGTGTGTCACAACACCAAAGAGATTTCAAGCTTGTGTATCTTCAAGGAACTATAGATTATGATTAGACACTTCATCTCCAGCCATGAAGTTGACATCAGCAAGTTTAGTAGTTTTTTTGCTATTTCCACCAAAAAAAAAAAAAAAAGGCTATTACAGAATCATGGAGTAATTTATCTTGGAAGGACCTCTGAAGGTCTTTTGGTCCAACCCCTGCTCAGAGCACAGCTCTATGTTGTTAGTAGAAATTATTTAAACAAAATGACCTCAACACGGCTGAAGAAGGACGGGAAGGACAGGAGACTTCCCCCCTCCCCTCATCTGGCTGGAGTGAGTCTGAAGGGTTACAGATCAGTTGTGGTACATTTGGAGTGTTTATGTGAGAAAATAAAATTTTTTATTTCCTAACCACTGTCTTTGCAGAGTTCATCAGTCTCTTTTTTCCTGTACTTCTGTAATAGTGCACCACAATGTGAATTCAGGAAAGTTTCTGGTAACTGGAAGTCTATTAGGCTCTTGTTTCCACTTTACAGGTGGTGATGGATCACAGTGGAATCCAGAAGCATCTGAAACAATACATTAGGTAACCCGACCCCAGTCCAAAATATTTTAGTACACGTTCAGCTAGAATTCAAAAGGAGTGCAACTAGAATTCAAAAAGACTGAGCTGGAAAGAAGCCTAAAAAGAAAAACAGGTTTCAAAAATGTTTTGTTCTCCAAACTTTAGCAGTTTCTTATGCAGAACTAGATCACCAGATTAAGAAAGAGGCATATGCTCTAGCTGCTCATTCAGTGAGAGCTTCTATTTATTGTATGGACCACGACTGTCCTTCATGAGTAATTCGTCTGACCTTAGGGATTCTCTTGACAGAATCGGACCCTTCTCTGTAGCTTTTATTTTATGGTCTGATGGTCCATTTCAGCTGCTTAGCTCATATGCATTCTTACCGCACCATTTTAACATTCAGATTCTAGAGCAAGGATTCTCAGTTAGTCCCAGGCCTGCTATAGAAATTTCAACTAAAACTCTATGAAATTAAGTTTTAAAGCTGCTCAGGGTTTAAAGGCTGTCACTCAGCTACCTTTGGCTCTTCTGCTGCCTCTCATAGCAAAGCACTGCTTTTATGTGCACGGCGGCATGGCACAAGCACAGCTTTTTGGGACTCGCCCGTCTCCACTAGCTTTTGTGTAATAGAAAGAGATGGGAAAGGAAAAATGTTGTACAGAAAGGACCAGCTATCCAATTAGTTTCTAAAAAATAATAATAACCTTAGCTGTTAAATCTGTCACTTCAGCCTTTTAAAACCACCTGATTTAAAGTAATATACATGTTTTAACCTTATATGGTTGTCCAATTGTAATAAAAAATAATTCTAGCTGATTTAACAGCCACTTAATTTTCTTAAAAACAACAACAACAACAACAAAACCAACAAACCAAAATGAAGTGCAAAACTTTGCTATAACTTCTGAAATGTAATACTGCAATAAATAAATTCAATTTTTTTCCTCTTACTTCTCGCAGAGTTTTATGATGCTATAATGCAAAGGTAGCCTGGCTGGGCTGGCTTATTATATCGAGCTAGATGGTTCCAGTGGCTAACGGAACCTTGGCAAACAATGAAATTCTGAAAACTTCAGGTAAAGCAAATAAGATCAATGAGAGCGGTGGAAAATAATTCCATAAAGGCATGATTTATTAGTAATTGAGGTGGGGCAGCGGGGAAAATAGACAAGGTGTGGGCAAAAGGAAGCAGCTGAAGTAGCTGAAACTAGTAAGGAATAAGAGAAATTAAGAAGCAGGGAGGGATAGAGATTCAAAGGATTTCTGAATGTATTTTTTTCTTAAGGAGGCATAGTACTTTGTTGCAATTATACTGGTGATAAAATTTAATATTGTTGCCGGGACATCACAAAAATATTTGAGTTTACTAGGATTATTGATTGTAAAGGAATGACTTCCAATCCGACATCCAGATCTTGTAAAGATCATTCACAGTTTGACTTTTCTACATCAAGGGTCTAGAGACAGTGAGATCTGTGTCAATGGTAATTACAAGTTTGTTTTCAGCGGGCCCAGAGACAGCTCTACTGTGTGAAATATCTCCCTAAAAAAAGGAGCAGGACTCAAAGAGAGCATTCTTAGAAAACAAACAAACCCCACCAGAACAATTTCCAGAAGAATATGTTCCTAAAATCTCCAGCATGAGTACCTGGATAAATTACATGGAGTAAATGAAAATTCTCTTTTTTGTAAAATATTGAGTATGTAAAAAGGACATACAATTTACAAAATATTTTCTATAAATTTTTTCTTAGCCTACTTTCATGGTAACTCACTGAAACATTTTATTTTTCATTATAATAGACTAGGAGATTTGTTCTGACAGCTCTGCTAATGAGACATTATCTGTTAAGCTCTGTGACACGACTATTTGTAATCATATGACTATCCATCATCATTTTGTTTTGCTTTATAAGGATGGCAGTTTGACATAATTCAACATCCTCATCTTCTCAAAAGAAGGATTTATGTGGGAGTGCAGAAGAGTGTTCACCCGTTTCTTTCCAGAAAATAAAACCTTTACATGGGCACTAAGGTTAGTCTGAGGAGAAGAAAGTGGTGGGAAACAGTCGTCAGGCTTAGTTTTTGTTTCTATGGTCTGAAAGTGAAAGCCAGCCTTTTTCAGCACAGAAGAGAGATATCCAGGTATTCCCCAAACGAGAAATTTGGTATTTCAGATTAAAACCATTGCTAACTTTTGTTCAGGACAAAGTTTCCTTCTTGCTCCCCCTCTATCACCAGGCACAGGTCTTATAAAGCCTTTTCCTTTTTTTTCTTTTCACTGTGGCAGTATTCGATTTCAGGTCCAATGTAAAGTGACAACTCATTAAACACTATTTATTTAGCATTTATCATGGAATGTCTTTCTTTGCACTACCAATAAAATAAAACAAGCAGAGCTCCAAAATGTAGATAAATTGGAAGAGACCTTATTTATAACATGTAACTAACTAGATCAATTTAAGTGGTTCTGTATTAGATTTTATCTATTAGGCTAATGCACAAAGTTACATGTGTTTCAGCTTTCCTAAAAAATACACAAAGTGCAAGCTATTTTGTTGTTGCTTTTGTTAATCTACATTGAATTCATTGAATAGATTCATTGAATTCAATATAGATTCATTTAATCCATTGAATTCAATCTTTTCCTTATTGCAGCTGCTCCATCACTTCTCCCTTCTATTATCTTTTAACATGTGCTGCTACGTCCTGGTAATGAAGAACTACTACCCCTCGCTTTTTGTTTGTGTGGTTGCTGGGTTTTTTTTTTTCCCAGTTCACCTCCTTTGGATTCTTTTACAGTGCTATTGAGCTGGTAATGTCAATATAGGAATTTTACTTAAAACTGTTTCTTAAATATTTTAATTTTTTTTGTTCCACTTGCTAAGGCTTCCCTACATCTGTCACATACACAATCACTTAACGCTTCTTTTTCATTCTTCTTGAGTCTCGTTCAATTCCTATTCCAAATACCTGGGTAGAAGTTAACATGGAATATTTTGATTGTCTTCATAGTGTGGTTTTCATTTATAGTCACTTTTTTTATGCCCTTACTCAAAGATGTAGTTCTTCTGCCCCCTAAGCCTGCGTACAGAAGTGATGAGCATAGTGTAAGAACAGGATAGGGACAGTCATTTGCTTGGTCCAGTAGCTGTGTCTGACTGACTTTCCTTTTTTCCTAGTACTAGCTCAAAGCTTTCTAAGCCCACAACATCCTCAACATGTTTTTTGTTTGTTTGTTTTGTTTTGTTTTTGGTGTGGGTGGGTGTTGGTTTGGGTTTTTATGCCTTATCAAGGAGCTAGTTTTCTAGAAAGTTCATTCTGTGAAAGGAGAGATGTGACTTTCCATGTATACTGCTTTATAATAATATTAAAAAATTACTATAGCTGTCTACTGCTGCAGATTTATTTTTTATTACAGGCGAGATATTTTTGGTATGTGTACAGTGCAGTCGTCAATACAGGAAGCCCTAGCTAGCTTGGCTAGTGGGACAGAAAAACAAGTTAAATGATTTGTCGTGATGGAGCTATACAGTGCCACATACTTCATTGTGTATATACGTAGTTCACTGTGGGCTAGAGCCCCTGTCGGGCCAATGACTGAAATTTAAGCCTCACTTGAGATCCTCAGATCTCTCCATTGCTGCCTAACCTAATAAAATGTCTAAATTTCCTCAGTGTACTGGTACAGCTATTGCCTAACTGTTCAAATGCTCACCAAGACGGTCAGACTGTTCAAAGCACGGCTATATGCCTGGGTGGTAGCTGACCTCTCGAAGTACAATTTCTTTGTTCTTCTCTTTATGGGATCTCGGACCATGCCCACAAGGGAAAACCAGGACTAGAAGGGACTTTGTGGATCTCTGTGGATGGTGCCTGCAGTAGCAGAGAGCTGGACTCTATTTTCATAAGTATATTAAAGCCCACCCCGACAGCGGGGTTTTTTTCACTTCCCTTGCCCTCCCTTTCTGCCCCAGCTCCCACTGGAAAGCAGCTCGAGGTCTTCTCCTAATTTCCCCTGGACAGTTTATTCATAGCTGTGTTTGTGCCGACATTGCCTTCATTTTGGTCGATTAAAAAAGCAGAGCTCTTTTAGTCCTTTGTCCTGTGATAGGATTTTCATTGTCCTCATTGTCTTAATAGCTCTTCCCTAATTCTCTTTCTTTTTATTTAATATGTCTAAGCTTGACAGTCACTATATTCTTAATGATGATGTGCCAGTATTGCATTTCCCTTTTAAATAGTTGTATCACATTAATATCACATTAGTTAACTTATGATTAACAAATACGATCAGGTCCTTCTGCTTTCATGTTATAAGAATAAATTTGAAATTAAAAATAGGTTTTAACTTAAATATTTTCAGTTATTAGTGCACAGCCACGTATTTAGTATTGCTGAATATCCACTAACACGGTCCTTCAGGTCATTCACCCCTGTGTTTTGTGAACAGTGTCTCCTACCTCTGTGATGAGAGCTCCTTCTCTAGCAAAGGAAATTTGTAAAGAGATCAGGCCCAAAGCTAATCTTTGCTTCCCCAGTCAATCACCCCAGCCCAGGAGTTTCCTACTTAATCCTGCCTGGTGTTGTCTCCTGTTAGGCCAATTCCTTGCTCGGGGTAGACTTCTATTAATCTTTATCTTCTTTAGCTAAACTACTAGATTTCAATGTGTCAGAGTGTTAGAGCCCTGATGGATGAGCTCTTACTTCATTATCATGCTGTAGGAAATAATTTCAGTTATTAAAAGCTCATGTTACATTTTTACTTTTTTTAACAAACAAAATTGAGTTTATAGATAGATGGAAAAATATGTCCAAAAGCCTTGCATGTCATTTGGGTCATACAAAAAAGTCTATATTTATTAGGCTATTCTTTTCTCTTGAATACAAGTAATATATTTTGCTGTTCTTCAGATTTGTTCTCTCCCCTTATGGAAGCTATCTTAAAATACATGCTAGCTGGCCTGCAACTTAATTTTTCCTTTCTTGCAGAATTTTGGGATGGAGTTCACCTGGTGCTTATAATTTGGAAATGTTTAGTTCCTTGAGATCGGCTTTCACTTCTGTTACAGTATTTTGTATACACTTATACACATATATATATATTTGTATACACTTATATACATATATATTTGTATACACTTATACACATATTACAGCATGTTTGTAAACACTTACTTGCCTTACTGTTATCTGCAAGGTCAATGTCACGCTCTGTTAAAAACTGAAGAAAACTTTCTGTTTAGTTATGAAGCCATTCATTACACTTAGTGTCTGCCCCATCATTTGCACTTTATAATGCCACCTTCTAGATCTCTTAAAAACAAGGTTATGTATCATCACAACCCAAGGTCATTTATAGCCAGCCAGCTGAGAACACAGTCACTGTATACATCTGTGTCTCCCAGTGTTGCTCTCAGAATCAGAGAATGGTTGAGGTTGGAAGGGACCTCTGGAGATCACCAGGTCCAACCTCCTGCTCAGGCAGGGACACATAGAGCCAGTTGCCCAGGACCATGTCCAGATGGCTTTTGAGTATCTCCATGGATGGAGGGAGACTCCACCACCTCTCTGGGCAACCTGTGCCAGTGCTTGGTCACCCTCACAGTGAAAAAGTATTTCCTGATGTTCAGAGGGAACCTCCGGTGTTTCAGTTTGTGCCCATCGCCTCTGGTCCTGTCACTGGGCGCTGCTGAAAAGAGCCTGGCTATCTTCTTTCACCATCCCTGCAGATGTTTATATCATTGATGAGGTCCCCATGAGCTTCCCTTCTCCAGGCTGAACAGTCCCAGCTCTCTCAGCCTTTCCTCACAGGAGAGATGCTCCAGTCCCTTAACAGTCTTACTGGTCCTTCACTGGACTCAATCCAGTCAGACCATATCTCTCTTGCAGTGGGCAGCCCACAACTGGGCACAGTTCTCCAGGTGTGGCCTCACCAGCGCTGCTTAGAAGGGAAGCTCCATCTCCCTCTACCTGCTGGCAATTCTTTGCCCCCCGCCGCCCAGGATACCATTCCTCTCCTTTGCAGGGGCACACTGCTGACTCCACCAGGACCCCCAGGTCCTTTTCTGCAAAGCTGCCTTGCAGCCAGGCAGCCCCCGGCACGCGCTGGTGCACGGTCCGACCTTTCCATGGCACCAGACTTTCCCCTGTATTCTCTGTGATGCCTGGCCTCCCAACCTGTGCTGTAATTCAACTGGCGAGAAAGACATGATGAAGTTGAATTTTGCGATAGCTTTAATAGCTCTGCGTCTGTATGATTTTAGTCTTGTGTTCTAATGCGTCACTTGGAAGTTATTGAGAATGCTTGCTCCTTGAAGGATTTTGAGCATAAGCATACTGACGACTGTGAAGAGCTCTGTTACTAAAGCAGTAGAGGTCATAAATGCAACTTAGCTATACAGCTGGATCTTTAAAAAAGTGCAATTTATATTTACTCTTATAGCTGGCCCAATGAAAGTTAGTGCTAAATAAAGGCGTCACTCCTGTGTCTTTCTAGTTATCTTTTTTCCCCACTTTTGGTAAATTTGTAGGCCTAAGTTTCTGTTATTTATAGATACCTAGACCCAAAATTTTTAGTTCTGAGAACACCTAAATGCCTGCAGAAAGTAGCTGTTTTATAAACAAGAAGAAGCCTCAGCATAGATTTGACCTAATGAGAAATGTCACCTAATGATCTCTTCTCAGAGAAAGACGTTAAGGGACAATGACTGTATTATTAATTGATATTTTTATTATAAGCTTCTGTTTAATTTGGAGGGGGGGAGTTAAAGAAAAAAAAGGCTATTTGGGGGGATTTTCCCCCGCTATTACTTTTCACCTTCATACAAAGGTGCCTGGCTCATATGTGTTTTTAGCCATGGATATTTTGCCCTCTAGTGGTTTTTCTCGGTTACAAAATGTTCCGGGAAAACCTATTTCTTTACCTGGGAGTACTTGGGTTTGATTTTAATTTTTAAACTGCGCACTCAATTTCATCAGACTGTACTTTGCTTCTGGTGTGGAGCTGCAAAGCGATCAATTTTAAGACTATTTTGAAAACGATGGGATTTTTTTCCTTTTGGCTCTACATCCACTGATGCACCTTTAAGCCTCCACCTTTAATTTCAGTGTCCCCGAGTCAGGGATATATTTTACTCACACAGATTGTTGATAGTAAGTTACAAGTCACTGCATTTTAATTTGAAAGTAGCGGCAAGGAAATTAGTCAGCAAAGATTTTGCTTTTAAGTGCATTTTTATTTCAGAACAGGGATAATTTATTGATATTATGAGTAATGTTATTTGCTGCTTTATTTAACAAAACAAAGTAAAGAAGACTGCATAATAACTGGAGCTGCAATATACTTGATAGGGCAGCATACATCTGCCGCAAAATTTTTCTTTGATTCCATCACAATGATGCAATTATGCTTATTTGGGGCATGAATTGTCAATAGACAAAATGATTTTAGGTTTATTCTAAAAGCCATAGTCACTACTTTGCTGCTCTGGGAGTATGAGAATGAAGTGGTACCATTTATATTTTAATTCTTGGGACTCCAGCATACTGGCTTTCTGTTGCAATATTCTATGTATTTTTTATTACGTGAAATTTTGCTGAAGTGGCATTTTGGCACACCCCCCATGTATTTGGAGCTGTGCAGAGGAGGAATAGTACTGCATAAAACATGTAATATTCTTCTGAAAGATAAGGAAGAGTCCTAATTATCATGTTTGGTGCAGCACTAAGTGAGATTAAATATACATGCTACTTAGGATTGTTTCTGTTCAAGATAAGATAAAAATAAACATTTAGGAGATATTATAAAAAGTCAACTTCAATACAAAGTTTCATTGCATCTGTGAATTCAAGTACTTCCTGACTGGAATAAGAGAGGTTAATAGATTAATGGTCTTCCAGTTGTCTGCTACATGATTCCCAAAATGTTTAGTTTAACTAATCCCTGAAAATACCACAGATGGATTGATGATGCCCAATGGTTTTAGAATGACTGGATTAGAATAAACCTGGGTTAGGTGATGCTTGAGACCAACAGCTGTAACTAAACTACAACCACACTCTCCCTTACATCAGAAACAAGCAAATTTCCTTTGAATAAAATATTCTGGGGGAAAAAAAATGTTCTAAAAATTAGCAGAAATTGTAAAATAAGGACTGACAGAAGAACAGGAGTAGAAAGGGTTTGTGTCAGGATTCAAGAGAACATAATGTATTAGTCTCCTAATTACTTGTAAATTTTTGTGTCTGTGTAGCTGGTTCTCTGATTTCCTGCTGTAGTTTTGTTTTGTTTTGTTTTGTTTTGTTTTGTTTTGTTTTGTTTTGGTTTGGTTTGGTTTGGTTTGGTTTTGTTTTGTTTTGTTTTGTTTTGTTTTGTTTGGGGGAGGGGGAGGAGAGGGTGAGGGGTTGCTTTTTGTATGGATTCAAGGCCACTTCTTTTCCCAAGGATCTTACAATCTTAACTGCCGTTGCTGATGATGCTTCAGATCACCTACGGCAGACGTTTCTGGTAGTGGGGAGGACCCTGCAGTTCCAAAACGCTGTGTGCCGTGCAGGACCAAGGGCTCTGCCGAGAGCTGCAGGCAGGCTTGGCTGGGCCCGTGGAGCCACTCCTGCCCAGAGCTGCCCACTCCGTCTTCCTAGTGCAGGCTTCTGCCCCCGCAGCAGGAACGAATGTGGGGGTTCTGTGCTCCAGCCCCTCGGGGCACTGACTGGTGAATGCCTTCTAAAGAATTACCACTCAAAATATGTGTAACAGGAGAGGCCGTTAAATCGTGGTGGCTGCGAGATGAATGGTACTCTCACAACTTTGGAAATGCTCTCCAAGAGCGGGGGATCTTCTGAGGCATTTGTCACCTCAGTACCACTGCTTGGTCTCCCTGGGGTCAGGAGTCCGAGTCTCCAAAGCTGGACCTGGAGAAACTCCAATGACCCAAAGATCAGAAGATCTGCAAGGTCCCTGTGAATGCTGCCTTGAAGTCAAAGTTAATATTAAAGAAGTTTATTTTGGACAGGCTGGCTTACAGCTGAAAAATGCCACCACTCTTATTTGAATAAAAGCAATCTTTCTGAACTTTACATGAGATGAACTGTGGTGAGGATTTTTGTTTTAAATTTGTTTTTTCCCCCAAATTGGTTCCCTTATCCCTAGTTCCTACTTGTAATTCTTAACGTTGTAATTTGTTGCTTTCTTTATGCACATTTTAACAGCAAGAAATATTGGCACTCTTTCCCTTTGTACATAGTAGAAAAATAAGCATTGAATCAAAATGAAAATTGTATGTCTGTTTTGTTCTTCATGAGGAGCACCATAAATCTTATGAATTGCTGTCATATGCTGTATTATGCTCAGCCGTTGGTGATTGTTAAATAGATTAATCAGCTGGTGTTAATGTTCAAAATTCTATCACAAATAGTCTGAATCAGGTATTGAGTATTGAAAATTATATCGTTATGGCCATTTAAACTGCAATTAAAAATAATTAAATTATCCCAACCAAAGCAAGTGTAGTAAATAGAAGAACAGATTAAACTTGATTTTATTTTAGTTGATCTTTCTCTAATAAATTATGCTAGAGCATTAAAATATCCCCTGGGGAACATTTACTGTAGGTTAATAAAGACTAAAATTGTATTTCAAGGTTTTATATCCATGAATATGAATATCTAGATAGAGGATAAACACCTTCTGAAAAATTGCTTGAAAACAACAATCCATCATGTTTTCTTCCAGTTTGCTATGCTAGCGTTTTCGCTATAATGTTAGTGGTCTTAGGAAAAGTTGGATCCTCTAGAGACATTCTTGCATCGTGGTAGGAATTTCAGCCAATCTAAAGTGGTTTTAGAACCAAAGTGCAGTTATTTCTGAAGAAAACCTTTTCCCTTCATTTCACCTGCAGCTAATACATGGTGCTCT
>JANVCT010000011.1:14516229-14530350 GCA_026770115.1 Aviceda subcristata | reverse complement strand
TGGCTGTGACAGCTACATACTGGTACTGCACTGCACATACCTGTTTAAAATAGCAACCTACTAATTGGCTGCTTGGCTAATTGGCTAATCAACTATTACCTGCAAAAGCTGGTATGTTAGTAACTACGGTGCTTAGTAGGCTTTACAGTGACAGATGAATTCAGGATTATTTTGGAACAAGAGCTAGGGATGCCGATAATAAATAATATCCCCATGCCAGTGAGGAATCCGTATAATACGTATAATATATGATAGTCTTGTTCCACAGTTTGTAAAGTTATTTCTGAAGAAAAGACACAGGGGAAGATATTTATATTTGTGTGCTAAAATACAGGAGAATATGTTGGAACATTCCTGTTACACAGGTGTATTAACAAATAAAAAGAAATGTTTATATAAGAATATCTGTTGATCCACACCATAATTATGTCAACCATAGGTTGCACCTGTGACACCTGCCTTGGGACATTCCTGTCCAAGCTAGACTGTTCATTTTCCAGCACTTCAGTTGTAGTAACGCAACTTCTTATGAGACCATGCTGATATGATCCAGGTTAACAATTAAAAAAGAGTACCAAAGTAAATTTGTTTTATAACTTAAGCTTTACCATGTAATACCTTTTCCTTGAAAGCAATTAATAATCTCTAAAATATTATGTGTGTTTACCTCCTTTTTTAGCTGTGAAGCTGTATAAAGTTCTTCCTTTGAAAATCAGCTGTGAGCAATTGCCATCTTCGTTAACATCTTCTTTATATGATAATTTCCTCATATAAAGCCCCACAGTTTGCACTGGACAGTGCTTTTCTGTACCACTGCCTTAGGAAAGAACTCTAGTCTAAATTCCAGTAAATAGCTGAAGCAAGGTACAAAAAGTGAGGGAGCTTACAAGTTGGGTGTAACATTGCTTTGGTATCTCCCTTGTGACTGCAGTCTTTGATAATGCCTTTGCCAGGGGACACCCATCAAAGAAATTTATTTGTTCTGACAATATAGATGGGAATTATGAAGCAGAAAGGACAATCACATCTGCTCAGCGCGATCTCTATGCTGGCATGTTCTTACAGCAGAGAGAGTCCTCTGTCATCTTCCTCCTACGCTCCAGTCCAGAAGGAATACAGTTTTCCAGCCTCAATACTTAGAGCCCCTTTTCTACCTCAGTGCCAGCTCAGTAGCCAGACCTTGGTTAAAGTTTTTTTCTGAGAATGTGCTTTGGGTACCTTCTGTGTTTAGTAACTAAGAGAGGACTTAGCAGTAATTGGCACATCTATGCTATTATGACAGAAGGAGTGGACGGAGGAGGTCGGAGGACATCTGCTATCTAATTTGTGGTCTTTTCCTGCCAGAGGCTCTACAGAAGGAAAGAACTCAGGAATGTTGCATGAGTAAATTGAAAAAACAACTATTTTCCAGTGTAATCAAAAGATCATGAGCAGGTTTTCCTCTCTGCCACATTTTGAATTGCTCTTAGATAAAAACTGGCCTGGGACTAAGTCTGAGTAAGCTAGGGCCCCTAAAATAGCCAGTTCAGATTTCAAAGGCCACCAAAGGCCATCTAGCCGACTGGATGGAAGGTAATTATACAGGGAGCAAAGATAACTTAGGAGGGCTTTTTTTCAGCTGGCATCTAAAATATAAATTCTGTTAAAGAATGTAAGACTAGGTCCTTATTGCATACTAACACTAGAGACAATATAAAAAAAAACCAGCCTGATTTCCCCCATATTTCTGTGTTTATCCAGGGGCTTATCACTTGTTGTTTAATCCTATGCCTTTCCTCTTAAGAAAGCAGTGATCAAGTAAATAATATAAAATATAAATATGACTGTATATCAAAGTGTTGAAATGAAATAAAGAATAGTCAGTTCCAAAAAGAAACATATTCTAGCAAGCATTGAATTGTCTTTCCTTGTGTTACTCAGTTTTCTTTTTCATTTTCTACAACAGAAACTGAAATATGACTTCTTTTAATATCAGTAGTTCTGAGGCATCTCAGGACTGACATCTTAAGTCCTGTGCCATAGTATGGGAAACAGTTTCTCTTGTTCCACTTGGTTTGATTTTTCTAATAGCTTCATTATTGACAGTGACAACATACTTTTTAATTCACCTATTTACAGCCTTCTTGTACAAACTGAAATATGAGATGTTTAAGATGTTTTCATATATTCTAGATGCCTTAATTTGAAAAACGTTTTATATAAGTCCAGACAATATCGACATTCTTCATGTTGTCAAAAAGTGGTGAATGTTTTACAAAAGATCATGCAGAAGATTGATGACATTTGTCCTAAATTTTTGTTACTAACAGACAAGAAGAAAATAATGAGGTTGTAATGGAACTACAAAGTAGTATGTGTTATCTTGTCAGACAAAGACTTGTACCACAGTTGCATTCAGCTGAGCAAACTTAAAAAATATGTTCTTAAATGAGGAAATTTAATGTCACTTCTTTCAACTGCTTTTGTTGAAGTGCAATCCTGAATTGTGATGCAAAGTTATTGATAAAGAGGCTTAATCTCCTGCAGGCCAGCTTGCATTCTGCATGGGAAATATCTTGAAATTAGAACGGAAATAGGTGATGAGACATCCTCAAATACAAATACTAAGGTTCTTTTGGCCATTGAATCTTAAACATAGAGTCCAGTCTGTGCAAGATTTTGTAAGAATTAAATAATTCAGCAAAAGAAAGGAAGTTATGCTTTGAGCTTGAATCAGTGTGCTAAATATAGGCAACTTGTACTGTTTGAGATGCAGTAGGATATCCAAGTCAGATATAGGACTGGCATATAATAGACGATGTATGGAAGACCAGAGTTCTTCTGGACTATCAACAAAGGACAAGTAGTATACCAGGATAGATCAGTAGAATGAAAATAGAGCTACAGATATATGCTAGGCAAATGAACGAAGATCCTTATTTTTGGTGCAAATAATTCAGGAAAATGAAAATGTAGAGACTGTCAAGACATCTGACCTTCTGAGGAAGAAAAAAGTTTCAAAGAAAATGCAAATAGTGACAGGTACTCAGTGACACAAATGCAGGAAAGGAGCAGCATAAAGACACCTACTTTATGTAGATGTTTTACAGTGTGTGGTATTTGATATCTAAATAATATCAAGAATTTTGAATCTTTTTGGAGTCTTTAGTGATTGAATCAGATTAAAGTCTTGTTGATGGCTCAGTTACATCCTTCATTTGATAGAAAAGCTGTTGAGGTATATAGAGAAATACCTTAGTGACTTAGGCAAACAGAATTTTGTCTTTCTTACAAAGGTGCTAAAAATTATTTGGGAAAGTTCTTAAAACTACTCACTAAATGTTGTAAGTATAATTTCAGTATTTTATTACTGCAGGACATAGGTCTGAGTTACTAAATAATGATTTATATAGAATTTATATAAACAGGATCAGACCTGATATTGACCCCTGGAGTACGCCAATAATTACTGGCCTCCAAGTAGACCTTGTTTCACTGACCACTACCCTCTGGACACAGCCGTTTAGCCAGTTTTCAATCCACCCCACAGTCTCCTCATCCAGTGTATACACCAACAGCTGGTCTATGAGGGTCTTATGGGAGACAGTGTCAAAGGCCTTACTGAAATCCAGGTAGACAATATCCACTGCTCTCCCCTCATCTACCAGGCCAGTCATTTCATTGTAAAAGATTATCAAGTTGGTCAAGCATGACTTCACCTTGATGAGGCTATACTGACTACTTCTGCTGCCTTTCTTGTCTTTCATGTGCCTGGAAATGGTTTCCAGGAATAGCTGCTCCATCACCTTCCCAGGGATCAAGGTGAGGCTGACTGGCCTGTAGTTCCCTTCCTGAAGATAGGAGTAGCATTTGCTTTTCTCCAGTCTTCAGGCACTTATCCCAGTTGCCATGATTGACCAAAGATTATCAAGAGTGGCCTTGCAGTGACGTTTGCCAGCTGCCTCAGCTCTCATGGGTGAATTCCTATCACAGCCCATGAACCCCACGTGTGTCCAGTTTGCTTAAATACTCCCTGACCTGATCCTCTTCCACCAAGGGTACATCTTCCTTACTCCAGATTTTTCCCCTGGTAAAAAAACCACAAACAAGCAAAAAAACCCTCCAAACCAGCTGCAATCTACAAGTTAGTTATCTATATACAATATAAATGTAGAGTACTTGTGAAATATAACATTTTTATGCTTGTTGCAGTCTAAATAATTAAGTCAAATAGCTTATGAATATTTAAAATAAGATTAAATTCAAGAGCATTCCTTCACTTATTTGTATAACCTACTGTAGCAGACAGGTAAGTAGCATAACATTCCATACTGCTGTAGAATTTTGCCATAAAATTGAAAAAAATCCCATAATATGTATCCTTGCAGTATTGGAATACAATCAAAGTGAAATGCATCATGCATAGAAAATGAGCTCAGGTGTTTGTTCCCTGTATTCTCCAGTTCCATTAACACTGACTGAGGAGTGCTGGAACCAGAACATCACTTTCCCACACTGCACTTGTGTCATTACTGTCTAGATAGCAGTTCCATGCTAGAACGTGTCTTGCTCCACCTGCATAGGGTGTTCAAACCACATAGAGAAAGTACTGCTGGAGCCATTGGAGGTAAACTTTGTCAGATTTTGAGCAAGGACAACCCCCCTAAGTGCTTCAGTTCAATTTTGACTCTGTATTCAGCTTTGTCACAGCTTCATCCATACATTCCCAGTCCTGCTTTTAAATGACCATTTGTCTACGGCAAAATGAGTACTGTCATACAGCCCTCTGTACCTCCACTGATTACTGTGATATGCAGATGACTGAAACTGATGACATTGCTGAGGTACAAGTTCTTTTATTTTGGCAGCAGAATCTCTAGTTTATTTGCAGCCAGCTACCACAGGAATATGTTGTGAGTTTCCTCAACGGTCAGGCTACCTAAGTAATTCTGGCCTTGCAAGACTCTACACCCTGAAATGTTCCCAGTACTGCCCTCTCCCCATCTTAAACATCTGTGTAATTAGATGCCTCATGGTTCTACCTGCAACTTTTGCCAGCTTCTCACTTTGTTATTTGTTATATTCAGCAATTACTTATGTCGTGTCCAGTAGTTTCTCCTGATCTGTTCAGTTTGCTTAACCTCAGGTCAGGGTCATTTGTCTGTGTCCCTTAATGGAGGGATTCACGGGAAAGGACTCTGAAAAGATCTATATCAGAATGCATCTTGTATATGAATCCCACATTGGCCACCAGTGGCTTAGATCAATGATGGACCAATTTTTTGCTCTATGGACCTTTAACATGGAAGAAAACATTTCATAGATTACTAAATACTGTTCTCATGATTTAGTGGAAAACACTGGGGAAACAAACAAACAAATGCTCCAGAAAATGAATGGACTACTTACAAGATCTTCTTCTTAGGAATTGCAACTAGACATGAAATGACCATAAAATATATGATTGAAAAAGCCCAATCTATATAGTTATAAGTGATTGGACAGGATATATCAGGTAGGTCCATGTTGTTGATTTCATTCTGGCCAACATTTTTAACTCAGCTATAAAAGATACAGCATGCCTTCCTGTACACTTATAAAAATCTGTGGATGTTAGGAAGCTGGAAGAACCTGAAAGCATGTTGAAGAATAAAATCACAACTCTGAGTGACTTAGGTCATTTGGAAAATATAACAGTGAAGATAGTTCAGAGTTCCAGGTAAGAAATTGGAAGTGAAATTGTGAGCATCTGAGTAGGTGAAAACACTACAGAGAGAAATATTGAAATATAAAAGTGTAAGTTCCTGATGTACTGCTGTTGCAAAAGGTGAGTCAGAAGATGCTAAAAATGGAGACAAATGCAAAGATATGGGAGATGATTCCTGTTTATTCAGCTTTCTTCAGTATTGATGTGACTGGATCAAAGTACTCCATAAAGTTGCTACTACATTTAGAGAAAGTTCTAAAGTAAAAATTTCTGAAGGAAGCAACAAGAACATGTATGTCTGTTCTCTACTAGGTCTAGATATTTCTGCTTCTCCTCAGACCTGACGAAGAAACATTGTTCCCCAAAGTTTATTTTTTTCCCACTGTAACAGTCTAAAAGGAGATTACCTCTCCATACAAACTTTGCCTCTCTTCTCTCTTTATCATCCTAGTGAAAAGAGGATTATAATGAGGACCTTGGCAATGCTTCTATTCTTCTTACAGAAAACAAAGGGTAATTGACATAGTCTGCAGAATGAAGATAGGTTACATATTAATATTAACCTTCTAACTGTGAGGGTAAAGACGACGTCAGGTGATGACCTGGTAAAACATCTTCATACTCACTATCAGCACATTGCAAAGTTTGTTTGCATTTATGTCAGTATCTAAACTGTTCTTAAAAATCTTTCTCTGTATATAGGAGATATAGATAAGATTGTATTTTACTGAAAGAAAATGCAGAAAATGTCTCTAAAAGTTTGTTGTGGTTTAACCCCAGTCAGCAACTAAACACAATGCAGCTGCTCACTCACTTCCCTCCCACCCAGTGGGATGGGGGAGAAAATCGGAAAAAAAAAGTAAAACTTGTAGGTTGAGGTAAGAGCAGTTTCATAGAACAGAAAGGAAGAAAATAACAATTATAAAAATAGCAATAATAAAATGGCAATAATAGTAATAATAATAAAAGAATTGGAATATAAAAAACAAGTGATGCACAATGCAATTGCCCACCACTTGCCAACAGAAGCCCAGTTAGTTCCTGAGCAGCGATCCACTCCCCAGGCCAACTTGCCCCAATTTATATACTGGGCATGACGTCCCATGGTATGGAATACCCCATTGGCCAGTTTGGATCAGCTGTCCTGGCTGTATCCCCTCCCAACTCCTTGTGCCCCTCCAGCCTTCTCTCTGGCTGGGCATGGGAAGTGAAAAATCCTTGGCTTAGTCTAAACACTGCTTAGCAACTACTAAAAACATCAGGGTGTTATCAACATTATTCTCATATGAAGTCCCAACCATAACACTATACCAGCTACTAGGAAGAAAATTAACTCTATCCCAGCTGAAACCAGGACAAAGTTCTTTACAGCCATATATTTATACAATTGGATTTTCTGTTTTTTTTTTTTTTCCTAGGCTTGTTGTTGGAGAACTTATCCCATTCTAATTTAATTTTGCAATAAAGACATTTTAAAGTAACACTTTAGGTCAGTATCTGTAAGGTAATAAAAGTTTAATTTAATTCTTTGGACAGCCAACAAGTGGATTTTTTATGCCTTGTTTAACTCTATCTTGTTTACTTTTGACCCAATTTAATTAACAAAACATTTCTTTCAAGTCTAGCATATAGACTAAGCTTTCTCTTACATATTAAAAATAATGTCACCATGCACTGCTGTCAGATTCATGGTCCAGTGCCACCCTAGTTGACACAGAATAATTTAGTAGGCAGAGGAATCTGAATAGGAAACCAAAAGGAAGAGCTTGTTTTCTTTAATTATTGAATTGATATAAATTATAATTAACATAATGGTTGGAATGTAATTACATTACCATACAGTAATTTATTTTGTGTTTATGTACCATGTCCAATTTGCTTGTGTTAACCCCTAACCTGCACAATATGACTTGGCATTATGCATTTGTAATAACAGATGTTCATTTTATTTTTGTAATTACCTGAATATGAGATTTAGGGTAATTATTTTTGAAACTTTATTAATAATATAGAGTTTCAAAACATTGCTAAAGAAAAAAAATGTATCAATTTACAAACATTTCCTATACTATATGTAGCTGTTTTCAGATTTATTTTAATTAACTGTAACCTGCTGTTTGAAAAAACAGTGGAAACAAACTGAAATTAGAAGTAAACAGGAATTCCAGCAGAGCAATTTCATGCAAAAAATACTAGAAATATAGAATAAATTGCCAAAAGCACTGATGCGATCAGTATAAATGGATTCATGGAGGAGAAGGGAGAAATTAAAGCTGCAGTGACAATACAGAAGGGTGAGAAGGAAATAAATTTAGAGAGCTTGCATGCTAGGGTCAAGCAACCTGGCTTACTTAACTAATTCCTTATTGATGTGTTTCCCTCACCAGTTCTATATGTAGATTCACAGTTTTACCATCAAAATCATTTGTTAACATAACAAAAGCTCAGACAAGGTCAAATTCAAGGTCCAAAAGTTCAAGCTAGGGAAGAGATCTTTCATTCTGGAGGCAGACAACAGTTGGGTTGTTGGGTGATTGGTGATTTGTTTACTATATATGCTGACCTAGCATTCTCAGTGGCACGCTTGGAGATTTAGAAAAGGAAATAATTCAGTTACACAGTACAGCAAGGCTGCCACAGGTCATGGCCATTAGTGGCCTACTAAGCTTTTTATTTGACACAACCTCATAGAGGGAAATCTTTTCGCTGATGGTGGCAAAAAATAACATTTCAGCCACCACATTTCTTTAATTTAGAGACCTTGCTTTTCAGAGGGAGTGAGCTAATAATTAAGACAAAAAATGTTACCTAGGTAATTTTAAAAATATTTGAGGCTTGACTGGGATCTCATGATATCATCTAAATATCTGCAGTAATTAAATGTTGCTCTCAGAGGATGTTTCATACACTAATTGGCAAATGCATCAACTGAGTAGCACTGGAATGGATGATAGCATCTTCATTTCTTCTAAATAGAACAGAAAAATGTTATGGATTGGAGAAGGGATAGAGATAGCTGCAAGACTGACTGCTTTCAAAACATTATCACAAGTTATCACAAGTTTGAAAAAGTTGTGTAAAAAAGTATATTTTGAAAAATCATTTGCATTTTAATGAATGCACATGAGAGACCAATTCAAGTAACTGTTTTCCCTGATATATTCAGTTTTTACAATGAAACACAACTCAAAAGATATGTGTGTGTGTGTATAAAAATCATAGCTTAGTTATGAAGAGTTAAGGAGCTGGACTGATTTGAAACATTTAAAAAATCCTCATTGGCCAAATGGAAACTTATTTTGCTCTATGATTTTTTTCACAGAAACCAATTTGGATAACCTTTTTGTTTGTTTGTTTGTTTGCATCTAATATGATTATATAAAAGCAGCATTCTAAATTTTTAGTGAAAAGTAACCTACTAGCATTTTTCTGACTTCCAACTACAGACTAGAGTGAGCCACACCTCTGTTCTCTTGACATTTGGCTAAAAGAATAAGCATTTTTCTTCATGCGAGAAGATACCAGGAGTAGAACCTTACAGGAAAAAGTCCTATTTTATCATCTTTATGTAGAACATCTTCAGGGGTTTTGGAACTGTAAGATCTGCTTAAGCAGATGAGAGTTAGTTATGTGTTAGCATCTGGTTTAACATTGCCTATGTGAGGAAAGTGCTTACTCATTAGCGGTAACTCTCCTTAAATATAAAAATATTTTTTAAAAAAAAGGTATGTATATACTAAGTTTTGTGGTTTGGGGTTTTTTTTTTTGTTGTTTTTTGAAGTAATTTTAAAGACACAGGTCAAAGTTATGGTACAGTCAGAATTTCGGATGAAGTTTCTTGGTTTACAAACCTGGGCTTACACCTCCAGGCTACACACTAACTCTTACCATGTCTTAATGAGTCACTGCATGAAGTTGAAAGTTTAGTCAAACTAGATTAGACATTTACTATATTAGATGTTTTGTCTCATAGGAAAATTTCAGTGCTTTATAACTCACACTAGATGATTGTAATACAAGTTGAGTGACATATATGCCTGTGTGACTTTTGAATTGCTTGAAAAGATGAGCGATTGATAGATAGCTATTAAAAATCACTGTAAACAGCTTCGATTGTCAAACTAGGGAACGGTTTATTGAAAAGAGTAGAGCAAAAATTCCCTAACGATTGTACTACATCAAGAAAAATTATTTGGAGCATTTGCAGCAATGCTTTCCATCTTGGGATTTCACTGCAAGGCTCATATTTTTCAGCTCATTGTCACAAACCCTTAACTCATGGAATCAAGAGCTTGTATGAGAATCTACCTGTCATATTGGCAGAAAAATGCTTGGAAATGCAAATTAAATATGCTATTAAAACTGAAGAACTAGAAGGCAAGGGGAAAACATGTAAAATTTTCTGTAAACTTCACAATTGTTAAACCAGTCTATGAGTTTTTGAAACATGAGTCATGCTTTTTTGAATGCCAGTGGCTGCCAGTATACAGAGTTGTGTTTCAGTCCACACTTTCATATTCCAGGTTTGTTAGTGAAACCAAAACATAACCTGTGTTTCTGACAAAAGGCTCCCCATTACCCATTACTTATTTCTCAGTTTGGTTTTAATTCAGAGGATCTTCCATATAGCCAGAATTTTATATTTGTCCATGACACAGTGCTGTCTGTCAATTTGCTTCCTTTTCTTCTATCATTAGCCAAGACTGAATTTGAATAAGTGCACAGGCAGAACAATAGTGTTGAAGAAATAACACTAGGTTTGCTAACTTGTCTAGTCAATAGTTAGGAAATTCAGAAATTGTGCTTCTGCATTTCTAATTTCTCTCTTTCTTGTCTATAATGCAGTTTTAATTATGTGACTGCATTGTGTTTGGTTTTTTTCCCCATTAATATTTGCTGTATTCATCACACTAGAGGGACTCCTCAGACTGGGGCTTTATAGTTAAGGAAGCTATTGAAGTTTAGAAACGTGAAGTGGATGTACCATAGGAGCTCAGAAAAGAAAGAAAAGAAAAAAAAATACAGTTTTTTCAATGAAGTCTGTGATTCTAAAGTTGATCTCATTAAGTGTTGTAGATATGTGATGTAGAAATAATGAGCAGAGCTGGGAATTAGAACTTCACAGCAAAAACTATTATGGTAATTTAAAAATTATTTTAAAAAGTCATAGCAAATTCTTTCAACTGGAAAAAATAGCCACATCTAGAACTAGACTTTTCAAATTTTCAGAATAACATTTTTTTGCAGATAGTAGGAGATTTAAGCCACTTTTTCATCTCCTGCTGTCCAAATCATGTGACAAGGGGGTCTTCTGAAAGGTAATCCCACTGACACTGTTTTCTTCTGAAAATAAAACTCAAAATTTAATTGATCAGGAATGTGATACCGGATGTGAAGACTAGGGTCAAAACTGTTTGGAGGAAGATCCTGGTCTGTGAGCTTCTGCTTATATTGTTTATATGAAGTAGAACACAGTTTACAGGAGGGATTTCAAATGCCTTTCACGCCATCTGTTCCTTAATAATCCACAGTCTTTTAAGGATTTTGTAAATTTGTTTTTAGCTTTGCCAAATTACCCATATTACAAAAATCCCACATATTTTTCGCAGTTTGTGGGTGACTTGCTTCCAGGCTAACAGAAGGCTCATCCACACCCATTCATCTCTCCTCAAGTTTGTGATTGCAAATTGTCTGCAACTCCAGATTTGCTCTGAAGCATAAGATCTATAGCATTGCAAAATACAGATATGTTTGTAAGGGAGACTGTGCATTTTTTCCTATTATCTAACAGCCTGCCCATTATGGATATAAGTAAATATCAGCCCAAGACAGTAAAAAAGAACTTTGACTTCCATGTTTCATATTAAATGTCAAGTGTGCTTTGAGACAAAACCAACATCAAACAGGTGTCAGACAAGGGAGAGTCTAAATGTGTATACAGATCACAAGGGATGTGGTACATTTTCCATTTAATCTATTTAGTTTTGCATATATCCCCCAATGCCAAGGTATCTACGCACAGCATGATCCATAGGTTTGCACATTGCTCAAGATGTATGATCAGATCTCAGAAAACAGCAAATGCTATCAATAAAACATGAAGTAAAGTTAATTACAGGCTTCCATTCAGAATCACCCTGCCGCTCATGGCCCATTATAATGAATCATTTCTAACATGTAGGAGAGATTGACAGGGATTTTATAAACTTTCCATTCTCCAAGTTTTCCCTGTGTAATAAGTGCCTGCTGTACACTAGGAAAGTGATTAAGTATCAATTTCATGTAGAACAAGGAATAAATGTTTAAAAGACTAATGAGACACTATTTTTACTGCTTAGAGTACTGTGACTAACCAGTGAGTCAGATGAATGCCTCTGCCATTTTAATTAGTCATTGGATGAGCCTCTTTTTTTTTCCTTAAACTCTCTAATATTTTTTTAAGTAACTTTAAACGTTTCAGGAATGCACTTTTTGAGTGATAAGACCAACAATTCCTTTTTCAAAGGTCCTGCTGGAATAAACATGTATTACATGTTTGTCTGAACTTGTGGGAGTCTGAAAGTAAAGTCATTTTACCTTGCCAATTCCTTTTAGGAATCTAATCAAATGGCTGTCTTCAACTTCTGATGTGACATTAACACAATTTGGTATCTCTAAAAAAGAAAATAAAGTGTCATATTCTCTCCTGGTATAAGTCCACATGTATATGTATTAGTATTTGTATCCACATGGATTTCAAGCCACCATACCACAGACCCAATGTATATAATATCTGTCTTAAAGAAGCCAAGCATCTATATTAAAATTTGTCTAAATAAATGCTTTCATTAACTTTAATGTCACATTTATTAGGAGATAACAAGAGAAAATTTGACATTTATGGTTTGGAAGTAGAAAGACAATTGATATGTGTGGTGTTTGACAAACAAGATTAATAGAAATGATTATTTCATAGCTATGTTAGAAAAAAAAAAATCTGTGGTTTTCTTTGCTGTATTGCATTTCAGAAACCAGATTGATTTAGAAGGGTAGTTTTCTGCTGCCTTTAGAAATAGCTGTTAGGTAGCAAAATAAGGTACAATAGACAGTATAAATTAGATTTGTTTTAGAAGATTAGAAACCAGTTAGACCTCAAATAGTGTTTTTTCTCTCAAATTCTAGGAGGTTATATGTGAGACAATGTGGTATGCTTAAAGAAGTTAATACTTACTGTCCTGGAGGCTTTTATTTTTTATTACAAAGGAGTGCAAATAAACCTGCTTGTTAGGGCAAAAATTTAAAGGTCAGTCCACAGATGTCATAAATCATAGATCTAGGAAGAAATAGATTAAGGAAGCCCAAAATACTGGGTCAGCATCAGCAACACAGCAGTGTTTCTTTAATTCTGTGACAAAGAACTGATTCCAGTTATTATTCTTTTCCTCAGGGAGTAATTTAATCCTAGTTCAGCTCTTAAGAAAAACATGATATAAGTTATAATTCTAGAAATTTATTTAGTTTTGGTTCTTATTCTCATAGATACATATTAATTTTATTCCTTTCTTTGGTTAAACAGTGTATTTAATTTCATTTTTGTCAAGAGATCAGTTGATGTTTCTTAATTCATTTTTAAATCAGTACAGATTCACTTTATTTAAATGCATATATAATTAATAAATGCCTGTTTATGCAATTTTAATATTATGGTCTCATAGGACTGCATGAATTTTGAGAGGTCATTTATCCTATGTTCAACAGGGATCCATATGTATGTCAATCCTAATACATATTTCTGTATGTTTCCAATTTTGAAGATCGATGCTTTCCAGAGCAATCTAATTCAGTGCTCCACTACCTTTGCAAAAGATACATTTCTTCTAATAGCTAATCTGAATCTTCCTCACTACAATGCAAGTGTTATCCCTAGTTCTGTCTGCCACAGGCATGAAGAACAACTCTAGGAAAAAAGTACATGTTTATGCATTGTGTATATCATGAATATAATCTTGCAGTTGTCTTTTTTGCCTGTAGTCTTCTCTGCCTCAGGCCAAGTAACCTAGGTCATTCAGTTGCTCCTGAGAGGGCTTGCTAATAGACCTCTCATCATTCTTTTTTTCCTCTTGCTTTGTTGCAACCCATAGGGACTTTCCTGAAGTATGGTGCCCATAATTAGAGACAAGGCTGCAACTGGGACCTTACATGGGCTAGACAAAGCAGAACCTGTTTTATAGACTGTGAAGCAGACTAGTTAAGCCCAGCTCTGTTCTTGGGCTGACTCAATTTATCAGTTCCGTCTACTAAATGTGTTTGTATCTCCTTGTTCCCACTGAGAAAATTCTTACTTGTTATTCACAATAATAGACTCTTCCCAGTGGTGTTTAGTCACAGAAAAACAACATGTAAAGGGCACAAATTGAAATGCAGGAAGTTCTGTCTGAATATGAGCCCCCCCCCCC
>JANVCT010000011.1:14500640-14512387 GCA_026770115.1 Aviceda subcristata | reverse complement strand
ACTGAGCTGCTTGAAAATCAAATTTCTTAATTTTATCTTTAGAGGGCACACCAAATACAAGGTTTATGCTGAGGTATGATATTATTAAACAGATCTAGGTACTGGAATTTTACTGCTATGGACATTGAATCTAGAACTTAGTATATGAAGCTCAGCTAAATCAGTAACCAGGAACAAATTAACTATATCTAGCTGTTTGTTTACCTTCCTATGTATCTTAACTGCAAGTAGTTTTGGTTTTGTTTTCAAGAGCAATAGAGCATGGATAAATTACTCAGATTAAACAATCTCTCTTTTAAATCAGCTTTTGAACGGGTGGCTGAAACCATTTTTTCTTATTGCAGCTCAACTTCTTTTTACAGAATTTGCAGGGGTTTGGGATTGAGGGCAGAGACAGCTCTTCCAAGAAAGGTGGGATTGGTAAATCAATATATACTAACACTAGCCGAAGTTGACAGTGGATATGATCACCGTCTATGACATCAGTCTTTATTTCATTGAGATCTGCACACGGTTTCCAGAGCACATTTTCGATATCATGGTTTTCCTCCATTCCAGTTCTTGTTTCATGGAAAACTGGAACTCAGCTTTTAACCTCTGGATGATTTCCTCATAACTGATCTCTATCTTTCCCCACTTGCTCCAAGGTAGAAAGAACCTCTAGTGCTTCTTTTGGCTGTGTGTGTGGTAGATTTTGGCAAAAAAAAGGCTGTCTCCTTTCTTCCCTCCATAGGAAACCACTCCTGCTTCTTTCAGTCCTTTGCTCTTCACTATTTTCAGTCATCATTAAACCTTTTATTTTCTTTTCATTTCAAGGGAAGTCAAAACAGTTATCAGTTAGATATTGATTCAGATTTTTTCATCTTTCTGTGTATTATACATAAAATTCTAATATACACACATTTTTTACTTACTACTAGATTCCCTGTTGATTAATTAATTTCCTTCCTTCCTCCTATTTTTTCTGTTTTACTAAAATAAAATTGTTTTAAACAGTTATATAGCTGCAGTACTTCACAGTTATTTATGCTTAACTGTGCAGTTTTCTTCCACATGTGTGCATTTTCTTTTACTCTGTTTGTCATAACACCAATGGTTTTCAAGCTAAACAAATAATTGATGGTGTCTTCTTATTGGCTGGCACAATTAATTTGGGTGAACTCCTCACAAATCAATATATCCCTCTTTTGTATTGTAAACATGCAGGTTGTTCTTCTCCAGCTATTGATATTCTCCTGGTCCCAGGGTTTTCAGTATTTTCAAACTATTTGCCAATAATAAAGACAAAATACAGTACATCGCAGCACTTTAGCTGGTGTAGGAACATACCCAGACATATATGAAATGTAATAAGGAAAAACATGGAAAAGTGTGCTTCACTGTTACCCTGTCCTACAGTACTAACTTAAGAGATTTTATTTATCTATTTTAATGCTAAATGAAGCTATTTGGTAAAACAGCTGAGTTAAGCAGAAATCATATACTCTGGGGTTTATCTACATTAACTATGTGAAATTACCCACTTTCATTTATCACAACGCAACTGAGTTTTCTCTGGCACAAGCCAGGTAATTTAATTTCTTCACTGAGCTCACTGAGAAAGTATTAATAAAAATAAAGATTTTTCTTCCTTAAAACATACAAGAAACTATGTAGATTAAAAATTATTTTAGACTGAATAAAATAGGTAGGGGTGAGAGACTAATAGCCATGGGAAATAAAATGCTGTATATGTAAAGAAGCAAACAACTTCTGTTTGATTCCATACCCCAGGCAGTGAAGCACTTATTCTTGGTATGA
Organism: Aviceda subcristata; assembly: GCA_026770115.1. Lineage (NCBI taxonomy): Eukaryota > Metazoa > Chordata > Aves > Accipitriformes > Accipitridae > Aviceda > Aviceda subcristata. The sequence goes on along the minus strand of JANVCT010000011.1, from coordinate 14,510,587 downwards.
GAGAATTAGTTTCAAATCACTCCAGGACTCTAAGCTCTGCTAAAAAGTACTCTGGAGTGAACTTCTGTTGAGTTTACTTTGTGGATTATTGAAATATTTATTCATGGAATGACATAGGACAGATTCTTCAAGATCATGAATAGGCCACTCTTCCAGACATGGGAGTTTGCTGCCATCAGACACTTCCGAAGGACCTGTGGGAAATTAGATGCTCCCTTGGGCATCTTTATGAGTGATCGCAGAGAACATATTATAAAAATATGTGTTCTTGTGTATGTATGTGTGTAATACATAGTCAAGAGAGCAAAACTAGAAGATATATGTATGGAGTTGCAGGCTTGTAAGAAAGAAAAAAAGAATCTGCAATGTTGTGAAATTTCATAATATGAGAATTCTTTAACCTCACACCTCTAAAAAACTGACCAAAGCCTTGCACTTCTAAAGGAGAGAACAGGGGATAATAACATTAACCACCTCCCTTCAGATCTTCTGCCAGAAACCCTTGTATTTGTTATCTTACTGAACCCAGTTACTTTTCCAAGTAGTCTTCTAATTATTATAATGCTTCCTCACATGAGCTCCTATGCGTGGTGCCATATGTTATAAGCCAAGACCTACAAAACGAGCCGAAATTCACTACCTACTTATTTAATCTAGATTTCTTTGTTGTAGTAGTTCTCAGCAGTCTTTATGTAGCTTTCCTACTTTGATGATTCACTTTGTTGCGGCTTTAAGAACAGCTGCAGTAATCAAAAACTAAAGAAGGGTACTAGGTTTCTTGTTGCTTCCAGGTTATGAAAATTGCAGCTGACACTGTAATTTTGTCAACTGAGAGAATTAGACACCTGAAATATTTCTAGAAGGATCAATACTCAAGCAGGTACAGCTTATGAAGTTACTGAACTGAAGTAATTTTGGGAAATTACATTTTAGTAGCTGTAAAAAGTGGAAGATGATATAAAAATTTATCATTTCCAGGTGAAATGGTAGGTTGGTTATTGTTATTAGAGCACTAGAACACCATACAACTCTCCTTAGAAATGTAGCCTATAAATTGATCATATTCCCCTAATTTTGAAAAAAAGTTATGTAAAAACAATTTTAATCAGATACAAGATTTCTTTATACCTGCTTTTCGGTCTTGCAAAAGCATTCAAAGAAGTAGCTGAAAAAGCATATGCCTTTAAAACAGTAAAAATCCCTTTCAATGTAGAGAAAAGGGATCTGAATAGATTTTAACTGTTCTTCCTGACATTATTTTTCACAGTACATTAGATTCTTTCCTGTTATAATATCTGTTCATACCTAGCCTATAAAATAGACGAAATTTGTTGCAATGGGATGCTTTTCATTTCTTGCTGCCAGACTTCATGTGACAATTCTTTGTCTACTTCCTCTAGTGAATTTGACTACAGAAGAGATAAAACATTGGGGCAAAGATGAAAAAAACCCCAAAACAACCCAAAAACTTTTTGGAACTTTAAGAATGCAAATAGACTATTTTTAGTGTATATCCAGTTTATTTATAAATACAGACTTTTCTGCAATGCTTGATAACACACTGTCAGGTAGCACAGACTGGGTTTTTTTGCTCAGTCTCTGAAGGACTGACTTTATTACGCTAATTTTGCACAAACTTTACAGAAGAGGCATTAAGATGAAGAAAATATGTGGTTGGCCCAATGTCATACCTGGAATCTAACCTACTGAATCATAATCACTATGCAAAACTAAATATCATTTTGCATTTTAAAGAGTAAAAAAAAAAAAAAAAAACCAAAAAGGACAATAATGTGAAAATACAAATGTTTGAGTTATTATCACGGAAGATTTTGGCTTTGAAATGAGGTTTTGTGATCTGCATGCTTTTCAGTGGTCCAGAAATACTGTGTACAGAGAGCCTATGACTTAGGAAGTTCTGTGGAAGAAACATTTAGTGGCTTAATTTTTGAGAGAAGAAAAATTGATATTGTGATTTTCCAGTCCATGACACCAGCATCTGAGGAACTAGTTCAGCTTTCTACAGAGCAGTTCTTCAGTTTTTGCTTAGAAAGAGGAATGTACTTGAAAGGGTCATTGTATTTGTTCAACATGTGACTTCAGAAAAATACCATCCATTAAGGAAGAAGACAACACTGAAAGACAGCACAGCAAGCCCATGAAGTGACAAGCTGAAGCTCTACAGAAATCAACGTTACAGAGGTTGATGGAGATTTACAATGATGAGTTTATATTGGAGGTGAAGATAGTCAGGATCTCTTTCCCATCCTCTCACTTCTTTTTAGTGCTACCTAGTACTGTGCAGCATGGGGTATGGTCGTAGTACCTTTTGGAATAATCGTGCTAAGACTAGTCCAATAATGACACAGGAAAAAATATTTTTATAGTAATTCATATAGGCAAATCTATCAGTAGAAAACACTCACACGAACACATCTAAATGTCCTTGAGTCAGACAGTGGCCTCTAAGTCAGTGGTACTCAGCACAAGACCACCTCCATGGAGGCCATTGCATTGTGTTTGTAGCAATCTCCACCACATTATAGGGGTCACAGATGCCCTGAAGATGGCTAATTCTGGCAACTTGGATAACACTACGCTGAATTTTTTAAGTTGCTACAAAGGCAGTATGGGAACCTGAAGTGTGAAAAGGCTGAACCTGAAACTTGAAGCCTATTAATCTAGATTTGACAATGCCCTTCTCCTATTCTCATTTCCTGTTAATGGAGTAAAACCTAAGTGTATTTGACTAGTAGAAAATGAGATATTTGTTGTAACGTGATTCTTTAATTGATTCATGTAATGAATTTTAGGCAAAAAGATTTTCTACAAAATTGACAACATTAGTTACAGTATTTTGAATGTGTCTGTGGTAACGACGACAGTACGATTAAACTATGTTTTTTCATCTGATTTCTACAGGGTTTGACTAGAGTGCATTTGCTACAGAATAGCAGCAGCAGAACACCAGCCTGCCTTGTTTCCACACTGGGTCTCCACTGATCCTTCCTGTTTATTCAGCAACTAGTTCAGGAGATGAAAAGCAGAAATTATTTTAGTTTTGGTTTACATGAAATTTTGATCTAGGATGTTCCTTAATTCCACTAATTTAAGCTTTGGCTCTTAAAAGTTATTCTTAACCCAGTTCAAATTTAAGCAGGCTATTAATAGAAACGTTTTGACATGGTCGGTGTGGTATTTGTTTTCAACACAGATTTGTTGCCGTGGTCATCTGTGGCAGTCATGTCACGTTCAGATACTTTTCATGATTTTGGAAGAAGAGTTCTTTAAAGTCATTTAGGTATTATCCTATCAGATGTGAACCTGGAAATGGCTTCTAGCATATCACTGGTGAACACAGTAAATAAAGCAGAGCCTAACAAAATGCTTGCCAGCATGCCAGTCTTCTGAAATGTCCAACTGCTGGTTTTGTTGGACGTTACTCACACGGCTTTAGAACTGCTGTAACAACCTAGGTAGGAAAATACATTGGTATCTTCTGCAGAAGGTGTTATAGGCCTCTGAAGAGGCAAGAACAGAAACTCCAGCGCTGTTCTTTATCTGAAATCTACTTTTACAGTACTATGGGCCTAATACTCATCATGAATGATGGTTCCATCTGGTGGGATAGATACTGTAGCCTATGTCTCGTTTGGCAAATTACTGCTACTTCATCACTCAAACATCCAGCAATTTTTCACTGTCATCCGCTGCATGCCTGTCCTCCTTCAGTTGTTCCTCCAGAAAACCACTGTCTTCCAGTCATTTTCAGGATCCCCAGGATCTTCAGGATCTTTAGAAATTTTTTCTACAGCTCTTATTGATACTTCCTTATCCGAATTGAGACTACCAAGGGTATAAGGTCTTCCAGCCCAAAGCTATACTGCAACTACCGAAAGGCAAACTGAGATAGTTACAGAAAGTTTATTAATCAATATGCAATCTGTTTTTCTTTAGCTTTACTAACAGTCTTTAAAATGATTGCACAGGGACTGAAAACAGATATTATGTCTAGGTGAAGAATGTATGGAGGTCCTGCAATTAAGGAAGCAGTTCAGAAATAGTCAGCGACTTTTGGATGGGGAGCCAGGAAGCAATCCAAAGAACAGTGGGGAAGAAGCAGCCTCAGAAGGGATGTGGCATCCTATACTATGAGTATGTTAAAATTCACCAGAAAGTTAAGCCCATCCTACATATCAAACATCTACCATAGCAACAGGTTACACCCTATGGTCTGGAACATTTGCTTATTATTTAAATAAATATTTAGAATAATAATAATAATTTTAAAAATCTTACCATTTTTAGATTAAGGGATTATTTATCCTGGATCTGTGTAGAGAAGCTTACCATCGTCCTCATGAACAGTATTCATTAAAAAGTTAAGCAAAATTTAAAATACTCTGGGCTTGATTCAAACAGTCATAGCTCCTAAACTCAGCTCCTTAGATTCTCATTTGCTGTAAGTTCACATAGCTGTGAATGTAGCGGCACTGTGCTAATTCACTGCAGCTTGCAATCTGGCTTACGGTGCTCTACTTTGGATGAAAACAATAATGATTCTGGCACCATCTAGAATTCTTTATTATTCAATTTACTTAAGTTGCTTTCAATTAACCAGAGCAACTTGTCTTTGGGCAACAGAAGTGAACCTTAGGCTCGGGGAAAACATGTGATTTGCTCCCCATTTCCCTTTCCCGGGATGGCACTGTGGTCTGTAGGCTGTGTTGTCACGGCATGCCTGTCTCTTGCTGTCTGTCTTTATTACGGTCACAGCAGCGTGCACTGTTCATAGCTGCACACTCAATTGCTTGTACAGACAAAACTAAGTAACGAAAAGGCCTGCTGCCACAGTGTAATTAATCCTCTGGAGTCCCATAGGCAACAAGCAACTGCTCAAACAGCTGACTAATCTGCCAAAGTATGCATATATCTCGATTTGCAAGACAATCAGTTGTCTGCTGGTATTTATATACTTAATTGTTAATTGTCCTTTGTCATATAGTAGAAGTGAACTCTTAGCCTGGAATGACTTGGAAGCCACTGTTCCCTGCCTGCATATTTTTACAGGGGATTGTCTATTTCTGACCTATTGACATACCTCCTCTTCCCTTTAAACATGACAGGGCAATACCCTCACCTCACATGAACAAGAAGAGAGCAATTTTTTATCAGCTACCTTCTGGAGTTTGATTTTCATTATCCTTTGTATATTACCTTCAGCAAACTTTTAAAAACTATATTGTCTATCATGAATAATTTAACTGCCAAAGTCCACATTAAACACTTTGGACTGAAGCAAGTCAAGTACTAAAAAATACAAAGAAAAGAAAATAAACTTTCCATTTTCTTGATAGACATCTGACCTTTGGTGTATAATAACCACATACTGTGACAAATGACCTAAGATGTAAACCTCTACATGTAATAATGATAGATTTGTTTAGATTTTTTCTGACATTAGGCAAACTATGTAATGATAAACATGCAGTTAATACTGAAGGCATATTTTAACATTTTCTTGAGAAAACATGATTTTTTTTTTCTCCTTCCATTTAGCACTAACAAAAATAAATGGACGTTTTGTGCCTAAAGCCATGATTCATAAATGGGCAGTAATTCAAAATGGACTACTATTTTTCTCAATTAAAACACAATAATATTTGCTGAATTTGGTAGAACTTCATGTGAAAAGAAAAGATATACTTGAGGTCATAGGAGAGCTCTTTCTTCAGAAAAATATTAGATCACAGCAGAGCTTTATTCTTAATTGGTACAACAATATTGTAAGAATTTCAATTACAATAGGACTCTTGAGTCCACTGAAGTCAGCCAACCAATGATATATATTTAAGGAGGAAAAAAAAAAAGTCTTTGGAATATATCTTTAGAAAAGATCAAATCAGCAAGAACCTGTCTTGGGAGCAGAAAGATAGGGGATAAAAGGAGAACTGCTGAACTCTAAACTGAATTGCATTTTCTTAAGGGTATGAAAATAAATAGCACAAAAGAAAAGGAAAATAAAAATATAATTGGAGTCCTGATGGTAAAGGTAGAAAGAGATCATAGAATTATTTAGGTTGGAAAAGACCTTTAAGATCATCAAGTCCAACCATTAACCTGGCACTGCCAAGTCCACCACTAAACCATGTCCCTAAGTGTCACATCTACACCTCTTTCAAATACCTCCAGGTATGGTGACTCAACCACTTTCCTGGTTTCCTGGGCTGCTTGTTCCAATGCTTGATAACCCTTTTTATGAAGAAATTTTTCCTAGTCTTCAATTTAAACCTCCCCTAGCTCAATTTATGTATTGATTATCAACATTAGATCATCACGTCAAACTAACCCATAGATAACTTGAAAAAAATTATTATCTATTCTGATAACTAATAGAACTAGGAGTGTTGAACTAGTCTTTCCAGGATCAGTAAAGCTTTGAAACATAAGACAGCTGGAGGTAGCTCCAAAGAAAGTGCCTTTCAGCTCTTTCATATTGAATATTTGCTTTTGTGACACGATATTGTGCTGATGAAATACTAACATAAAACTTGGAATCTCTTTTCAAAGCAGAAGATTGTAGGCTTCATAAAATAAAGAAAAAAAACCAAACCAAACCAAACAAAAAAACCCAAATAAATTTAAAAACTGAAGTAATAAAAAAGGGATGAAATTAAAAAGCACAAAATGCTAGGTCAGGCCCTTGATGATCCATAATAGGAAGGGTTTCTTTTAACCTCGGTGACTATCGCCTTCATATGGCAGATGGGCAATATTGAGGTGTTCTACCTGGTCCACAGGCTGAGTTAGAGCTGCCAAGGGGATTCAGTTCTAAAAATGCAAAATTTTATTCTGAATTGAATCAAAAGAGCTAGCAAAAATAGGAAGTGACAATGCTGCTGTATAAGGCCCTGGTAAGACCTCTCCTGTGCAAAATCCTGATCAGACATATTCCAGAAAGATAAACTGAGACTGGAACAGGCCAGGAGAAGGGCTGCTAAGGTTGTTAGGAGAGCCTGCCTTTTAATAGAAGAGCTTAGCTTGATTAGCCAAGCAAAATTGAGAAGGGGTATGAGTTTGTTTACAAATATCCAAAGAAAGAAGCAATGCTGTTTAAACTAAAGAATCATTTTGGCACAAGAACAGATTGGTATAAACTAGCTATGAATAAATCCAGGCTGAAAATTAGATTAATGTTTCCGACCAATGGAGCACTCAGATTTTGGATCTGTTCTCCGAGAGTACTAGGATGAAAAAATTTAGCTGTTTTTAAAGTGGAGATTATAAAATGTGGTATCTGTGATAGCAGGGCTTGATGCCTGCTATCAACTAAGACTTTTTGAGTACTTTTTTCCTCAGTTCTTAGGAATTTAATTTATACATCTTATATTTAACACATAAAGAATCACCAACAATTTTAAACAGAGCAAATTTTACTTCTGGAGCCCTTTTTTTGGTTTTGGTGTTACTAATTATACTGTATTTTAGAAAGTCAGTAGTCATTAAGGTTCAGATCTGCAAAAAGACTTAGGTATAACAAAGGTTAATACTAAAGTATCTTGCTCTGTGTTTGTAACTTACAAACCTGATGTAGTTATCTAACTAATTATATTTAAATACTGAGTCATCTCCTTCGCTGTAGTGCTTAAAGCACTACAGTTCCACTGAAGAGATAACTGTGACTGATGCCTGGGTGCACCTCTTGGGGCATTATCAGCTGACTTGCCTGTTCCTTTTAAAACCAGATGCTAGAAGTTGTGGTCATGAAAGAAAGTTGCCTTGAGTTTTCTCTTTAATTTACACACATAAATGTTTTTTTCCTCTTCTCAGTGTGGATGGAGGTCATCTCCTCCAACACCCCACTCAAATCAAGGTCAGCTTCCAGGTTGCAGAATGGCCTTGTCCTTGGCTCAGAGCTTTGTCCGTTTGAGCTCCAAAACATCTCTGAAGATAGAAATTCAACAGCCTTTTCTGGTGGTTCTGCATAACAGGCAACCTGCTGTGTTGTTAAACTACCCTCTTGCTGAAGAATTTTTTCTTCTATCTAATTGTCAAGGTGCCTCATGGGCCAGGATTTCCCTGCAGCTGGAGCACCAGGGACTCCCTGGGTTCCATCAGGGCAGTTCCTGGCAGCCAGCACCCGTCCCACCATCCCAGGCAGGACAGCCAAGGACCACCAGGGGCAGCTCCAGCCCCAGGCATCAGGCACCTCCTTGGGGACAGGGACAGAGGCCAGGCTGGGCCATTAGCCCATGGGAAGGGGTGAGGATCAGGTCTGGTGAGGGGACCCAGGGTCAGACACAGTCCCAGGATGGCCAGGTAGGGCTGGGAGAATGGGCTGAGGCCAGGCTGGGATGTCAGCCCACAGGTGGGGGTCACAGTCTGGACCAAGGGGGTACCTGGTGGAGCACAGCACAAGCACAGCTCCAAAACAGATGCAAAACAGCTGAGGTAGAAGCTCAATAACAAGACCCTCCTCTAAAAGCAAAGGCAAAAGATGGGGGGAGCTGTTGATGAGGCTTTTAAGCAGAGCTGTTTGTAGCAACCCTGCGCTTGGACTTGCTCTAGCTTTCTTCAAAACAGCTCTTATCAGACAGCTGGCTTTGAGCAACCCTGAAGTTTTGCATTCTGAAATACAAACCCATGCCTTCAAAACTTCTCCACTCTACACCAGAGTTAAAAATCCCTCTATATTGAGTTAAAAACAAACTTGGAGACCAGTAACATTGAGAACTCGCATAAACTGCTTACCATGAATATTTTTAAGGTTCTTAATTTTTATTAAGCTAGACACACCTGTGTGTTTTTTATTAAAAATGCATAATTACACTTCCCTCAATGAAAGGGAAAAATCAATACTTGCTTAATTTACATGATCAGTAATATTTGTCCAAGAAAATACATTGATTTCATAGGGAGATCTGGATCTTGTGTCTGCTATTCTTTAAAAAAACATAGGAACATGTTTTTCTAGAAAAATTTCATTTGATTTATTAGAGCAAAATAGCATTTTAATTCAAAGCTCTGAATTTTGATAACTGGCTGCATTGTGTAGTATGCAGTTGTAAAGAAAAAGTAGACTGCAACTACTGGGTTATAAGGTGTTACCATGATAAAGAGACCAGTAAATTTAAGGGGGTATCAGACCCATGACTATGGCTCAAGAGACTGGTGACAGACTTTTGTTTAGAAAATCGTTTAGAAATGTATCTCAGTTCATTGATTCCTGTACATTTTTTTACTTTTTTTCTCTGTCATTGAGTTTCTTTGGTTGGTTATGTTCTGTCAATCTTCTACTTTGTACCTTTTCATTTGTTGGTATGTCACTTAAAACATTGCCTTAGTGGTTAAACAATTTTTTCTGCTGTATATTTACCTTGTTTTCATTTCCACACTTCAGTACGTGGACCATCAACAACAGTTTGTGCCACTGCTAAACCGAGTCACTTGTGTTGTTATTTATGTTTGTTACAAACTGTTATTTACACAGCAAGCTGTAACCATGATTTACAGTGATCACATTAATTGACTACATTTCACTGTGCACCTCAGCTGCCAGTAATTTGGCCATAAATTTTGCAGAATTTATTCTTGTTTTACAATGTGGGAAGCCTGTTGGCTTTTTGTGAAAATACGTGATCAATGGTGTTTCACTAATTGGCTGGCAGCAATGCTGAAATGGTATAGCTATCGCTTTCTACTGTAAGGATAAAGAATGTGATTCCATCAATGTGCAACTTTATATCAGGCACAGAAATCAAAGTTTCCTCTGGTGAAGCTGTGACCCACATATCCTTCAAGGAAGCATATGAGGCTGCAGCCTTCTGCACCACCAGTCTCTGGTAAATACATTAAATAAAGTAAAGATTCAACACACAAGCATTAAGTAAGTCCACTGAGTTGTGCATTATTCTGAAAGTTGCTGAACAGCAGAAGGTAAAGTAATC
>JANVCT010000011.1:14459327-14474569 GCA_026770115.1 Aviceda subcristata | reverse complement strand
GTTTTATTTGCAGACGCCTCTGAATATACTGTTTTCCAAGAACACTTTCCTTCTGTCACAGGCTATCAAATTATAAATTAATTTATATTAATTTAAATTATCAAATATATAAATTAAAAGTTTCTTTATGAACCCAGGTTATCTGCATTCTGAAATCCTTATGAGGACCTAGGATATTTCTGAGCTGAAAGAAATGCTGAACTGTTATCACTGGAAATGGAAAACTGGGAGATGATGATAAGGCTGAATTAGTGATGTTTGGAAGCCAGCTGCAAGATGGCAGAAAAAGAGCTGGTTTGGAAGGGGGAATAAAAGGCGTAGTATAGACACCAAAACGGTTTTCCTTCTGCCTGGTGCTTTAATGTGAAGTGTTTTGGAATGGGAAAGTCTAGCCTGCTTCTGAAAGGGAAATGGGATTAAAAAAAGCAACTGTTTTGTTTTTCTTTCTGCAGCAGCCATTATTTTGTAACAAGATAATTTTTTCTAGTCAGAAGAAATAAATAGTGATTTTCCCAAGTGCTTAGCTGAACTGGAACATGGTATTACAGTATCATGTACTACATTACCAAAAAATCATATCCTAAAATCTTTATTAATTTTTTTTCAGTTTTTATTTCTGTCAAATCACCACTAAATTCAATAGAAGTTGCAGTTCTTCATACACTCCAGTATTTATTCCAAAGTGAATTGAATCAATGCTGAATGTACAGTTACACAGGCTATTGCAATGGATTTCAGTGTGACATTTCACCACTGTATTTGATATACACAGTCTAATTTTTATAGGTCTCTCTTAAGTTAACTCAATTTTACGACCACAAAAATTGCTACGTACATAACATTAAATTTGAAAAATAACTTGCATGAAATATGATCCTTATGCATGGTACTTACCATAGTAAATATAATCTCTTTGTTACAGGCTGCTTGTCACAGTGAAATGGAACTGGGAAGCTTACAGGTAAGGATGGTACAAATATTAAGCACAAACTGTTCTTACATTCTTATTATTTATTACAAGAAGCAAAATTGAGTCCACATAATTTCTTGTTTAGTGTGAATATTTCTTACATGATATCATCTATTTTCATTGTTCATATAAATTTTTGTAGTTAAGAAGAGTTTTTTTCATACAGGAAGTCTTCAAAAAGAAATTGGTATATATTGTCAGACCTGAGGGCCATGTGGTCCTGTGCCTGACTTGCACAGTGACCAGTACCAGAGCCTTCAAAAAAAGTCCAAGCTCTTCAGCATAAGCAGAGTTGGGTAAAATCTTTGCCACATTATGCTCTAAATATTAAAGGTTTCCAAACGTGGTGGGCTTCTGGACCTGCAGGTTCCTCCTGTCCCAGTCTGATAGAAGTGGCTGATGCCGCTCACATTTGCAGGTGACCAGTAACAAGGAGCTCCAAACATGCAGACGCACACACAGTAACATAACCACCACACAGCTCAACAGAGCCACAAAAGCAGTGCCTGACTGGCACCCACAAAACCGCCAACAGCACTTACATAGACACAGACAACATAGGCCCCAGCTCTGCAGATCAGGATGGGGCTTTGCGAATCTCTCTCACACACACATACCCAGAGATTTGCCCGGTAGTCGGCCCTGGTCACTTTATTCACCTAAGGCTGACCCTCAGATCCCAGCCACTACAGTTCCTGGCCTCCCAGTAAAAAGCCCCTGTGGCCTATAGCCCCTTCTTCAGCTGTTGCCGCTCAGGGCTCTTGCCCTACTTGCCACCTAGTCTGGTGGCTGAAGTTTGCTGGTGACTGCATGCATACACCATGCTCAAACACAGGGGAGGACTCGCTCCCACAGCAAACAGTCAGGAATAAAGCTTACTGAGGGGACAGGACAGCAGTCAGGTGCAGGCTTGGCCATACAAGAGTAGAGACAGTTTGCTTACATTTGGGCAGCTCTTTTATCCCTGTTTCTCTACATTTTCCTGCACTTGTTCGTCTCCAAATCACCTGGATCCCTTCCTTTTTATGCCTTTGGTTCTTCTTTTACATGTCCCATAATAAGTTTTATATAATCCCACATGACACCTCAGCTATTCCACAAAAAATCTGCTTTTTCCCATAAGACTAACAATTATCTTGCTTCCCCGTTCTTATCCATTGGAAAGTTCAGTTTGAACTTCTGCAAGGTTTTGGGTGACTCCTTCAATGGCCCGTCAATAAGAAACCTAAGACTCCTGCTCTCTGGTATTGTCTCTTATCTCCTGTACCTTAGGGGTTATATACCTGGATGTCTAATTTTTCCCTTCTCCTGCATCTTATACTAGACTCTTACGCTGAATATGCAGTAACCAGTTATCCTCACAAATCTGATATCATTCCACTAATGTGATCTCTCATAGTAAGTGTCCAGCTTATGTCTTGAGGCTAAGGGTTTAGCAGTCTTTCTCAGTTTCCTCATTAGTATTCTTAAGCTGTTGGAAATGAGTCCCACAGTCTAATTACACATCATGTGAAGAAGTATTTTCTCCTACTGTTTTTCAAAATCTCTGATGCTTTTGTTATCATTGTGCTGTCTTTCTAATTGTGGTATAAGATCAGAAGAACAGAAATTTAACTTCTGTAGGCCATTCATTATTTGATATGCATTCATCATACCTCTTCCTATGAATGTTCTTTGCAAAAAAATCTCAGTCTTTTCAAACCCTTTTCAAATGAGTGCTTCCTTGATCTTGGTCATTCTTTCCAGGCTTCTGTTCTCCATGTAGTTTTTTGAGGTAAGTAACCAATAAAAACCATGGACCTTCTTGGAACAGGAAACAGGAGATTTAGGTAGCATTCACCTTTGTCCCCCGTTGTCTTATTTTCATGTTGGCAACCCATTCCCTTCCACTGTGCACAGATTCTTTCTTGGTCTTGCAAGGCCTGGTAGAAGCTGGAATAATACATAAAGGCTGAGATTTTGTGTGTAATCTCTCTCCGAGAACCATGCCATAGCACATACAGTGTTCCAAATGACGCTAAAATATTGATATATACAAAAGGACTTTGCAACTCTGTGCCATTCATCATTTTACTTCTTATGCAGCTCAATGTTTTGTTTGCCTTCTGACTGTAGTTGTAAATTAAGTAAATATCTCTCAATTACTGCAATGACTAATGGTTCCTTTCTTGAGACAGAGGTAAGCAAGCAGCTTAAGATTTTCTTCATGTGTAAATTGCTTTGCACTTATTTATTCTGAATATCATTTCCCCCTTCACTTTGTTTGTTTAGTTTTCTTTAACATTTTACTTAATCCTCTGGTTTGGATTAACTCAAATAATTTTGTAAACTTCAGATTTTGCTGTTACCTTGCTTGTCACTTATTAAATGTACTAAGCACTGTGGGATTTAAAATTAAAATGAAAGACTTGATAGCAGCCAACACATTAATAGTCTGTTTAGCTGTGCATATCAAATTTTAGGGAACAAGTTTGCTTAATAGTATAAATTTGTAACTGCATGAAATATGTGTAAAAGAATTGCAAAGCCTAATTATCATTATTGTAATGTCATTTAATTCCTGAGTTGTCCAGTGTAAAAAGTACACAGTTTTTCAGGGTTTTGTTACTAAACAAAGTTGTTAAATTTTGACGAACTGCTTTGGTCAAATGCTTCCCAATTTTGCAGACATGACTCTTGATTTTGTTTTAAAGAAATCTGGATTTGCAGAGTGGTTTAAGGTATAAGTATATTTCCAAATGTCATGACATGTCAGCCAACTATAAATTAATAATCCCTGATTTAGCATAGGTCTTCTGTCCTCATTCTCCTAACTATCCTTCTATCCTTTTCCTGAACTAAAATATTCCATGGTTATGGAATGGACTTTGATAAAATAACTTTGGAAGCTGCTCCTGATATAAGAAGTTCTGACACTGAACTCCTAGAGAATTACAATCAATAGTCAAAGTTACATAAATCAATCCACACTTTCAGTTGACTTCATTAGGGACAAGACTTGGCTTCTCTTGTTGGAAATAACCAATCCTATCTAATATCCTACAATCAAATTCCATCCTACAATGGATATTTAATATAGGTGCCTGACACATATCCTGAACACATTTGTTCTCCTTTAACCAGAGAGAGAGGAAGGGGGGGAGAGAGAGAGTGCCTCTTGCTTGGACTAACTTTAACTGACAGTAGATGAGATGAATCCTACTTTTTATCACCCATATATATATAGGAGGAAGCCATAATTATCTAACGATTAAATATGGTATTAAATTATCTGATTTTAATTTAGAAAACAGCTCACAATATTTTTGCAGCAAAACACAAACATGTTTGTGAAAAAGTATGGACATTATTGAAATTAAAAGCAGCTTAGCAATAAGTGACTAACTGCACTTTTCTGTTTATACTAAAGAGCAATGACAGATGCTCTGCCATATATTCAATCTGTTTCGGTAAACTATCACAGGAAACAGATGAGATTTTTTTTTTTTCCGAATTAAAGAAAAAGAGAGAAAAATCCCTTTTTCTCAGACCTTCAAATCCTTCAAGCCACATTTCCACTTAAAAACTTATTTTTTCTTCTAATGCCTTGTTTTAATGCTGAACTGCTCTATCATAGTGAGTCTGCTACAGCAGAGGATATCCATCTGCACAAATTTTGGAAAGGAGCATCTTTTAACCAGCACAAAAGCAAACAACTCTTATACTGTTTCTTGAGAAACAGCTTTTAAACAATGCGTAAAATAGATTTTTGCTTCTGTCCTCTACTGGCACAGATAATAATCAAGTCTGTCAAAGAAAATTCAAGGACACAGTCCTTCACAGGGCACTAACGTTCAGAGACTGCATAGCAGTGCTGCCTGGTAAAATACAAGCAGGGTAATGCACAGCTGTTCCTAAACCTGTCCCTACTGCCCTTTTCTTTTGTTGTAATGGCAAGAACTGATAAATTCTACCAGCAAATCTCTCCAGCCAAGGATCTGAGATCAAAGTAAGAGTCTTGGAAAGCTCTTTAATGCAGTTTGGTGTGTGTAAAGCTAATATTAAAAAATGTTGATGGTATTTTCTTATTCTAAAATACTTTCTCGACTTTCAGAGGGCAGTACACTGCACAGAGAGGAGGATAATGGCAGAGTACTCTCAGGGTGTTAATAGATGCAGTTCTGCTGGGGACAGCTCTCTTGTTCTGCCTCTTCCTGCTCAGTAACATAAGGACCAGGGGGCTGAGCATCCTCTCTTATTTTGCTCATCCCACAGATCTGTCTCTTTAGCCTGGCTGTTGGGTTTTGTTTGGACTCCAGAGCAGATCTGCCCTTCTCTGAAGCACTATCCATTTGACACATCTAGAGTGGACACTGGATTTGATGCATTACTTCATTTGATGTTCTTAAGTTTATAAGCTTGATTTGCATACAATTTTACAACAGGATAGTGCTGCACACTTCATTGGGTTTACGTCTGATACACACGACGGTAAATGAGTTTCGGAATCATATTAATTGGCCATATTGAGTACAGTGTGTATAGGGAAATCATGAACAGTTCTTTTTAAAGGGAAAAATAGTTCTAAATTTGCGACTGTCATCGTTTCAGTGTGAGAGAGATACTTTGTGCATCTGGCTAACATATATGGGAATGTAAAAATATTCCTTTTACTGTCATAAAATTCCCTACATTTGTTGGAGTTTTACAGAAAAGAAGCTTAGAGAAAACAGTGAAAATACAATTAAATATAAAATATAAGAATATGATGTCCAGGAAAAAAAAATCAGTATCTAAATGCATTTATGTGGACAAATAAAATTATTGTTATGGCATGAATGATATATAAGCACACACACTTAGACATGCTTACCAAATAGTATATAATGTACCCAGAATAAGATTTCAGTGCTTTTCACTGTCAGGGCAATAATACAGATTTCAAATTAAGTTAAATTCTGTAACAAGAATAATAAAATAAACAATAATGATCTTTCCTAAGTTGCCTTCAGCTTACTAGTGTGATTCAATTTGCCATACAATTACATGGTCTAAAGTGAATATAATGAACATGTTTAGAGAATGAAGAGTTTCAAAGTTGTTCTTTCATATAGATGTACTTAGTGAGATGCTCATTAGTTAGTGTATTGCTTTGCTCTGTTTAGATACATGTCTTCTTTTAAGCATTTTATGTTCTACATTTCTACTAAGGTAAACAAGGGAAAGAAACCAGAAGGAAGAAATCAAAGCAAACAACCATAAAAACCCAAAACCTCATCTCTGCAGAAGCTAATAACTCCAAACTTCTCTGCAGTCAGCACTTAATATGATTTCTAATCTTTCGATGAGGTGCATTCCTTAGAAAGAGCATATGATTCTTTTGTATCTATTGTTTGTTTCTTTTATAGTTCATGCATATAGAAAAAATAAAAATAAAAAATCAGCACCAGCACACATTTCCTTGCTGATACAATGATTGTTTAGAGAAGCCGTGGCAAAAGAGCAGAAGGATTTCATATTTTCTGACTGAGCAAAGCTGTGTGGCTTATTAGACAAATTAGGAACATGTGGGCACTGGCAACATCACAAAAAATGGGTCAGATTCCAATTAATATAAGTTGGTATAGGTTTGTTGAAGAAAAGGACATAGATCAGTCTACCTTAGCTCAATATCTGGTCTACATCTCTGAAAGAAACTAGATCATTAGTCAGTTACTGTATGTCACAGATTGAACCTAACTGTGAAAACACACTATTGTATTATTGTCCTTTTCACTGCTGGCAGTAGATTTCACAGAGGAGCCTATTCCATCCTTAATTAGGACATTCCATTTTTTAATAAGCTTAATAGAGAACTGCTAAATTTTGCTGGCTTTTCTGTTGACCTATTATCATACATTTGCGAGGTGGAAAAAAAAAATCCACACTGTTTTCAGTGGGATTTTAATTTGAGTAAACACTGCATGATTGGACCTCAGAGCATGGTAAAGATGAGTAAGCTCTGGTTACATTTGGCTACTATAAAAGCAAGAAAACAGTATCAGAAAACAACTTATTTGCTTTTGGAGGTCCAATTCAGGACTCGCTGAGGCCAAATGAAAGATTCTTAATGACTCTAATATGTTTTGGATGAAGCCTTACATCTGAGAATAGAGTAGACATACAATATTGAGATTGAAATGCCACACTTTTATCTGGTGATTTGAAATCCCACATTTTATAACTGGCAATATGGTGCAGCACTTTTTCAGTTGTGACAGGGTTCCCTAGGATGGGGGCTACCTCAGTGTATGCCTGTTCAGAGTCTGGCAGGATGCAGCATATCAAAGAAGAGGTCCTCAACATCGCAAAAGAGAAATTTTATGGGGGAAATCGAAGAGTGGATGCTGTTAATTATTGGTATTTGAAAATAAACCTACTTTTAACACAGTCACTGACTGCACCTTCTTTAATGGTGCCTTCAAACAGCCATGTTTAGGAAAGAAAGAAGACTAAGTAAGCTTTCAGGTTATACTTCCTGCTCCTTGTAAAGAGGTTTACACTGTGAAACATTTTCTCACTGTTTGGACTTCTGAGGTGTGAGGTGGATAACACTGCCACATGCAAAAACACCTAGGCATTTGTGTGACCTGCAGCACGGTGTGAATGAAAGGTCCATACCTCTGTTAATGCCACACTGCACACAACCAAGTTCACAACAGGCCGTTCTGATGTGGTGTTATTGTTATGTGAGCCTAACAAGAGCCATTTGCCATTAACATTTGCCAGAAAATCTATTAATACAGGAATAAGTTATTGCATGACAGGAAATAGTCCTCAAAGCCTGTCTTAGGGAGAAATGTTCTTCCTGCACAGGTCAAAGGTAATTGCAGGCCTGGGCTGAATGGCACACGCTGGACAGGGATTAACTGCACTTTGCGGGATCTGCTGTGTTTTGTATTATCTGAATTTAAAAAAAAAATTACATTTTCAAAATATTGCTTTCATGCAAAAAACCCAGAAGATACAAGGAAGTTGTGTTTCCATTTTAATAAACATATGAGGTCTGAATGTTTGTTCCTGCTATGGATTTTACAGACCTTGAACAACAAGCACAAATCTGTGATTTTGAATTTGTATAAATGAGTGAGAATGTTTCCTGGAAACATTTCCACTTTCCTCTCACTAACATGATTATGTTAGATAGTATAAATATAGCCTATCCTTCACTCTCTATTGTTCAGGCTGACCATTATTATTTCTTGGTTATACTGTCATCTTTATTGCAGCGTCTATTTATAAAAATATCCCTTCACATTTTTTCTGGGGGGCAAGATTTTTAATTGTTTTGCCAGATATTCTTCTTTCAGTTTCATTGCAGAATTCATTTAAAGTTTTGGTATGGATTCACAGTGTTTGTTTTGCAAGAAGTGTCTCAGATTCTAAATCTGCTGAACACTATTTTCTGCACAGATTAAATATATGAAAATGAAATATTCCTTACACAAAAGTTTTTTTACTTTGTTTGGGATTAACTTACATTAATATTAGCTATTTAAAAGGCAGAAGTGTAGTTTCACAGGGCTCCATATACAGTTGCAAAGAAAAATAAACTTCATCTGTGTAATTCACCCCAGTATAATAATATAGGGTGATCAGCCCTCTGAGTAGCCCACCTTTTCAGTGAGCAGTAGCAAAAGCCCTGATAACTAGCTTAGTAGAGCAGACTAGATTTTAGATTACTGAATTAACTGAGATGAATTCCACGATTAGATGTCACATTCTCATTCTGTCTTTTGATCTCTTGCTTTTTAAGGCCTTGGAATTGCATAGCCCCAGTAACATACTATTCTTTACAGAGAGAAAGTTTTTCATTCTCTGCTTCTCCTGCTGCTTCCTGTATTAATCATTGATGTGAAAATCTCCATCATCTTCCAGACTCCTGTATTAATTTCTAGTTTGTTACTTTAATTATAGTTCAAATCACTCCCTAGATGTAAGACTATGCGTTTTGCCTACATCCTCATTTTCCCCTGTAACTCGATTTCTGCTGATATTTTAGTTAACAGTACATGTCATTGCTCTAATTCTGTTTATGCTAATAGATGAGTTCTACTCTCTTAACCTACTATTTAGAATAGAATAGAGTAGAGTTAATTATATTCTGTGTATAATGTAATTCTGAACTCCATGGGATGGAAACAGCATTTGAATTTTCTATATCTTTGC
Source organism: Aviceda subcristata (assembly GCA_026770115.1). Classification (NCBI taxonomy): domain Eukaryota; kingdom Metazoa; phylum Chordata; class Aves; order Accipitriformes; family Accipitridae; genus Aviceda; species Aviceda subcristata. The sequence goes on along the minus strand of JANVCT010000011.1, from coordinate 14,465,412 downwards.
TATCTTATTACTTCTGAGGTTTAAACAGATTTAGTTCAGGTGACCTAATGTTCAGAGATTTTATAAGTGAACTGCAGACATCATCTTCATAAGGGCTTTGTTATGACTTAGTTTTCAGTCACAAAATGACAGAGATCTTATGTCACTGAAAAAAAAAAAAAATTGCAATCCCTCCAAAAATCCACAAACATCTGAGACCCAGTTTGTTACTTAGTAGCTTTAATTTTTCTTTCTTCATTTACTTCTTTTTTTTACATGATTATACAAACATATTTTCAGCTCTGAGGAAATGTATGGACTCTGTGCTACTTTTTTATTGCTGCTTGTTTTGATATGCTGTATTTTAGGAAGCTAATTGCAGAAACCCTCATAATTTTCAATGATAGATTCTATTGCATTACTCTGGGTAGTGCCTTATGACACAGGCAAGATTATTCAAGGTCAAGTTTTTAGATGCTGCTGCAGCATTTTTAAAGAAAATTTTAAAACTATGTCTTTGCCAATTTTGCCATCTTTTAAAATATGATTGTGACTATGAAAACTATTGGAAGACAGACTCTCCCATTGGACCTGTAATTCTTTCTAGATGTAATAACAAATTTGTTCTAAAATCAGAGGCCACAATTTAGCCATAGGTTTTTCAGAAAAATGTTTGATCTTTTCTCGAGACAGACATTCTTTTGTTTTTATTGTGTTCTAGGCCTATAGGCTATACAGTCTTCTGTAGAGTAGCTGTGCAGAACTATGTTGGATCACGCTGTCCTTGTTACAATTTTTAAATGTTTCTGAAAACAATATTAAACTGTTTGGAAGAAGAAAGAATAAAGGAACAGGTATTTCACTGCAATAACAACAATAACAACAACAACAACAAAACTGAATATTTTTGTTCCCCTAGTATGGGATGGGATAGGTGGGGGTGAGTGAGATGGAATTCTTAGACTGAAATATATATGCTTCGTCATACTCACCTGATGGTCTATTAAATAAACCTTACTTTGGGTTATTGGAAATGTGATTTTCCTCATCGTCATGTGCTGCATTTTTTCTTGCAATAAAATAAGAACGTTGATAGATCATATTGTTTTCTTCTCTAAGAAATGCAGTATGTTATTGTATCTCTGGCTGTCCCACAGAGCTGTAAATTGCTTCCATTAGTTTCCCTGCTTTTTACTTTTGTTGTCTTGGCAACAAAACATAATTTGTTCTTACATGTGTATTATAGTCAAACTCTATAAGTTAAGGTTGCAAAATTTCTTGCAGTAATAAGCTCTTATTTCCACTTGGACATAACTTCTTGCAGAAGTCTGACTAAACTAAAACTTTCTTGGCTGAAGTTTATGAGAAATGCACTTCAGCTTTAAAAGTGAATAGAAAATAATATTCTTCATTTGAATGATGTAAAATGGCAAAAAATATTTCCCAAGGGAAAATAAAAGATTAATAAAGATGGGATTCTTCTCCCCTAATTTAGGCATCAAAAGTTAGTCATATAGCTGTAATAACTTAAGGGTCCCTCTCAGTGGAGAGAAACAGCCACCTATAAAGATCTATTCATTTCATTCCAAAACAGGATTTTAAAATAAGGGAAAGTGGGAAGTAGAATTGTCCCCTGGAGATGCTTATTTCTCTCCTTTAATTGTAAGGAGAACCTTGTGAGATTACCTGAAATTCAGCTGGCTAAGTTTTAAATGCCTAAACTGGGGCAGATTAATCCCATTTAAGAATTCTGTTCTTATTAAGGGTAACTCAAAAACATGTGATGTTAATTCTTCCTATTTTGCATATGGCTAGTCCTAAACAAGGCTTTTTTTTGCTCCATGAACTTGATTTCAAACAGTTAAGAAACTGTTCATTAATGGACAGATTCTTTGAAGCAAGAAGAGTCACGCATCCCTGTCTATCCATGATAGGGCTTCATACAAGTGTTTCACTCACAGAAGATTTAATGTCAACCATTTCATTTTAGCCCTTCTACCAAAATCGTCTAATGATTTTGTAGTGCTTGCTGGATACTTTTCACATTTGATCATGACAAATATAGGAAATGATCCAGGAGATAGAAAATGCTCGGCTGATTTCCAGGCCACAGACTAGTCAGTGATCTTTGAGTTTGTCCTTCTCTGTCAAATGGATCATACTACTGAAGACATTGTACTGATTACTTTTCAAACTGTTTGCTCTTTCTTCTTCTAATTAATACCCTTTAGGATATAAATTGTCTCCTGTGTTTCTGCACATTACTCTCAATGTTCTGGTTTTCTCCAAAACATTTAATAAGAATTTCAACTTTTTATTACTTATTTAAGAGACATTGTCTCCCTGAATTTCTACTCTTTACACATTAACAAAAGCATATGAATTGGATGTAGACTAATAATGCATAAAATCTAGTGACAGACATCCTACATCTTACTCAGGGCAAATTATATATTTCCTGGCTAGACATGTTAGAAATTTTTCATTCTTAGATTTGGCCAAATGCCAGCCCTGGTCCTGGAGAAAAAAGTTCTGTTTGATTCCTTGTTTTTGTCTCTTTGTAGAAAAATATGTGATCATGAACCTGTAAAGGTAGCTTTGAGTCCTTTATATAATTTTCAATAAAAAGCTACATTTGCTCTTATATCCAATACTCTTTGGACATTCAAATGTGAAACCTACCCTTTTCTTGATGATTTTCTTTTTTAGGCCTTTCAGAGGCTATCCCTTTTGAGATTTCCATACAGACTTCAAACCTCTCTAGAGGTTTATATAGCCACACAACGATATTTTCTATTTTGTTCCTTTATCCTTTTCTAATAATTTTCAAAATACAATATGTTTTCAGTGCAATTAGTCATCGAGCATTGAGCTGATAATTTTATAAATCTATCCACAGTTACTCCAAGCTCTCCTTTCAGAGTGGCAATAACTACCTGTTGTTTGTGAACAGAGAAGGCCTTGTGGGTGATGTGATGGTTGGAGGCTGTCTTGAGCATAGCAATCATGAAATGATAAGAGTTTTTGCTTCTTGGACAAGTAAGGGTGGGGGTCAGCAGAACTGCCACCTTGGATTTCTGGAGGGCAGACTTTGGCCTGTTTAGGAGACTGGTTGACAGAGTCCCTTGGGAGGCAGTCCTGAAGGGCAAAGGAGTCCAGGAAGGCTGGACATTCTTCAAGATGGAAATCTTAAAGGTGCAGGAGACATGTGCCAAAAGACAAGCCAGCAGGGAAAAAAACTGCCCTGGCTGAACAAAGTGTGTCCAAAAAAGGGCAACAAAGCTGGTGAGGGACCTGGAGCACAAGTCTTACAAGGAGGATCTGAGGGAACTGGGGTGTTTAGTGTGGAGAAAAGGAGACTGAGGAGACCTGATCTCTCTCTACAACTACCTGAAAAGAGGCTGTAGCGAGGTGGGTGCTGGTCTCTTCTCCCAAGTAACAAATGATAGGACAAGAGGAAACGGCCTCAAGTTGTGACAGAGAGGGTTTAGATTGGATATTAGGAAACATTTCTTCACTGAACAGGTTATCAAGTATTGGGACAGGCTGCCCAGGGAAGTGGTTGACTCTCCATCCCTGGAGGTATTTAAAAGACATGTAGATGTGGTGCTTAGGGATGTGGTTTAGTGATGGACTTGGCAGTGCTACGTTAACAGTTGGACTTGATGATCTTAAAGGTCTTTTCCAACCTAAATGATTCTATAATGGCTAACTTAGAGCCCATGATTGTGCATCAATAGCTAATATTGTTTCATCCATGGGATTTTACATTATAATAATTTGTCATTTTATTACCCAGACTCTCCATACTGTGACATCTCTCTGCATCTCTCTGCAATCAAATTTCAATTTTACCATGCTGTATAATTATGCCTAATCAGCAAACTTTTTTGCTGCTGATACTTTCTTATCAAAAGCTTTTGGAAGTCTAGTGTGTTTAACAAGTTGATCATCACCCTGCAAGCCTGTAGAATAATTCAGAGAACTGTAATAGGTTCGCAAAACATAGTTTCCCCTCTACAAAAGCTGTACTGATTCTTTCTCCATGTTAGCTTATTTAACTGAATATTTACTTATTCTGTTCTTTATTAGAATTTTAAACAATTAACCTATTTCTGAAATCAAACCTATTAGTCTGTAATAGTTTGACTGTCCCTGAAGCACTTTTACAAAGTTGCTATAATTTTAGCCTTTCATTCCTCCAATTCTCCAGCTAATTTAAATGTTGGTCTATATAGCACAGTTACTAGTTAAAGATTTTTTAATTCTGAGTTCCTTTAAAGCTTAGAATTAAATACTACCTAGCTTTAGAAAGAAGTTACTATTTGTTTTATTTATTTTTTCTTACATTCAGCTGACACTGTAATTTGAGACAGTTCCTCCAAGTGATTTCATGTGAGGAAGGGTTTACGCATGGGACTCTTCCTAAGTTTTTCTGTAGTGAAAAGTGATGCAAATCACTGCTTCGGATTTTCCACCATGGTCTTATTCCTTTCCTATATTAAGTATCTGTTGACCATACAGACTTTGTGGCAAGTATTTTGCTTCTAGCATGTTTAGAAACATCTTATTAATAACTTCATGCCGTTAGCAAATTGTTCTTCAAAGTCCTTTTTTGCCTATTAAAGTTTCAGGTTTAATTTGCCAGAGCTTGTGTTCTTTTCCTTTCACCTTATCTGAACACAGTATTTATTTTCTGAAAGATAACTCTTCTGTTATCAATTTTATTTTTGCTGCTTAACTATTGCTGTTTTCTGCTTTTTCTATTCTTTAACCAGATGGATTTTATAGTTACTTTGTCCCTCTAATAAGATGTCTTGAAGGAAGCTCCATACTACCTACAGAAGTTTTATTCTGTTGTTTAACCCCAGCCAGCAACTAAGCACCATGCAGCTACTCGCTCACCGCCCCTCACACCGAGTGGGATGGGAGAGAGAATTGTGAAAAAAAAAGTAAAAATCAAACAGTTTAATAGGACAGAAAGGAAGAAAAGAATAATAATGTTAATAATGTTAATAATAATAATAATAATAATAATAATATGACAATAATAATAAAAAATAATTAGGATATACAAAACAAGTGATACACAATGCAATTGCTCATCACTCGCCAACAGATGCCAAGTTAGTTCCTGAGCAGCGATCTGCCCCCCTGGCCAACTCCCCCCAGTTTATATACTGGGTATGACATTACATGGTATGGAATATCCCTTTGGCCAATTTGGGTCAGCTGTCCTGGCTGTGTCCCCCTCCCAACTTCTTGTGCCCCTCCAGACTTCTTGCTGGCTGTGCATGAGAAGCTGAAAAGTCCTTGACTTAGTATAAACACTACTTAGCAACAATTGAAAACATCAGTGTGTTATCAACATTATTCTCATACTAGATCCAGAACATAACACTATACCAGCTACTATTTCTACTACTAGAAGAAAACTAACTCTATCCCAGCCAAAAGCAGGACATATTCTTTGGCTGATTCTTTTAGTTTACTTTTAGCAAGTTTTCTAGTTTTACATAATTTCCCTTTTTGAAAATGAAAAGGTGATTTCTCTTTAGTGTTTTGTTTTGTGTGTTTGTTTCACTCCTGCTGTAGTTTTGAACTGGAGTGTATCACACTTAGGCTCTTTGAGAGATACGTTTTGAAACAAGTCCAATGTACATCTCACAAGAACTGTTTACTCACAAGAGTAGGCTTTCTGAATAGCTGTTTCAAGAGAAACTAACAAAGTAGCTTCTGTCATCTGAAGTTTGATCTGGTACTAATTGTTCAGATGTTTATCTAAATCTGCCTGGAAATAATTACAGTTTCCCATCATTACTGTGTTTATTGCTCTTTCAGCTTTTCTGGTCTCTCTTAGTCACAGTTAGTACACAAAAATTGATATAAAAGTTGTAATATCATCCTCTTCCCATTTATGTAAGCATTATAATTATTTATTTTTATCCATGTGGCTTATTATTTTATTTGCTATAGCCCAAACCTTTGTCTGGCCTCCTTAAGTAATTTGCAACCTGGCATGACATATTTGAAAGATTAGATTCCTTCTCCCAGTTTCATAAGTCTGTTAAGTTACTGCCCTCATTAAAAATCAGGCAATGTAATT
>JANVCT010000011.1:14411511-14422326 GCA_026770115.1 Aviceda subcristata | reverse complement strand
AAAACAAACCAGCCAAAGGCATGTTCAAAGAAACCAGGACACATAGATATATCAGTAGCAGTAAATTAAACAGTGTCAAGACCTGCTTTCTGGCTTTGAGAACAACTGACACAAATAAGCCATATCTAATTAGCCGCTACTATACTTTCTTACCCTTCAGAATACAGCATCTGCATTCAAACTAGTAACTGGAAATTCTCTTGGCCTTCATACTCTCTTCAGGCCATGTTTAGAAAGTGTCTGGGAGAACACTGGTTTCATCAGGCCAAAATCATACTAAATGACTGCTCTAACTACTTAACAGGATGAGGAAGGATTTGGCAAGGTTTAATATGTTAGAATAGAATAGTCACAATACCTTTAAGAGTGATGTTGATTGGGTGAAAATATTGACCTGAACAGACTTTAGCAGTATTAAGTCTCTGCATTTGCAAATATTTTAACAATTGAAACAGGTTTTAGTTTTGTATTAGAAAATTTTGTCTTTCTTGACTATACAGCACATTGTAATAAAGAAGAGGTTGTGGGGTTTTTTGGTTGGAAATAACTTATTCAACAAACTTTTTCTAGTAGCTGAAACTACTCACAAATTCAGACTGAATATATGCTTTCAGTTGAACAAAAATAAATGAAATATTCAAAAATATCAGAGAAAATAATTTCAGCCACTCACAGGTGACATATTCTGATTTTGGTCCACAGGGAGGCATGTTGGGATCCAAGTGTAATTCCACAAATTCAGGCCAGAATTATTAAGGCAAACCAAGGGAATTTTACTGGAAGGGACAGGCTACTGTCGAGTTCTCTCTTTTTCTAGCTCAGAAATGTTCCCTCTCTCAGCCAAATGCCTTAGTCTGCAAGTTATAGAGCAGCCTGGAGTGTGAAGCTGTTCCAATTTGTATAAATTGGGTGGTTATTAATTCAGAACCTGGTAGCCATCTACCCTTCTTCCCAGCTGAGTGCTTGAACCACAGGGTTTGCAATAGGTGGCATGAGAAAATTAATGCTGAAAGGTATACTTATTCCTTTAAAAATTTCCCTCTAAAATTTGTGCACATGAGACAATAGCCTTCTCTTGATTTTGACAACTACTTTGATTTTCAAGAAATGTAAAAAAACCTAACCCCCAAACTGAATCAAGTCTATTAGACTGAATTTATTTCTTTTAGAACTGTCAGAACAGGAAGCACTCAATTATCCATTGGATTTGAAATAGAAAAGAAAATCCCCCAAAACAGACTTCTGCATTTTATTTTTACTTAAATCTTCGAGGGGAGGAAAAGTTACTGCTCCATGATACTCGGTATTCTTTTTCTCTCAGTTCTCAACTGAAGTTGAACAGTTATTTGATTTGATTTTATCTTACTTTATTTTCCATGTTTTAGTTGGGAAGTCAGCAAGGACACTAACATTCTGCATATCCTGGTGTGTATGCAAAATAAAAGACTCAAAGCATACTAATGACTGCCAGTTCACGCTGACTGTGGAGGATTACTAAGGATTACATGTAATTATCTGAAATTGCACACTGTTTTTTTGCCAATTTTTTTAAAAAGTGGAATTGATAGGGCTTCTAATTTCCTGCTAAGATTTTACTTTTAAATTTTACGTTTAATATTTTCTCTTTTATGAAAAATAAAAAATAGCTATAATAAATTAAAAAGTCCCTGAAGTTACTCAGTGATTAAGCATACATAAATCTCAAAATTGAATAGAAAAAGTTAGAGACAGTACCAGTAATTTATTCTATATAGTACAGAATCTTGCACAAAATACACTTTTCAAATTTCACTGTTGAGGCCATGGACCAGATTCTGATTTTCATGTTAATGATTTAAATTAGAATAGCAGAAGTCTGTGGGACCATTTCAGATTGACAGTGAAAAGAAAAAGGAAATGTGTCACGGAAACAAACAAAAAAAAAATGTCTAGAAAGTTATGTAAATTTTCATGCTTTGAACACAAACTGTAAGATTCTATAAAGCAAGTCAACCATTATTCCTTGAAACTTAGGATGGACAGTGAAAATTTTGGGATGAAGAAATTTTAAGATGGAAGTCTATACTGTCAGACAGTCAAAGATTAACTAACTCTTCTAAATATCCATTTACTTTACAAAGCTTGCAGAAATATAATTACCTTTAATACTACTTCTCCTTTGCTATCTTTGATGAAATTGGACAACTGGTTTAAAACTTAAGCAAATATTGAAAAAAAAAAAAAGAAGAAATAAAAGCTTAGCAAGAAATTCAGGTTTTACTGGAAACAGAGAATGGAATTTATGGAAATTTATGTGCCATTTGAGATCCTCCAAAATGTTGCTGTTTTCTGTCTAACATTTCAGACACCTAAAATCTTTAGGCACTTTAGTTTAGTTTTAGAAGTATGTGGACATTTTTCAAGTCCTTGTAGTGTCATATGATTAAACCAGATATTTATTATCAGTGGAGATTGCTTGACTATTTTAAAATAAAAGGTCTTCTCTAGTAGAAATTCTTCTGGCTTATTTAATGGAGTTGACTTTGGTCAAAAAGGAACCAGACATGATCAATCTAAACAGGGCAGATGGGTGACCCTAGTGCTTTGTGCCTGTTACTCATGTGAGAAGAGAAGTTCTTGTTCTGCTAATCTGCTGTTCTGTAAAAGCTAAGCAGTTTTTGATGCTTAATTATAGAAGATTTAGGGACAAGGATATTGAACAGAATTGGGCATTCTTTTAATTGTGGTGTCAGATACACAGTGCAACTTTTAATTACAGTCCAACAAGCTCTCCTCATCAGTCTACCTGGCCAGTCTATGTGCCCCCCCTTTCCCTGCCCTCACCAAGCTTTCCAATTTCTGGGAGTCTGTGGTGTAGGAAATGAGTGTAACAAAACTCACTGTAGGAATTTATAGAGGCAGAAAGTGATGTTTGTTTCACAAAGTTTCTAAGTCATTTCCCTTACTCATATTCTCACACTCCTGTCTTTGCAAGCTGGGGATTCAGATGATCTGGCCAGGACCACTTGTATACCAGCGACTGAATCCTCATCACATCTCTTGTGGTATTTTTGATTAGTGATGACAAGCTAGTTTTTCTGTTTGTCTTTTTATACCCTTTAGATGCCAACAGTTACTTGTGCGATTCTTTTACATCAGAATTTAACTTATCTAAGCCTCCATAAATACTAGACAAGGTTGCCACTCATTGCCTCTTTTTCTTTGTTTGGAATACACAAATCTTTATGGTTACAGCCTGTCTTCCTTTTGGACAAAGAGAAGAAATAATGGCATGTGTGGTGTGCTGTAACTTTGTTTTCATCCTCCTGTTGTCACAGTGCAGTGCCTTCTGCCAACAAGTTGTCTGTGCTGTGATCTTACAGACTGCAGGCTTTCCAGCCTTGATAGAAACAACACATTTTTCAATTTTATTGCTGTGAATAGTGTTTTTTGTTAACAATAATGCCACTCTCTTAACCCTTGTTTTGCCGTTTCTTCTGATATTTACATGTATGCATTTCCATTCATAGTTCATATCAATCTTAATATTCCTGTTACAGGTCTCTTCAGTGGCATTTTTCTTCTCTCAGAGAGTCTAAAAATTGAACTCCAAAGGGAAGGAGGACACCTGGGGAACAATCCTAAGTGCCCTTGAGGATATAGCTCTTTATATGTAGATCTTTAAGAGAGACTCTCAGTAAAAATGATCAGTTTTAAACTGTAATACTAGGCCAGTAGGGATGAGCCTGTCCTGGTTGGTGTTATCACACATACTTCATAACAAATTAAAAATACTGTAGTTCAAGAAGGGAAACAGAAAAAAACAGCGAAAACTATATGTGAGATGGGGCAAAACCAGGATTGTTTTAGTCTGTTGCAAAGACTTTCATCACACCAGTCCATACTCTCACTAACGCATGGGCAAAATGGAATGGGGATTTGCCGTGTCTAGGTAGGTGTAGGTTAGATGAGAAGAGGCTGTACAGCCAACAGGTGACTTGTGTAGTATACAAAGTTTATGCTGGGATAGGAGAAAGATTCCATTATTTAAAAATCCTTGTACCATACTTGTTGTCATAGGTGCTGTGTGAAAGACCACTCAAGCTTACTGCGGCATGTGGTGCATGTGGCATTTCAGACCACTATAGCAGTAAAAGTTACATGCTATGTTCAGTTTTCTTAAGGTTGGATAACAATTATCACTTGCACTTTTAAAGTTTGCCAGAGGAGTCCTCCAACAGTTTCTTTCAGTCATTTTGCTTGATCTCTCTACATTTTATGAAACCCACTATGTCTGAAATAAAAGGTTTTCATAATTACAATGTTCAATTTTTCAGCTTATATGAAAAGCTTTATTTAATTTTTTTTTGTCACTGCTAATGAGTGATATGAGATGATGACTGGTACATTCTAATTATATTTCCCAATCTAAGGAATTACCATAATTAGACCTTGCAACATCATTCTTGTCACTTTACCACGAATCCCAGATTCCTGATAGAACTTTATTATCACAGGTTCCAAAAATTCATCAAAACCCACATCTCTACATCCAGATTACACCTTCATTAGCAAAATTAATTAGCAGCACAGTTAAGAGAAAAGAAAGCTTCAGTTCAGTCTCAGGCAACTAAGTATTTGACAGGTGAATACCTGTGTAAGAGGATTTATAAAGTAAGAATGTTGAGTGTAAATCAACACAACATTCAACAGAGGGCTTGAAATCATTGAGCATACCGTACAGGCAAGTAGGAAACTAATCTGTAACATCTCACATACTAAGCAATGCTTGCAATACTATCATGGTTAGAGTCTTGTTCAGGACTCATCTGATGAAACTGAAGTTTTCAAAAGTGCCAGAAGTGTCTTGATTTCTCATCTTCACTATTTGATTAAGTCAGAAAATCTGCTCAGTCTTTTCCTTTGTGTAACTTTCATCTGAAGACTATGCAGATAGTATTGGTCAAGGTAAAAGCTTAGGAACACAATTTCTTTTTTAAAACCTTATTTTAAAAGAAGCATTTCAAAGACTAAAGAGGAAGTTATATAGCAAAGTCTCTTTGATTTCCTTTGGGAGCTGAGGACATGACAGCTGACTGTGCCCTTGAAAAAACTCCACTGAGAATCAGTCAAAATTGGAGAACATCCCAGAGTATCATCTCACTGAAATTCTTTGGCTGCCCTACATCAGATGATGAGGCCATGGGGGTGTGAATGTGTTATGTGTAAAGAGAAGGAAAGAATTACTTTTTGAGGTCATCCAAAACTGTAAAGGCTGGTGCTGACTGAAGGAAAAAACTGTTTCCATTTTATTATTTATTAGGACTGTAATGAACTGAAAATTATGTATGAGTTTGGTAAGAATGCATGTAGAATGGGGCTCATCCAAAAAAATAACATATGAGGCAGATAAAGTGAAACATCTCAAAATGCCCATGTAATTCCAGCTTTGTCAGCTGGTCTAAATTCATACCATTCTGCTGAAGTCTGAGGGGTTATTCCTGTTCATCCCTGCTGAGCATTTGGGCAATTAAATGTATGAAGTCCTGGCAGTCATGTCAGATGTCAAGGAAGATGTCTGTCTGAATGAAAACTTGGAGTTAGTGAAAGCCTCCACATGCAGTTAAAGAGTGGCCTGCCAAAAGGTTAAATCAATGCCCCTTATAAAAAAAGAAAAAAACACTTCATAGTTCGACACCCAAGGAGTTAAAAGTGGTTCAAGAGCTCATGAAAGGTCTAAATGCTAAGGTTGGGGTAGTACCAGAGAGAGGCGCTTGGGAAGTTGTTCTTGTTGCAGGACTATCAGGGGGCTGATTAGGCTTCCCACAGTCTCGACTTCCTCAGGTGGTTTGTAACCTGTATTAAATCTAAAGCCTTAAAACGTCTCAAAGGTCAAAACAGTTCAGGACAGATGCCTTCAAGATTTAAGAGTGACAGTTTATAAAGGAAATCTGGTGCTAAAGTCAGGTCTGAACGATAGTATGCTAAGCATATCAATCCGCTTGGATAACAAAGAAGTTCTGGGATTTGGCTGGATAGGGAATTTATACCTACGGGAGGCGATGACTATCCTGTCAATAGTGTTGAGGACATCTATCATGCTTTTTAGTGGACACTTTGTCAGCTGTCTCTCATCAGACTCTTAAGGTCAGGTAAAAAACCACCACTACAACCACCAAAAAAACCCCCAAACATGTGGGAGGGTTGTTTTCAAATGAGGAATTTAAGAGTGAGAATGATTTAAAATACAGATCAAAGAGGATCAGCAGCTGCCATCAGGATGCTGCAGTAGATGAACACAGACTGGTAAACAAGAAGTGAATTGTTAAGGTGTCTAAGAGCAGCAAGTGACAGAAACTAATTCTGGTCTGACATTGCTTGTGCCAATTTTGCTGCACCCTGTTGCATTACAGGAGGTAGATGTGTGAGAACCAAAGACTAATTAGGGAAAACAGATTAGCCTTTTAAGTTGGCCACCTGGTATCCACCCAGTTCCTGCACAGCTATGGACCCATGCTGCTCATTGTAAAAATGTGTGGGGTTCGTTCTTTTCTTTTCTTTTCTCTTTTCTTTTCTCTTTTCTTTTCTTTTCTCTTTTCTTTTATTTTCTTTTCTTTTTTTCCTTTTCCTTTTCCTTTTTTTTTTCTTTCTTTCAAAAATATCTCCCCAAAGCTAAGCTTCAGTAGGACTGTCCGATCAAAATCATATCAAAATCAAATTAATCAAGTGAACTCAATATAAAATTAAAATTAAAACATCGGATTAATTATGAAAAATAATTCATCTTTATAAATTTCAAGAAGATTGCTATCTACTTGGGTATAAATTCTAATTGGATAATTTGGTCAAGTCGATCAATGCAATAATTTGAATGTTTAATGCTGAAATCAAACTATTATCTATTTTTTAAGCCAAAATTTCAAGAGTAATACTGAAGTTTCCTACTTAGAATTCTACTCTTGTATGACAGTTAACTCCTTCCTCCCTAAGAAAAGGTATTGAATAAAAGTTCAATAATTGTCACTTGTAAGAAATTGTGGAGAGAAATCTTAATCTTGGTAGGGCTTTAAATGCAGAAAATAGAGCATAGTCTTATGGTTAATATTGAGAGAAAATATTTAATTGAAATTAAATCTAAAGCTGTTGCCTTTTATGCCTTCCCCATTATAAAAATTAAAGAGGTCTACGAATGTGCATTCGGAAATAATACTTGGAAAATTCAAGCCAGCTACTTAACATTTATTCATCTGCAAAATGGAAAATAAGTTAAAATTTATGAATAATAAACTGACATCAAACTTCTCTGAAACATAGTATTTTTCCATTGATCTTTCCCTTTTGGAGCTCTCAAATAGCTTATCTTTGGGAACAGGACTATCCAACCCTGTAACAACTGCATTTTTTCACTGTATTTTGCTCAATCTCTGACAAAAAATATGCCTCACAATGTAACATAATACTGGAAAAATTTGGGTTAGGCAGAATAAACTAATTTACTAATAAAAATGTCACTTCCAAATGAAAAATAAAAATATTTTGCTTAAAAAATTCTAGACTGTTCCAATATTTGTATTTTCCATTTTTATGTTATGTTAGACCTCAGTTTGACCAAAGTTTATGACTGTGCTTTTCCTCTAGCCCACAAAAGATTTTATTTTCTATTTTTAGAGTAGGGGTTACAAATTTCCTGTGTATCAAAAATTCTGACTCAGCTTTAAGTTCAGATCTGTAACTGGTTGAATTAGTTCATGAAGGAAAAAAGAAGTAAAACATTTATTGGTAAAGACAGAAGAGTGCTTATGAGGCTGCTGCTGTCAGTATGTCACACTATATGTGTATGCATAGTGCTATACAGTGTACATTGAATGCTCTTTATAAATAGGTTTTATGTATATTAAAAGAGAGGAAAAATGTTTACATTATGTCTTGTTACAAGACAGCACTCCCATCCTGTTCAAGAGACTGGGCCAAAACCCAGGAGATTCTTTTTTTCCCTCCTTTGCATTGGTTTAATTATTTGCCTTTTTTTTTTTTTTTTTTTTGTAGTGCTAAAAATATGAAGAGTAGCTACTTCATATTTGAAACCTAGAAATCAATTTTCTGGTACTTTGCTGTTATCCCAGGACTAAAGATTTGGAGACAAATATCACAAGACACTTAAGATACATTCTGAGGATTTAAAAATATAAGGCATGTTCTGTAGTCATTTGTATATTTGAGACTCTGTATGCACAAGTATGTATACATATATACATATGTATTTTTTTCATCATGACACAAAAACCTTTGAAAGCAATAAACTATTCATAAGAAGTCCATGTATTCATCCTGGTAAGGCAGTACTTAGGTTTCTGTTTGCAAATGTAGTTTTACTTTCATATCCTAATTTGCAAATTGAATAGTTGCTTTATAGACCTTTAGGTTCCTAGTCTAAAAAAAACACTCTTTTTTTTTTTTTTGTAAGTTTCTTTTATTTTATCCAAATTTCTTTGATTGTGCTGTTCCAGTTGCTTCTTTATTATACTGAAATATGCAAGAACGAAGAATAAAATCCATTCAGTCTAGATAAATGGAATATTAGTGATGGTAAATAAGAATTTCTTGTATGTAACCAACAGACATTCCTTCTTACCCCTTTCATCATAAGCCAGAGAAACAAGAGCATCTTCTTAATAAACTCTCAGAAAGGTTAACGAGTCTGCCTTCAGTGAATCATGAGAGAGGGAGTAGAGAATGGCTTTGTGTGTGAAGGATCACTCACAGAAAATGCCTTGCTTCTGCTACTAACTTCTTTTAAAATTAGCAGACAGAAGTTCAAACCCTTGCACTAAATACAGTAGGGGTGCTGTCACATGCAGCAAGAGAAAATCTATCAGCCAGCCATAACATTAAGCCTAAAATATTCTACCTCTAATCTAACTTCAGGATTTAACACCATCACTCAAGCAATAATCACTTACAATTAGTAACTAAATTTAACAGTGTTTTCTACAACTTCTGATTCATATTGCAATGTGTAGGTAATTTTATTTGGATCAGTCTCTCTAACTTGATTTAAGACTTTAATTATGGAAATATTATTTGCCCTCCATTTCCCCTTTAAAAATGTACTGAGTTCCCTGGAAGCTTTATTTTCTTGGTAATAGAATTTAATCTGAGGTTAATGACACATAAATTCTACCTGAGTACTTAATTCCATATTTAATTCACTTTTTTTTTTTCATTTAACTTGGTTACAAAAGACTATGGTAAAGCTGAACTAAGCCACTGTGCTTTTTAATGTTATTTTATCTTTGATCTACATCAAAAAATATATATTCGTCTACCTTTTTCTGAAAGCAAGTGGCTTTAATCATAGTAATTCCAAGTTAATAGGTAAAGTGTCTTGCTTCTTGAATGGAGCAGTACGGATGCTAGCAGGTTCATGTTTGTCTGGGCTTTGCACTGGATTTGGTATTTGGTTGTGTGAGAAGTTCACCATAGAAAAAACACAGTAGAGGAAATTGGATTGTTGAGATTTTTTTTTCCTTTGGAATGTACAAGTTCTAGCTCATTTTTCTGTTCATCTGAAACTGCTCGTATAAAACAGATGCAAGTTTAAATGTTTTGTGTAGTATGGAGAGTTACAGTGAAGACAAGCTCCTTTTCCCAAGAAAACACTAACTTATATTTGTCAGAGACAAATGCAGCTCAATTAGAATGGAGAGCGCCAAGTTCTGATAGGAAGCTCAACACACTTGCCAGATGATCAGCAAGGGGAAAAACCAAACATGAATTAAAATTATAAACATAGCCATGTTTAGCTTGGTGGTAGGCAGAGAGCTGCCTACGAAGCTGACTACTGTTGCTCTCTAAGGCTCTGTTTTATGTATCTACCTCTTGTCACAAGCTTCCTATATAGTTATAAATTCTCTGGTGAATTTTTGACACTTAATTGTGGTTTGTACGACATCTATAGCAAAATGTTTCCTTGATCCTCACTGTGCTCCTGATTGTTAACATACTACCAAAAAAAAAAAAAAAAAGAATTAGAAATAACAATAAGCAGAGGCCAGTGTAATACAGGTGGATGAGCTGCTGCCTGAGGCAGCAGGATGATGGGAGCACAGCAAAATCATGGCTTTGAGAGAGAAACAGAAGGAGCGAGCTCTCTCAGGCTGGGCTCTGCAGGATTTTCAAGGGATGGAGCTGGTCCTCCACACTTCATCCTTCCTGAGCGCCTCAGGGTGCTGCAGGCTCCCTGACCCCAGCAAGAGTGTGCACCTGTGAGTCTATGCCTGGCCCTGCTCTGAACCCCACTCTGACTCTGCCAGCTGCTGCTAGGTGTGGAGAAGACACGCACAGTGTAGACACTGCTTTATTTAAACAGGAGGAATAAACCGGCAGCTGGCCATACTGTCTCAATTTTTTCTTACCCAAACTGGCTATAACATTTCTTTTTAAGAGGGGTCAAGCAAGTTGTTCGGATGAGACTAGAAAGTGGGCACAGCCCCCAGGTAGGACCAGGAAGACAGGCAGCATAGCTATTTGCTGAGGACAGTGCCAGGGACAATCACTGTCTGACTTATCTTGCTGAGAAGCCTGAAACCAAACCTGCATAAACGGTAAAACCCAGGAATCCCCAAATTCAGTCAAGGTCAATGTCATAGAATCATAGAATAGTTTGATTTGGAAGGGACCTTAAAGATCACCTAGTTCCAAGCCCCCTGCCATGGGCAGGGACACCTTCCACTAGACCAAGTTGCTCAAAGCTCCATCAAACCTGGCCTTGAACACTGCCAGGGATGGGGCAGCCACAGCCTCTCTGGGCAACCTGTGCCAGGGCCTCACCACCCT
>JANVCT010000011.1:14294396-14312832 GCA_026770115.1 Aviceda subcristata | reverse complement strand
TTTTTTTTTTTTTTTTTTCCAGAGGAACAGGGTTCATAAAGCACTGTTCCTAGCTTGTAAGAAGTAGCAGCTTGTTTCCAGCTTTCAGACTTGTCCAAAATCAATCTTGTCACTTTGGCTTGGATTTGCATAATATTCCTCCCTGACTGGAGTTTCTGTGGCTTGTGCACAGCAGTACTGTAGAGAGCAATGGGGAGTTCTGTTTAAAAACTGGTGACACAAAAATGTCAGTGGTGTTTTCAGGTGCTCATTTTTACACACCTATATTCTTTGCAGAGTGCTAAAAACAGTACTTTCAAAAGTTGCACACAATTACATTAAGAACTGCGTTTGTACTGAAAGCATTGTCATTAGAATGTCTTATTTCCTCAGTACAAAGGCTCTATGGCTCACTGCCCTTCTGATATTTCAATTATTTGGTTGTAATCATGTAGCAAAGCAGATATTGATTTCCTGGGTATTCAAATTACACTTCTAAATGCAAGAGCTAGTAAAAGGGCTTTATCATTTAAAATTATACACTATTTGGTGAAGCCAGCTGGTTCCAGTGCAAAGGAACATTTTCTTTTATTTTAAAAGTGACATTATAAAAAGCATCTGTGGGGGTGTTTCTTTAAGGCTATATTCAAATTCAATAAGCCTTACTTATTTTGAGAAATACCTTGCTCTCAAGTAGCTTCTGAGATTTACTCAATGTGAATAAAGAAAACTGAAACAGTCCTTGGGACCTGATGCATATACCAGCACATTTTTAATTGTGCATTTATATGTGCATCAATTTATGGATGTTAAAAACCCACAACTTTTATGCTTGATACATGTCAGATGGCAGTAGTTTGCTATCCCACCCATCATTCCTCTTTTACATGAGATAGCTGGTACTCCTTTCCCAATACGGGACAAAAAGGAACCCGTGAAAAGTCAATTCCTTCAACAAAGTGAGTTTGAAATACACTTTCCACGATTTGGGAAAACTTCTGTCACATGCTCAAATGTTCTTCAAATTCCAGATGTCCCTTCTTTGTCCATTCCAAACTCGAGGTTGATGGACTAAATGCAGAGATACTCTGCCAAATCACATGGTGAGAGCTTCACGGAAGACAGCCTTTCAGCTTGACTGTCCTTCTTGGCTGCGAACCCCATGGCCAAGGCTGGAAACCGAAGTAGCTGCTCCCTGGGAACCTAGAGGTTAGTTTGAAAAAGCCACGGAACCAGCCAAACAAAAAGCCATATGCAGTACCTAAGAGGAAAGCAGGAAACATCACACTGTTGGATTATGATGAAATAAGTACCAAAATAATCAAAATAACAATACTTTTGATTCCCAGTGACTTCACCATTTTGGGAATTTTGCCTTATTCAGTGAAGCAGACTTTCAATGCAGCTTCCAGGTTTCCTAATTTTGCTTTCCACATAAAACTTCTCCCTTCTAAAAGGAAGGAAAGCTCTTTGACTGCATCCTCTTAATAATTTATTTCTGTTTCCTCATCTTTGTTTATTTTCTTTCTTTTCCAAGAGAACTGTTAGGCAAGGAGAACTTAAACCAATTTTTTTTTTAAATTATTATTTTTTAAAATGTAGTTAGTCTTCTAAGCATAAAGCTGTATGCATCTATATGCATAATGCTTTACGGAGGAAGCTAAAAGTGTTTAGACTCCCTCGGCTACAGCTAGTCTGCCTGAGTCTATTGTCTCCCTATGCACACATTAAAAAAATCCCAGACTGCACAGTTGGCAGTACAAGTATTCAATAGAACACTCTGAGAGGACTGAAGAATGCTTACAGATGCAATTAATTGCTAATAAGTTACTTCTATCATTGCCCTAGGAATCAAAGAAGTTAAAATGTTTGAAAATGTACAAAAAATATAATCTTACCTAAAATAAGGCAGCATATCTGAACATCTAAAAGCTAGTGGGAGGATTTTTTTTCTTTTCTTTTTTTTTTTTTTATGATGGATTATAAAAAAATTTGATACCAAAAAAATGTTCAAATGTGATGAATTTTATTCAAAATTTCCTGATTTTCTTAGGTGCTATTTAGTATTTAAAAATATTCTCTAGTTTAAAATGTTTTGCAGACTTTATAATGTTATCATTCAAAGAAAACCAAATGCATGTACTCTTAATGGTTGATACTTGTTTAGAAAAGAAACTGTGCAGTGGCTTCGATTTTTTTGTGCTTATTAGAAAGGTTAATAATCTAGTATTATTTCATTTCTACCTACTTCCTCAGGTAAATTCCAGTGCCAAAAAGACATAAGAGTTTTAAAAACAATCAAATATACCAATTTCTTTTTCACAAACACTTCTTCGCTCGCTTCCAGTCTCAGACTGATCCTGAAGTAAGTCAATGTCATGCAGCTCCATGTTAAATCCATGACTTTGATTGTCAGGACATCCTTGCTTCATATGTACAAGCTGGGACAAGAACCTCAGAAATAATGATACTTCAAAACTGGAACAAATGACAAAGCTGCTGCCACATCACCCCTATACAGGAAAGGTTTATTACCACAAAAGGCAAATACATCATCTAGTTTTGTATCCTGTTTGTCACAGATTATTTCTGCTTCATTCAGCTATCCATCCCTGAACCCAAATTCCTGAATACAACAAGGTTATACCTCATGTCTTCCAGAAATGTACCCGGATTCTAATAGAATCTTTTCCTAATGAATCACCAATCTGGTAATCCACATGAGGATGGTTGTTTTCAGTTAGTACATATGAGTTATTTTTCCCCTTAGTGAATAAAAATAAAATGACAAATAAATTGATGGATCTTTGGCATCTGAAAATCTAATGTCTGTATGGCTATACTATCATGTACACATCTTATAAGCATGTCATCCTGTCTTTGGACATAAAAACGTCAAAAAGTTTCTGTGCTTCAAAACAATCCATTTTATAAAATGTCTTTCTTACTTAATCCTTGCTTTTCCCTGTTTTTGAAAACAGGTTTTTACCAGGAAGGTAGACATCAGCCTACAGTTTCTATCAAATTTTGTTACCTTTTTTAATTATCACCTTGCAAGTAAGAATATTTTAAAGTACAGTGGACTGCCCTAAAGAAGTCTATGCAATTCTGGATAGTTTTTACTCATGAACATAATTGTAATGTACTTACAGACAGTACATTTGTTGAGTCAGATCCTTGCCCCTTTACTGTGACAAATGTATTGAGCAATATCTGCTTTAACCAGTTGTTTGGGACTTCCTGGTTTGGTGTACCCCTAAGAAAATGCAGACAAAAAAAAAAAAATTAAAAAATCCCGCAAATGATAGCCTGAAGCTCAAGAGTGTGCACAGCAGTCATTACAAGCAATTTTTTTCATTTGGTTACAAATTTTCTCTATCAGGAATGATGACTACGAGCTGGCCAAAAAACAGATGGCAACTAAAGAAGGTTCAGTCGTCTCATAGTAAAGTGAGATGTGTTTGCTTCCACCCATGCACCTCTGTTTGCATCATGGCCCAAGTATTCATCTACCTTCACCCAGATTCCACATTATTAATTTTCTCCTTTTTGAATGGGGGAGAAAAGCAGCTTTTCTCTATATGCCAATCTATCTTGCCTGCTTCTATTCAAACTATTCTGCTTTTTCTTTTTCCCTATACACTATACAAATGTCAAATGTAGTGAGGATTGGAATCCACATTTGATTCCTCCTTTTTCTTCCTGGCTTTGCATGTTACACCAAATTTTAAATTCATTTTCTCCCTCTAGTCCAATGATTATTATCTTAAACTGTGGAAGCGAGCTGGAATTGCTCTAACATGAGAGGTTTAGTAGAGCAACTTAACTGGTCACACAATGGTTCCAACATTCACCTCTGACATGAGTTTCTCATCCCCATACAGCCCACAGCAATATGGTGCAAAAGTGGAATATCCAATATTCTTTGTAATATCCTGCACAGTGGAAAATTTTAGGCTGATGAGTGAGTTGGCACAGGCACCATACTTTGTTTTAGTCATTAAGACGTTAGGTAAAACCTGACTCAGCACCAGTTACACACGGCTTAGAACTGTCAGTACCGATTAGGCGTGCTCCAAGAAGGAATGCCCAGTCAGACCCGCCCTCCCAGGAATTTAGGCAAAGGAACACTTAGAATAAGATTAATCTCATGCACCTTTAGACATCAGAATCTGAACTAATTGCTCCAGCCTGTGCAGGGGAGAGGAGCAGGCACCTTCTGAAGCATTTAATCACACATATCTCAGATGCCTCTTGGATGAGGTGAAACCCTTTTGGGGACACCAGTGTCTCTCGTATGACTTTTAAATGGACACAAGGTGATTAGCTCTGTCTAACTTTAGTCATTCCATGCTTAGCTTCTGTGTCTGACCGAGCTGATGCCCGAGCCAGGCACTGTGCTGCTTGGTCCGGTATGTCCATGTGTGACCGTTGTTTTGGCTGTTACTTCCCAAAGCCCTTACTAGTCCTTTTGTAGGAACTCCAGTTCTGTATTGGGTGCTGGCTAGACTACATCAGGACTCCCTGGGAATCCAGTACAAGGTTGCCAAAATAAAAATCCAGAATGTTATTGCCTAGAATAAGACAAAGTTTTTCCTGTTCTGCTGCTTCAATACTAGTTTTTTAATTCCTTTCTAGATCTAAGCAAGCATTAGCACTGATGTGCAGCTTGTATTGCTGATGTTTACTACCACATACTCATGATACAGGGATAAGTTCAAGAGGCACATCAATACTAGCTGCTTTTTATAATGAGATAGTCACTAGTAATTATAAACCTAATTAAGCAGTAATTGATTGTCCAGGTACCCTGGAGCTAAACCTTTCTTTGATAGTCCCAAATGAGAATTTCTAGCTTTTTCTATGTGAGAAGAAGGGCTTTATTTGCCACGTGAAACAGGGAGAATTTTAGGGGTTGCTAGAGCTGACTTGGTGGACCTAACACAAATATATAAACAAAACAGAGAAGTTGATGTAATTTTGGATACAGAAATCTATCTTTTAGACTCACTAAAAGTTGGGAGACGGAATCCGAAATACAGGCACGAGGCTGGTCATTCCTACTTGTATGGGGCTGATACATAATGATATGAATACCGCATGTGCAGCTATTTAGTTAAAAATGAGCAGTTAATGGAGAAGTTAACATATATACCGAGATATTGAGACTTTAGTATATTAATGAATGGACTTACCTTACCAGGGCCTAAGGTACTAAGGTACCAGGACCTACAAGTACTAAGCTGTGCCTTAATATTCAGGCAGACAGCGAAGTAGCAATATGAGCTCCCAGCAAACACATGAACTTTTACAGATGAATGGCACACTGCTAGCTTTAGAGCAAAGCTATTCAAATGCTTTTTTCATTCCTGACCAAATATACTTCAGTCTTCAAAATGCTGAGCTGCACTCTTTCTGGAAAATGTAAATTGAGAGCGACTTGATCTAGCACTTGGTCCTAGAATGAGCTACCATGTACTTCAAAAATTGAGATTTTTCTCAAAATACACCTAAAACCCCAATAGTTTTGCACCTATTTTAATTCCAAAAGCCATTTTATGTATCATCTCCTTCTTCATCTTTTCTGCAGCAGGCAAGTAGAGGGATAACTCACTGCTTTACGGATATTACACAATTATTACCTAAAATATATTAATAGTCCTGGAAGTAGGGACTAAACTCCACTCTTTCCATGTGTTTGCTTTAGCTGCTAAGCTACAAAGTCATCCTTTATTCTCTTGAAGATGCTGTTGTAGGCAGATCTGTTTTAGTTCTGCTTGTTCTTGATCCTATTCTGAGGGGGTTAACTCTTTCCATAAACTGTAATACTACCTCATCCAGGCTTCTGGATTTCATTCTGCAGACTGAGCTCAGATCTACAGAGGAATTTTGAATTGATTTTAGTCAAGAATTTTTAGGAAACTTATACCAGAATTTTGGAAACACTGAAGAGAAGAATTCTTCTGAATTCTCATTTCTGGAGTTCAGTTCTTGACTTGAGCCTGTACAGACATCCCTCAGCTAGGTGCTTATGAAACAGTGATTCAGAAACTAATATCTCCTAGACTTAGATACATTTTTCCTTCCTTAAATAAGGACAGCTAGCTTGTTTTTTAAACAAGACCAACAGTAATACTCCTCAGATGACCATTAACAAATGGGCTTAAGCATAAAACTAGTGGTGAGAGAAACTGGTCTCCTTCAAGCCGATAGCAGACCTGGCCTAGTGACTAACATTTAAATGATCACATTTTTAGTGGAAAGAAGTATAAAATCTTATGAGCTCTCAGTAGTCAAGCACTTAGACAGGAATTTTCTTGATCTCTGTTAAAGCTTTGGACAAAGGTGAAGTTCATTTGGAATGTTACATCGTTGGTTCACTTTAGCAATAACTTTTTGACCTTTTTTTTTTTAATTGTCTAAAGCAACAATCGAACTTTTGTATAAGAAGTCACCAGTTATTTCTGAGTCCAGTGCATAAGTGAGCAAATGCATAGTTCATGACATTAACTGAAACAGCCAAACAAGGGTGATATGTACTTCTAAAGTCAAAAAATGTTACTAAAGGGACTAGAGTGAAAAAGGGGAGATTTTTGCTTATTTTTGCCTTAATAGAGAAATTTAGAAAATCATAAGTGTTTTCCCATAGTGATTTTTTTAGCTTTCTTTTAACTGCATACAAAAAAACCCCCAACCAAACCAAACAAAAAACATCCAGCTAAACAAACAAACAAAACCCCGCAAAGGCATAATGTGTGTATTTTTCTTATTCTTTTTTTTATTTTCTCCAGCACCAGTTTTAGGATTGCAGCTCCCATATTAGATTTATTGCTGAAATAAGCTATATTTTTAAAGGCAGAGCAGAAGTCTTGTGATACAACTCCAACGCCTAACATTAGGCACGTCTGCTTCTCCCCCACGTCTCTATCTAACAAAGACAAAGCTTTAGAGGTGGAAAAAACCAAACCTTCTCAATTCCTTTGACGTCCTCTTTGGTATCCCCTTTACCTTTTCAAGTTCAGAATTATCATAGTTGATTTTCCTGTGCTGGATATTAATCCCTCAGAGAATGCCTCTGTGTAAGCTTTTACTTGGTCTCCAACCCCCTTCCTTCCAGTGACTTCCATGGCTTGCTTTCTTCTGTGTCTTCTTCTTTTTCCTTTTCAGCTAAGAACAATAGCCCTGACACATCGTGATGAGTCTCAGCTGTTCCTCAATTCAGGTTATGCTCTTTAATGAAATCAAAGAAAAGCAGATGAGAGATCCAGAGAATAAAAAAATTAACTCAATAGCTACTACAAAAGGACCTTAAATGGAAAAGAGATTTGTAAACTGAGAAAATTCAATTCATAGCTGGTTAGAGAGTTGTCTTTTTCAAGCAGGAGCTTGGGGATTAGTAGAAAGTTTGGCAAAGAAGCAGAAGAACATTTAATTCAGGAGAGTGGGAGGACCATGAAGAAATTGGACGTGTTTTGGGCTATGAATATACAGGAAAAAGTTTAAAGAATCTCAAGGAAAGAGGTGAAATCAGACAGCTATTGGAAAGCCTAGGTGAGAGAAAGACACTTACTGAAGCTTCTGAGCGCTTTGAAATCTGAATACTTTAACCTTTCAAAAGCATCAAAACACAGTCTCTTCTGTGCAGAGCACTGTAGAGTGGCCACAAACAGTTCTGTACAGGCTAAACTGGATAAACATCTCAGATAACTGATCCTCATCAGTCCTTTGAATGGTCATCAGACATCTTTAATATATACTGAAAAAAAAAAAAAGTTTCATTTATTTAATTACCGTGTCTGTCTAGCTTGCAATTTTTTGTACTTGTGGTACCAGCTGTTCATAATGAGGATTTTCAGCCATGGAAACAAAGCAGTGTTGGCACCATTATTCTTCCAGGAGTTCCACCTAAGTTCTTGCAGATAATTAGTCTTTCATCAATCAGTTAAAATGTTTATATATTATTTCTTCTTATAGGTGTACTAAAAATAGCATCTATTTCAGACTCTGAAAAACAGACAAAATTCCAGGTGTGTCCATCTTTTTTCTATTTTTCAATTTGGTTTTGTGAAGATGAATGCAAATCAAATCAAGCTGCTGCTTTTCTTTTTTTTTTTTTCCCCAGCCTTCCTATTATTATCTCCCACAGTGTCATCTCTAAATTCGGATCCTGACTTTGTAAGAATAAAAAAAAATAAATCCCACTCCTTTGGTGGGATTCTCACACTGTCCTCTGATGCATTTGGTGCTAGCCACTGTCTGAGGTAGGAGTCTGTAACTGTAGTTACAGTATGGCATGTGCTACGTATGCATAAGTATACAGGGTCAGCACCTA
Source organism: Aviceda subcristata (assembly GCA_026770115.1). Classification (NCBI taxonomy): domain Eukaryota; kingdom Metazoa; phylum Chordata; class Aves; order Accipitriformes; family Accipitridae; genus Aviceda; species Aviceda subcristata. The sequence goes on along the minus strand of JANVCT010000011.1, from coordinate 14,304,521 downwards.
CAGTTATGAAATCCAATATGTAGGGACTGTACCATGTAAAACTTTACCTTCAAGTTTGGTATTTTTACGAATATTAACTTAAGACATCTCTATTAACATAGAGATGTCTATGAGGGTAAAGGCCATAAGAATCATTCTGAGCTTTAAAATTATAAAGCAATTCAGGCCTTTAAAATTTTTATTCTGTAATACTACTGACTATGTATTGATACATATTCACTATGAAATTTTGGTGGGGTATATGAATACTAATGTCAAGTGGTAAGCATTTTGTCCATGTTTCTAATACTGTCTCCAAGTAATTAAATTGTCTGTTCCTTTGTTCTTGTACTCTGGAATATCATGAGAGTGATCATTTCTCCTGAGCTTGTCATAAATATAATTCACTGAGGTTCTCAAAGCCTTGCAGGCTCAGAGTGCTGAGGGGTGGTGATTTTTCTGTATCTAAATCTTTCTGTACCTCTCTACATGTTTGACTTACTTGCAGCCCTGCAACCTTGGGTTTGCTTTCCATTATGACAAGGTGAAAATTAAATACAATCCCTAGTTCCATTATATTTGAATTCCAAAACAGAATTTCATGAATAGTTACAGGCTCTCCGGAAGCATGACTCTTGCTATGTCTGTACAGCCATCTGAGCTTGAATTCTAGTCCCTGTGGAATCAAGTACCAAGTACCATAAATCTGTCTTCTGACTCCAAGTCTCATCACACATCAAGTCCATTGAGACGGCTCATTATATTCTATTATCAATAGCTCACCTCCATCTCTTATCTATGTCCACATTAAAACACACAAGAGATTGAACAGATATGAAATGGTTTACAATAACAAAACATTAGGGAGGCAAAAAAAAAATAGAGCTTGCAACAAGAATATGGCACTAGTCAGTAAGGCACCATGGTATTCAAAAGCTCTCAGTGACTGCCACAGAGAATCAGACCTTCTGGCCTGGCTCCAGTGGGAAGGAGGGGAGAACACTATGTGCACATGTTTTCCTTGACCACCTGTGGCAGCCAAATGCTGAAGCGTGATGGAAAAAAACACCAAAAAAATAAATTACTGTTTGCAAATGTTTTAACTTACCACCACTAGGAACTTCCATAGAACAATTCATCCTTTCTATTTTGGATAGCAAACTGAGGGTGGGATGAACCAGCCTCTGGGGTGACTAGATATGACTACATGTTCAGATGACCCTCTTAGGCTAAATACCTAAGTTTTAGATGGTTTAAGGTAATTGGGATGAATCCAACACACTAATACAGAGCTGAATAATGTAAAATGGGTAGGCATTCACATAGACTAATAGTGATGAGGCTGGCATAAAAGCTTGAATGGAATAGAATTAAAAGAGAATATTAAATTCGGTTTCAGTTGAAGTCTTTATTAAATTGTATTTATCTTACATTTTAACAAATGTTTCCAAAGATAGATGATTATTTCTCTTACAAAAGGCAGCACATATGGCACCATTTGATAGCTACAGCATGAAATGCCAGTTTCCTATAAATATAGACTTTGGGAAATTATCCTTAGAACCAGTAGCATATGAGGTAAATAATTAATAGGAATGCTAATTATTCATTAAATTTAGGAAAATGCTAGGAAAATATATAATATCTTACGTCTGATTAATCCATTCTGTTCTCCCACACTTTGCATGGGTCTTTTATTAAATCCTATGGTTTTATTAATTGCAGAAGCCAAAAAGCAGGGCTAAAGTGATTTGGTAATGGTAAAAATACCTCTTGAAATGTTTTTTTTTTAATAATAAATCAGGAATTATTTAAGGTCTGTTGGCCTGAGCAAATGAGTGTTAAGATAGTATGTTTTAAACTAGCAGATGAGTTATTAATTTTCAAACAATCTGGAACTTTGATATTAGGAGAATATTATTATATTAGTTTTAGGGAGGTTATCAGAAAAATAGAAATTGTTTGAATGCATTAAATCTAGTCAAAGATTATATACATTTTAAGAGTGTCTTTAAATCACTTGCCAGTCTGATATCTGTTGCTACATCATTTAAAAAATCAAGCGATGACTGTCTAGGAGAAGAAAGAACAAGAAGGCTGTAGGACAATGCATACAGTAGGGACTAAGAACTACATTCATAAGAAGACCTAAGTGCTACAGGGCTGACAATAGTGTAAAGCATAAGAAAAATTAGGCTTTCCTGCAAACCAGCAAAATCCAGAATGCTGTTCATTGGTTCACCAACATTACTGAGTAGAAAACATAGTACTACATCTTAAATATTGCCTATTCCTTTATTTCCTGTGATATATCCTTTCCTATTGCGATAGGTGGTTGTTCGCTCATTCCACTGGAGACGTGGATCTATTTCCTGAGCCTCGCTGAAACAAAAAAGAGAAGCAATGCTTTTTGTTCAAATTGTAGTCCCGAGAAGAAGCTGAGCAAGCCTTGGCTTTGCAGGGACACGCTAAAAAAGGTCTAGTGAATGGCCAGCACATTATAAGCACGAGACTGAGCTTTAGCTGACTTAGCCGGGTTAGGTGGCCACAGGCCTGTTGTCATAAATGTGGTTAGGTAACAAAAGTATTTGATGACTCAGAGTCGCTTTAAAGTCGGACTTTTTTTTTTTTAGTTGTCAGTCAGGTACTTCAGACTAGTTGTGCTTTGTGCCCAGGAACCTTCACAGATGTCCTTTTCTTTGGTCCTTTTTTCTAGATCATATGAATCTTTAACATGGGGCTAAAAACATCTGTACTGGGGGAAAAGGAAGAATTAAAATTAATCTTTTTAGAAGTATTAGGGTTGAAGCCAGTAGGGATGCTCCCATTAAAGCTGTCTGACCTTGTTTTCAGTAATTTTTAATCATGTTATACTAAACCTTATTGAACAGAACTTGTTTCTGTTTGTGACAGATCTTTGTGGCAATTCAGATAGTTTTTTGGTAGCTATTTTTGAAAATAAAAAAATCAGACAAAATGTTCTTCCATAAATATGGAGAGCATACTAACTTTCATAACATAAATTCTGGAAATATTTCAATCTAGTACTTGATTCATTAAGGAAGGTAGAATTTGTACCAGAACTGTGCTTTCTGTCTCTAATAAAATTAACCTCAATTTTTTGATGTAAAAAAGCTTTTGAAAAAATACAAGTTTGACACAAGAGCTAAGACTTCTGAGATTTCAGTGACTAAACTACTAAAATTGTGCCACACTTAGGTCAATCTGAGGCAAAGGATCTTCTATGCAACGCCAGGCTTGGGGATGCCACCCCGTCTCTCCTCTGCTCAGATCCCACCCTCGCAGCAAGGAAGAGGAAGAGGTTTTAGCAGAAAGCAGATGTCTGAAAGGGAGATGCTCAGAGAAAAAGCCCGGGCTTGGGGTTTGCTGCACTGTGATGTTCCTGTGGACTGAGCAAGGAATCTTACTCTGAAATGAGGAGTCTGAGAGGAACAAACCCAAGATATTCTGTGTGAGGAAGATGAGACTGACATGAGTAGCCAGAAGTTCAAGACAGACTGGTAGTTCAGAACAGAGTCTTTATTGGAACATATGTGATATGATAAGTACGTCACACTCCCTGCAATGAGAGCATGGCAAGCTGGCAGGGGGAATCAGTACTAGGGAATGAAAGAATGTCGCTTGTATCAGCCTTTTTTCCTGCAGAACTAGAAATTGTATACCGAATACGTAGGCAGAGGATAGCTAAGAGGAATAAACAGTGTCCTGATGAATTAACCTTGTTCTTACATCTACTAAAAAACATTTCTGGCAATATTTTAAGTCACTGAAAGCTAAAGTTTTAAAAGAGTAGTCATTAATGATGTCTCCCTCATTTTCTGCAGGTTTAACTTCCGGAAGGTTATCTTCAGAACTGCTGAGAGCTCACAGCTGCAGTTGTTCTCTATAAGAACTGCTCTGAAAATAGAAAACGCATTAATGTTTAACTGTGTTAATAAGTTTGATTTCAAATTGTGCTTCTTTGTAATTCCCCTCAGTTTTATTTAACAAGATTGCCATCCGTTCCTCTTACTAAGATGCTACGAAGAGTCCCATTAGTATTTATGAAACATTCAGATACTGTAGTGATCACTGCCTTAGCAAAGCTAAAGAGATATTTGATTGTTATATTTTTGAATAGTGTGAGGCATATTAGCCAGAGGGCCATACTATGAGCAAGACAGGTGAAATAATACTTGGGTTAGTTTATTTAACAGTGTGCTGAAAGTGGCAGTGGGCCATGGAAAAATGGTATGAGAATGTAGGACAAAGAAAAGCACTAGCAAACTTACATTTGGTATTTCCTAATTTTTTTTAGTATTTGACTTTATAGCTTTAAAGATATGTTAAGAATTCTTTTGCGCTTAACGTTATTGTGCATAATACTATTGTTATCAAGTGTGACTGGAAATATTCCATATTTAGGCTAAAGGAGGGAACACTTGACGGCTAGCTTGTTTAGGGTGGTGGGAACCAGACAAGACAATGACCAGAGCGCTGATCAGGTTGGCAGGGCCTCAGCAGTTGACTTACTAAGGGAGTGTCTAGGACACAATGTTTGGAATAATGAAGACTTGTATCATATCTGAAGGCATCAGTGTCAGAGGCAAAACAGAAGCAAGGCCTTCCCCCCAGGAAAACAAAAGGAAACAAAAGGCAGAAATGGTCATGTCTACTAGGGGACCACAATGGGTCATGAGATTGATGGCAAGTCAAAATTGGAAATGTGGGGGGTTTTTAACAATGTTCAGGGAAACAAGCTACTCCCCTCCCACTCCTTTAAGAAATATATACCAAAATAAAAATAAAACACTTTAAAACTAGCAACAGTTTGTTTGTGTTTTTCTGCCTTCAGAAAAACAGCCTTTTAAGATCTCAAAGAACAGCTGATCACTTGTGAACTCAGATATTCCAGTTATAGGAAGATGCCAAACATATAGGAAAAAAAAGACTTATGTTCAGTCCACGGGATTGCCATGGAAAAGAACCAAAGCTTTTTTGTAATGGAGAACATAAGCTTATATAAACAACTGTAGGATGTGTAAGGAATCATGATAACGTCAGAGACTAAAGCATGTGAGTCTGTGGGTGTCCCTCACCCAAGAGGGGTTAAAAGAGTCATCTCTCTCTGTTGATTTTGTTAGATATGATATGTCTGGTAACGTGTTAATCTAAATCTTTAAGGCTTTGGGTAGACAGCTACTGGATCCAAGGATATTTTATTCTCCTTTTGATATCTATCTTCACTTTGTAGCATGGGATGATAAGATAGCATAAAGCATCAGAGATTGGTCACTAGAAATAGGATGTTAGACATGTTCCCATAGGCAATATAAACTCTTTTCAGCTGGGACATGATCCTTACGTCAACAGTGCTGAAGTTGTTGTTTAGAAGGTATTTTCCATAGGTCAAATCTTGGAATTTCTTTTATCTCCCTTTTTTTGGGTGAATGTAGTCTTATTCCTAGAATTATTTAGGAATATTTCAGTTAACGTATTCTCTCAGTTTGCATGTGTTTAAGCAATGGCAACAGCTCTCTCTTCCTCTGGTCATGGTTACTTGGCTTTCCCCCCCCGCCCCTTTTGTCCTTTTTTTAAACTTAAGGCCTTAGTCTGCATGATGTGTTGTGCCTCGTGCATGGGCTGGGGGCCATGAGGAGAAGGTTCTTCTTAAGATTCTGATGGATTTAGGTAGTTGCCTGGACTTGTCTAATCTAAGTTTTTGATGACCTCACATGTTCTTATGCTGTGGAAATATGTGAATCTTCACATTATAACCTTAGGTAATGTTTTTAGTTTTCTGGATGAAAGAATCAGTAAGATTTCTCTGTCCTTACTGGCCATGACTGTAGTTTTTCCCCAGTGACATTATAGTCTGTCATCACAGAAAGAGATGCGTGTGCCGGTGTCCTGCTGCTCATGTTCAATTTGCAAACAGTAAGAGAAAGTTTGTCAAATTCAAATGTTTACAGCATGCTAGTTTATCACCATCTTGCAGGTTAAAAAGCCACCACATCAACTGCTGCATATTTCCCAGCAGAAAACAGGTGTATGTTGATTATTTCATCAGCAGGGAGACAGCGACTTCAGCTCCCACTTACAGTGTCGTTACAGTGTAAACTAGCTGTTGAAAAATGGCGACAAGCTGATGTGTAGAGAACTAAAGGCAAAATTTCCAGGTGTCTACCCAGTTTGCAGTATGAACTGGAAAAAACTTTTACATTCCTCCATAGAATTTAACGCTATATCACAATTAAGACTATTTTGGTTTCCTGAGTAATGAGGAAAAAAAAAAAGAACAGAGAGGCCAAAAGAGACAGGACAAAAGTAGCATCTCTTGCCAATTTAAATTCTGATCTAGACAAGAGAAAAAAAAGGTGTTTAATTTTTTTGCACATAGCTTTAAGGACATTTCTTCTGTGCTTAAAATTAAGCGTATGCTTACGGGCTGGTCTGGATTGGAGCCCAAGTTTTCAGTTTACTTTCTGAAAAGAAACCACCTGCCTAAAGCTGATAAATCATATAAACATTCAGCAAGCTTTCTTTAACCATAAACATTTCATACCCTGATAAAAGCAAAGGAGTTATGATAACATCAAAGGGTAACATATTATTGATTAAATAGTTTTATATATTTCTTCCTAACATGGAAAGGTTCTTTGAAAATAATTAAATAATATAAAAAACCATGCACCAACACAAAATAGTGCTGTAAGAGCATGATTTATTGATTTTGCTATACCATTGTGCTTATAAGCAGTAATGCAGTATGTACACTTGGGTTGCCTTGGGCAATTAATTTTCATTGCAGTTGTGGTTGTCTTCTGTTTTGGTGTTTTGTTTTGTTTTGTTTTTTAATTTTCTAAAACCGGGTGGTAAAGTATAAACTAAAGCTATAAAGGACTATTTGAAAATTATTTAAATGCATTTTTCATTTTTTTAAGAAATAAAAACTTTGAGAACATATATAATGGAGACAGCAACAGAGGGCACAAAAGAAGAAAAAAATATGAATACTTGTAAATATGAATAAACTCTCTAGTGTCTCAAGAGAAAATAAAAAGATAAAAATAAACATATTTCTATCACATCAAACTAAACCTCCCAGAAAGAAAAAAAATGTATATGCATCCATACCATATATGATTAACAGGTGACATTTTTAGGTTCTGTCACTGCTTTGTTTTTGTGTAGATAAGATAAACAAAATTAGAAGGTAAGGCAGGCACAGAGACAAGATTCAACGTATTCCAAGACATATCTCAGTTTGTATAGTAATACGTCATTGGCACAGGAAAATACTGGGGCCACCAGCACAGCCTGTTCCCTATCTTCGTATCTGCCTGTATCACCTGAATGTTATAATCTTGTCAATCACAGTAGGTCCATGAAAGCAGACAGAAATGTAAAACCTATAGGTCCTTAGTAAATTATAAAACTGCAGTTTTCCAAGAAAACCAGAAACAGGATAATTCCCAGTCTTCCTACAGAGTTACTCTTACCACTCCTTATGTTTGCTGTTAATTACAAGCACCACTTAAACACCTCTTATTTGATTTTCACCAGAAGTTAACGTGAATATTTGTCTTCTCTGAAGAAAACTCTGATCAAGATTGAATGCATGTGTTATCATTACTATCACATAGTATGCATCAGTACAACTCTTTCTATATGACAAAAATCAAGGCAAAACATCGGAGTTTATGCCACTTGTCACTGCATTATTATGCAAACTAAAAATGTAATGGGAGATTTAACAAGGACATTGCAAATGGGATAACAGTACATCATTGGCTAGATTTTTCCAATATTTTTTATTTCAACTTAAAAAAAACATAATAAATGTGTAAGTCTGAAACTGGCATGAGAAACATCCACCAGAGGTGGAATTCTAACTCTGCAAACTTATAGTTTGATATAATATGCTAATTTAGATTCCTGTTTTATTAATTTGTAACCAGAAGATATAAAGGCTGTGGGGATAATTTTATACTAGTGAGCTGGAGCTAAAACTTTACCATTTACCACCTACTGTTTTACTGCAGTAGTTTAGCTAAATGAAGTATTCTGTGAACTGCTAGATATTTAACTAGCTAAAAGTAGACTTGGACTATTTGAATGTTTCAGCAGGAGGCCTGTCTTTTGCCACGTAGCTGTATACAGTGTTACACTGCCTAGCAGCAATTAATGTAGAAGTGATGGATGATAGCTTGTAGGTAAAAGCTTATAGCTGTATGTTCATCCATTAAAAATCACACGACTTTAAAGTGGCCTAAACAGATTAAGGGAAGAGACATATGGCCTGCTTTCATACTGGAGGATTGCATAGTGCCAGGCAAGATTCCCATGCAGTAGTACTTCACTTGACACACTGTTAAATTTTTAACATAGTCCCTGACATGGTTTTGATTTATACCAAGCAGTACTACCTGAACAATTCCTCAGTATAGCTGGGGAATTACCATGGGCCATGGACCATTCCCAACAAGCAATTTGTGTGCTGTTACCTCATTTTGGAGAGTAAAAAAGTTTGTTAGTGTAGGTGCATGAGGTCATATCATACAAGCAGACCTCAGTGTCAGAGAACACCCTGGACACATTCAACTGATTAATATGGGCAGTTACCCAAGTGGACCCAATCTGATCTACGTTTAGCTATATAAAATCTAAGCTATCTGTCTAGGATTCCTTTACTGCCATAAGAGAGAGCTGGTCACCTCTAGAAGCTGATTCCTCCCAGCTATTGTAGATGCCTATGGAATAACTTTCCTGGGAATAGTGAGTCTGGCTGACAAAGCTTATGTTAGTTGCCCAACTTTAGATGGCCAGGGTAAAGTGAGGCACAGTCTGGCAACTGGGAAGTTTCTGATCATCAGTTTGTGTCCATCATTTCCAGCAAGTCACCACCCTTTCTTGCCCTCTTCCTCCAAATTTCTTTAACAGAAATATTAATTCATTGCTTTCTGTGGGCCTTTAAAGAACAAGAAACTGCCTCATTTTTTCTGGCAAGGCATTTTTACTATCCAAAAGGAAGCAAATTTACTGATGCTGTTTTTTCCACATACAGCAACAGTTGTTTAAATACTATGGATGTATTGTCCTCAATGGCAGAAGTAACCACCCTCAAACTTATGTTTTCCTCTCCAGGAGTTTCAGACTGGAATTCAGAACTCTAGCTCTGTAAGCAGAATTTTTATTTCTTGTTACATTAATAGCATAATTTTTATTCATCTCTGTTACTGTAGGGCACTGGGCATGAGTCCTGATGTCCCACTGTGATAATGCTTTTGGTCTTTTACATTTTCTTCTAAAACTTAGCTCTACACTTTATGGCCAGAGAGAATATATCACTTCGAGCAATCACTCACAAAATAATTCTTCATCAGCTTTATGTGATTTCAACATTTTCTTTGCAACTCTTCTGTTGTGATGCACTCCTTCAACTAGTTTTAACTATAGTTTTGATGTGATATGTTTCCCAGTTATGATAGTAACAGTTATAAGTATATTGCTTGGAAATTTCTGATGCAGGTCAGAGGAAAAGAAAGGGAAAAAGAAAAAGCCATTATTCTTCGTCCCTGCTTATAATCCTTTAAAACGTTCCGATTTCCAAATTTAGGATTGCTGAAACACATATATTTAGCCTTACTAATGGTAAATCACACTTTTCCACACTAAGTACCCTGCATTTAATCACAGTGCTACTGGCTAGAAGAGCACCCACTTGAAAGTATATAAAATTAAGTGGCCTACAGAGCACAAACAGGAAGAAAATTCATGGCAGATTAGAAGAGAAGGACACAAGTCCCACGAGTGGGACAATGCGTTGCTGTATTGTCTATATGAAGGGGATGGCTCCTGTGGAAGCACTTTGGTCTGAGAAGTGTAAATGGGAAGAAAGAGTATGGTTATCAATAAGATGGGGCTTCTACTGAAAAAGCAGCCTCGGGAGGGAGTTCTCTTTAGTGCTGCTTCATTTCCTTTCTACTTCAAAGCTGTGCATCAGACAAGCAAAACAGGCCAAGAACTTACGGTGTCGACCACCCTCTGGGTCCCTCGCCTGGGACGGGAAGAACCGCCCCAGCTCCGTCTGCCGCTGCGCAGGGCAAGACCCAACCCGCTACCTCCCCCTTCGCCTCCCCTACC
>JANVCT010000011.1:14271016-14282972 GCA_026770115.1 Aviceda subcristata | reverse complement strand
CCTCCAACTCCTTGTGCCCCCCCAGCCTCCTCGCTGGTGGGGTGGGGGGAGAAGCAGCAAAGCCCTTGGCTCTGGGTGAGCCCTGCTCAGCAGCAACCAAAACAGCCCCGTGTTAGCCTGACTGTTTTCAGCACAAATCTAAAACACAGTCCTATGCTAGCTACTATAAAGAAAATTAACTCTATCCCAGCCCAAACCAGCACACTAGACTAGCCATACCATGGCTACAGATTTAGTAACTTAAACTATTGTCATGCAAACAAGTGTATATAGTGGCACTGTCCTGCTGGATTCCATCAGGATGTTCAACTGTAGCACACGACAGTGCTTTTTTTTGTAAAAAACTGTGGAGCCGTGGAAAATTCTTCTGGCCTCCTTATGTGCATACATTCTCATATCTGTTTTCATAGATGCGTATAAGTGTGTATCGCATGACTGTCATTGTTAAAGGAGAGCATTTATTGAGAAATTATGGTACGTGTTGTGTGTACAGTGGCTGAAACTCTCTACAGGGTGTGCATCTGGTCAAATCAATAATAGCGCAGTCCTCAGTGGAACACTGAAAAGGGCTTCTCTGCAATGAAAACTTGTCAAATTTCAGCATTCCTTCCATTCTGTATTGGTTCCAAATTATCACTAGGTCAAATTACAAGGATTATTTTCTGTGTCTGTATAATCAAAAGTTAAATATTTTCACTTTTATCTGAATTTCTCAAAATGAAAACAATTATCTTCCTTGTCCATTTCAGACACATTTGTATTATTGCAGCATTTATTTGTCCTGAATCATGAAAATAGGAATTGATCCTTTTTATAAAAACATGGGTAGTGAGTCTAGAACATCATCAACAGCAACAGCCCAACCAACACAAATTTTCTGAAAACTGATGGGAATTTTGTGATTGTCTTGAATATGTCCTGAATGGTCATAATTTTTCTCCTGCAATACTACCATGCTCTATTTAATCTGCTCCTGATAATTTCACTAATATTTTAATTCCCATTCCAAGGTTTTTATAACCACCAGTAAAATTTGTCTATGTCGTGATTCTTGACATATGTTCTTTGAGAAGAACTGGTATTTTCTGACACATACTGGAATTTATTTCTGTTGTCTTCCTTGCATCTCTAAGTGCCAAGTGAGCAGCTCCCTTGAATGCTGGAGACAGTTTGTTTCCTGTCATATACCTTTAGCAGGCTATCTTCCAACAATGTATGTATTTGACACAGGGTATCTGGTCAAATGAAAGGGTACTTAATGTTCTTTGTCAACATGGCTTATACAACTGCCTACATTTTTTTGGCCCTTACTTGCCTTTGTTAGTTTACCCAGAGGACTCAATTGAAAAACCATGTACAGAAGTATCAAGTAAAATATATCATTAAAAAATGACTCACAGAGAATCTAGTGACCTGAAAAAATGCTACTTGAAAAACTAATGACCTAAGTATGCCTCTAAATCTGAGATCATCCAGCATACAATTCAGAATTCTTCGAAGTGGATATGTGACTAGTGATCCAAATAGAAAATTAAATCTAGCAATGATTTCTTTATATATCTATATATAAAAAAGGTCTCTGAAGTCATCCTTTCTGCCTCAAACCTTCTCTTCTACACTGCACTGAAATTTGCAGTTGACAGTTTCCTGTAAATGCTGTCTATATTCTGCTCTTGTTTTGTTTACTCTTTCCTTGTATTAAAAGAACCCAGAATAAAATCTAATAACAATTCAGATATTGATGCTTGGATGTAACGTGCTATACTATCAGAGGCACTATGATTTTAATCTATTGCAAAAGATATACTACATATGCTGATTTATAGATCTTTAATGTTGGGTTGTTCTCTATTGCCATTTAGAAACCATTAATCTGTAAATTAATTGTGTCAAAAATTAGCTTTCATAATCATAAACTTCTCAAGCACAGGCTAACTGGAAACAGCTTTATTACAGGCTCAGAATTTTGTAGTAAAATGTCAATGAATATGAAGACAAATTCAATTTTCACAAGCTCTAAGGAGAATACAAATGATTGACTTTCTATTCTTCAGTCAATAACTTATTGACAGTTCTAGGTCCAAATGACAAAACAAAGAGCAGAAATCAATGTCAGTAGAGCAAAGATCAGATCAATGGCTGAATTTCTCATTAATGGAGCGAATGGCAGTTTTACTCACTTTGACAGAAAAAGACAACAGCCTCATGCCCTTTCTGATTGAGAATGTAAGGGCAGAGGTCAAATATGCACGACGAATGTGAATCTGCAATTTCTTGTGACTGAAAAACCCTTGCATCCATGAAATTAATTTTTAAACAGATATATAATCCCTAAAGTCCAACAGACATCATTAGAAATTATGGTTAAGCACTTACAGTGCTGTTAGGGGCTATAAACCTGCTTTCACACACAGTGCTGCTGTGCCGTTATAGGCTCCAGAGCAGAAGAATTTTCATAATTTTACCATTTGCACAAACAAAATAATTGTGTGTGTGTGTGTGTGTGCGCGCGCGCGTTTGTGTGGTGGGGGGAGCTCTACTGTGTTTGTCAATTAGGTAAAAAAAAGGAACAAAGTCTTTAAAATTCCCTTTGTGGTTTTCAAAAAAGCATATTGATAAGAACAACATTTATGCCACGCTTATTTTCTGATCTTCAGCTAAAATGAGTTAATGAGGGAAGTTCTTGATAATGATTGGGAATTGTATAAATGAATAAAAGAAATAAATTTATACCAACAAATATTTATTGAGCCAATTCAGTCTAATTACATAGAATAGTGATTGTACTAGTTTTCCAATGGCCCACCCTGCTTCATGGACAACTCCTGTGACTTGTACATCATCTTTTTATTATTTTAAATAATAATCTATTGTATTAAAGAAAACCCACTTCAGTAGCAGTATACTGGTAAAGTTTTTTATAATACATGGGTTGCACCAATGCTTCTCAAATTGCTATTCCTGTTTAAAAAATAGCTTTTCCTTATCAAAAGAAGAATTTTCTGAGAGAAGGATAAAGTAGAAAACAAGGGGCAGGAAACCCCCAAACTATTCAAACTCATAAATCAGAGCTCACAAAAAACCAGACAGTCATCACTAATTAAACCTAGCCATTTATGAGAAGTAGTTTTAAATATACATTTGAAACACGTTTTATTTTAAAATACATTTTATTGATGGCCTTATATAAAGGATAATAAAGGAGTATATATGACTTGTTGAGTGGTCAGCCAGTTACTGTAAATTGTTATAGAGTTCAACGGATCAATAGGTTAACTACAAAACCTTCTATTTATATGCTTATAATTATCTGTAATACAGGGTACCTAAGCCTAACATGCTTATGGTATTTACTAACCTTTTATAATCTATTTACACACACAATGCTCTCTCAAGAATGATAATGTATCTGCAGCGTGAAGACTGATCTATATCTAAGCAGAATCTGAAGAATCTAATATCTCTTGTCCTCAAATCAACCTCCTATAACACCTCAGAAAAAAGCCCATGGGTTTCTTTTGTAAAAAAAGAAAGTATGAAAATATAAAACTGTGTAAGTAACATATTGCAGAAGTCCTACTCATCTCTTTTTATGCATCATATAGATTTTTTTGCATATTGCTAAGTATATAAATAGCCATAATCAGCTGATTATGATATAAATATGCAAAGCATGTATATACCATACAGTATGAGGTCATTCTTAGTTCAAATGTATTTCTATAAGAAAAAAAATGTAAAATTAACAGCTTAATTCAGGTTAAACTCTTTGGTTATTTTTCATTGGCTTGTAATATTTTAGGCTTCACAAAAGATGAATGGCAGTCCTAACTTCTTACAAAGTTATCGGTACTTTAGAAATCCAGATCCTAAATCATGTAACTTACATCAGCCACATTATAAGTATCTTACTTTCCCAGACTTCTATATGCCAATTTCTTCTGTCTCCATGAGTACATTGCCTTTAGATGAAGTCACAAAACTCATTAAAATGCTAAGCAACACTAATCAGCCAGCCAGGCAGTAATCAGGATGAGAGAAGAAATGTGGTCATAATCAAGTTAGGCAAGTGCAAGAAGAAAGGAGGAAAATGGAGCCATCTGTAACGAGGGAGGAGAAGTTTCCAAACATATGCTTCCATGCCACCAGAAAGATGGAACGGGACTGGTTCTATCTAGAGAGACCTGTTCAGCTGATCAAGCAAGAGTATTATGGACTGTTTCTCTGGTCTTACTGCTGACTGGTTTTTGTCAAGGAATGTAATGGTTGGAAAAGAGCAAATGGTAATGAAAGGAAAACAGCTTGAACTTTGTGAAACTTCCTGGATGTTCAAATTCTGTTGGGACATAGAGGACCAGCTACCAATGAACAACCTCTAGAAATCTCACTAAGTTTTAAAAAAGTGATCAAGCTCCATCCTGCACAAGCAGGAAGGAGAACAGGAGGAGGAAATATGAGCTCTGGATTTAAATAACAGCTGCCCCTTCCATCCAAAAGTATTCTTTAGTAGTTATACCTATTAGTTACAATAATAAAATTGCCCACATGTTTTGTGGTATATTAATCAGTTTGAACTGAACTGAGAAACGCCAAGACCTATGAGGAACCCCGAACATCTGATGTCAGCTGAATCTAGCCTCCTTGGTTTCAGTTTCGGCCTCCAGACCAGCTGCTGCGTTTCCGTACGGCGCCTTTCAGCTGGCGGTGGGCTCAGGGCTTCCTATTCACTCGGCTGGTTCTTGCAAACGCTTTTGCTAAGTGTATTATCTTGGTGCATTACGTAGGAAAGCCTGGACAACTTAGTCTCCTGGACCCTTAAAAGTTAGGCATTGCAGTGCTCCCTGTGAACTTAATCCCTAGTTCTTTACCATATCTTTATCAATACCTGTAAAAAACCCAACATGACCTCACTTGCCAGCTTCTCAAACATGCATACAGGGGATAATATATCAGATATTTAGTTTAAGGCTATTCATATTCCTATATGTTATCAAGAACAAGTTCCTTTTCAGCTTTAATTTATCAATGAATAGGGACTGTGAAATGGAAGTTTCTTTGAATTTATCTATACTTATGTTTCCAGAACTTTCAAAATGAGTAAGCACTGGGCATTGATATCTATAATCTAGAGGATTTGAACAGGTAGTCACAAACTCACTGTGATTTTACCTGCCTCACTGAGGAGAATCAGGGAAAGGGCCTCTAAATCCTTAATTACCAATGTACCAGATAGACAGAGCACAGAAGGGATTTTCGTATTAATTAGATAAGGACCATTTTAATTTATTCACAGGACTAAAAAACCTGGTTACTTCTGAAATCCATTAGTAAGGCAGGTAATTATCTTTACATATGTTAGTTTTCAAAATTAAGATTAATTTTAATATATTCCTTTTCAAAACTTGTTCTTAAATTTTTCAAAGTAAAGCAGGAAATGACTACATTTTAGTCTAAAGTGAAGATTCTACATAAGTAACATGATGTCAGTAAAGTGCTTAAAAACACACCATCTAATCACTTTGACTTACATTTTTATATACCAATAAATCTGTTCCACAGTCATCTGTTAGTAAGTGAATTCTCTTTAAGCACTTCCAGATGTTGGGACAGCCTTGTGTATTCTGGTGGATTTTAGAAGTTACATAAAATTTCAAAAATAGGTACCAGTCTCATCCATGGACCTTAGTAAACTAATTAGTGTCTTCCTGTTGTTGGTGGGAATGCTCTGAGCCCCAATTCAATGAAATACACATATGCAGGTTGCAGCAGGTTGCCTAGGGCCTTTTCCATTTGGGTTGTGACTTCCAAGAGTCGAAAACATCTGACTACCAAAAGTACCACAACCTCTCTGGGAAACCTGTTCCTATGTTCAGCCACCTTCACAGTAAAATGTACAGTAAAATCAGTAATTAACTTAATTGATTATGGCATGAAATAAATAAGTGGATGGAAAGCCTTGCAGAATGGAAGACAAGCAGACAGAGGACAAAGTCCTCTATTCTTTGTCTGTAATCTGCCCAAGGTAAGAAAAAGGTAAGTCGTCGCTGAACTTTCAGGGTTTTACGTAAGGTGCAAAAGGCCTAAAGGCACTGTATGTCCTTAAGACGCTCACGGACTGAGGTGGTGTTCATACTGGCTAACGTGTCTGTTGAGTCTGGTTGCAGACGTACACAGGCTTCTATTCATTCACAGTGAGCAACACAATGAGGAGAGGACCCCTCTATGTTTTATGTCATATTTCTACTGATATTCCTATACTAAACTCGGGGGGGAGAGAGAGAGAGATTGATGTATCAAGCCTCATCAGTGTCACTGTTCCCAAAGGAGACCATTATCTATAGCTGTTGCAGGGGGCAAGATGGGTGTTCTTTTCTTTTTTTTTTTCTTTTTCTTTTTCTTTTTCTTTTCTTTTTCTTTTTCTTTTTCTTTTTCTTTTT
The DNA here is from genome assembly GCA_026770115.1 of Aviceda subcristata. Lineage (NCBI taxonomy): Eukaryota > Metazoa > Chordata > Aves > Accipitriformes > Accipitridae > Aviceda > Aviceda subcristata. The sequence goes on along the minus strand of JANVCT010000011.1, from coordinate 14,276,535 downwards.
TTTTTCTTTTTCTTTTTCTTTTTCTTTTTCTTTTTCTTTTTCTTTTTCCTTTCCCTTTTCTTTTTTCTTTTTCCTTTCCCTTTTCTTTTTTCTTTTTCTTTTCAGAAAAGATCAGCCTGATTCACTAGCTCTCTGTTGCTTAATGTGCCAGAGTATAACATCAGGACAGGTCAGGCAATACAGGCTTTTCATGAACCATTCCAACAGAAAAATTTTTCCAAAGGTGTAGGACAAACCAAATCTATTACCTACCTATCGCCTTCTGCTGGCACACCTACAACGACTACAGTAGTGGGAGAGGCAGATGAGTTTTGCACTTCCTGGAGGAGCGGGAGGAAGGAGTAGAGCAGCTTGCCTCCCTTCAAATACAGCAATGGTAATGCAGTAAAGAGTGTTAGTTTGCTAGAAAGATTAATCCAAGAAGACCTTTTTCCTGACAACTTTCTGACAGAAATTAATTTGTCCTTAGAGGAGTTGATATTTTGATAAAAGTAAAATAAGATGTTCAACCAAGAATGTGATATGCCATATTTTGAATGAGTTGCAATTTAATGTAGTGTTCCTACTCTCTCTGAGCGCTGGAATAGATTCACCAAGTGAATTCTTCTCTTAAGAAGTAACATGATCTCCTGCCTTGATGAGGAGATTCTTCAAAATTTAGCATCCACTTAATAGAATTCATTCTCAATAGAGATTGTTATAAAGGACAGTGGGAGCTGGAAGAACAAAAGAGCCAGGAGGTACTCCTGCTTCTGTTGCCACAGGACTCTTCAACTGTTTGGCTGTAAGACATGTAAGAGAAAGCAAATACAATTAACAAAAAGGTGAAATAAAATGAAAGCTCATATTACTTGAAAAGTCAGTTTTGATTGAAAATGTCAACTCTAAATGTCACTTGTATGGATATATTCTGGCATTTTTGTACTTCTTAGTTATGAATGTGGAGTACTTGAGAAAGGCAGTAAGGCGTACTTGGCAGGAACGGTCATTGGAAAGGGACTCTGAAGCTCTGGGAACTGATGGCAGCACAGAGTTGCTCCGGGAAAGCTTCGTGCCTGTCTGTCTCCAGTGCAGGTGTAGGATGTGGCTACTCCATTCTGCCTTCCTTCCTTTCTGACTTCTTCCAAATTCTCTGAAACTTTCTAGTTTGAAAATCCTTTGAAACTCTTATGATTTGATTAAAACAGGCACAAATTCAAAACATTATCTGTTCCTTTTTTATCCAACTTTCTTCATTCCTGAGTGACTCTTATGCAGGCTGCACACGGGATAAATATTTCATACTTATACAAGGCTCACATTAATACCCATCAGTTTACTTTTATGTAAACAATAGTAATACTAAAAATTTGCTTTGTGAACATTTTTTTTTCCTAGTTGCTCCCTTATGTTACACCTTATTTGTTGGGACTTCCCTTCTGCTGTTGATAATTTTTTGCACAGACAGTGAATATTGATTGCCATGATCCCCCTCTTACTTTTCAAAGAGGAAGAAAATTCCACAACATGACTGCTGATGCCTAAGCCTAATGGGCTTAGACATATTCAGAAATGCTCTATTCTGCTTAATTACAGGTGTACAGGATGGGCAGACAGTTTTTAGATGTACTCAATCTTTTCCCTGATTTAAGTTCTTCAGAATAACTGAATGTAGTGTAACCAGATGGCAGGAGCTCTGCAATTCTCCCAAGTAATTGAGCACAGAATAGTCAGTCTTTGTTTCATGCCACAGTCATACACAGAAGTTCTTGCATTAGGTATCTCAAAGTGTACCAACACTTACAGGGATGTGCTTTTTGTACTATACTGGAAAATGTCCATCCTGGATTACAATTAAGAGTATCAGACTGGACAAGTTCTAGATAAAGTAGGTTATTCCAGAAGTGCTTCTTGGTCTGGTAAAATTTCTAAGCAGCATAGCTACATCAGGAAAATCTTTGAATGTAGCCCACACTTAATTTCCTTTTCTGACTGATTGTGCTGCAGATTACTGAGGTTTACTTTTCTTTTCTTTCATATCTTTGGCCTATGACATGCCAACAACATTATTCCTGCCTTTAACTAAGGGATCCCAGATGCAATTTCTTCCTCTCACCTACTTTGCCTTCAGTTAATGTAGTCAGATTTAGAGAGAGTAGCAATGAAAAAAAAAAAAAAAAAACTGATGTGGGAAATATAGCTTGGGAAGCTAAGCTTGCATATGTATATGGAAAAGGGTAAGGAAAGGGCATCTTTTAAGTAACTAAACTGGTAACTAAAGATGCTAATAAATATTTCTGATTAAATGAGTATGGCTATTGGGCCTCTGTAAGTACATTTAGACACATTTTGTTCAAGAGTCAATGCATACTACAAGACCCAGATTGGTAAAGTCTTAAGATTTAGATTAATCTTTAATGTACACTGTGAAAAAAACAAGAAAAAAAGAATGCTTTCTTGATATGCTGAATGGTAGTGAGAAAAATCTTCTCCCTTAGTTAAGTGGTGTTTCAAGAGTTGGAAGAATATTCTGGTCCACTATCACCTACAGAATCTATTTTTTTATCTAAGTCTTAAGTCTTGAACCTCAGAATAGAGCACATTTCACTTAACTTGTATAATAGGCTTTCAAATACTTAGAAATCTTTATGCAGCAGGAGTGACAAGAATAAAAAGCTTGTGTTCTACAATTGGGAGTTCATAATTAATCACTTTTATGAGATATAACAAAGTAACATGAATGTCAAACAAAAACATCATCACCACTAATAAAAAACCATAAGTATGACCTTAAGTGGAATTAATTGACCATTGAGTAACAGCATAAAAATTCAAAATAGCTGAGGAGTTCATTTTTAGGGCAGTATGCATCTAAATACTTCATACAAAATAGCAAATGAGGGTGGGATTAGAAGTAAAACAACACAAAATCCACAGTATTTGTAAATGGTCTACTAAAGCATTCTTCCTAAAAAATCTATGAAGCAAATTTTCACAGTAGTAGCATAACATAACTGTAAGGTAATGAAGCAGTACAATCCTCTAGCTGTCCTTTATCGGTTAGGCAGGACATGTCCAGATTAATTAAAGGCAAGAGGTAATACCAAGACTATTTGGTTGCAGATGGAGGTACGCTTGGTAAGGAACATCAAATGCCCAAACGTTAGGTCTTCTAGGATGTTGGGTACCATGTGTGCCTGAGTAGACCAGAAGAATAAGACAGAAGGACAACCCCACAACCAAAGTGATTTTTTTTTTCCTCCTACTACCTGCAGGCTTTAAACAGGCTTTTTTCATCCACTTACTTTTCAATCAAAATACCTGCTCTATATTTTGTTGGTCTCTGTTCTATAATGCTTACAGATATATATAATGCTACAAGAGAACAGGCATTAGGAAACAGAGGTGGTAGAACTTCAGTTTTCTGAATTTTGAATGGACTTGAACAGAAGACAGTCCCTGAAGTCATCCCACTTAGCCTATGTTACTCTTATGTCTAAGTTAGGAAACTAACCACCTTAAATTATCTCTTTGTGTAGGTATACTGGGGGCATGTGGACACTTCTGGAGTTTCTGCCTTGTTGAGATAATTTGCTTCACTAAGAATAAATGAAGCGCCCTAGCTCCTGACTTAATTACTGCAACGAAGTGCCTGATGTTAGGTGATAGATTCGAGCCCAAACCTCCAGAATTAGCTGGCTATATGTAAAAGGTTTTTTGGATATTAGAGTGCTTCACGTTGGTTATGTGTATGACCTCCTTTATGAATCTTTTACTGGACATATGACAAAACATTACAAAAGCATCCCAGCAACAGGAAGCAGTGTCGAAGCAATTGCACCAATGGCCACAGGGTTGTGTGGACCAGACTGTGAAGGTGGGAAGACATGCAAGCAGCTTTTAACTTGATTTAATTTAATTTTGGCTCACTTTATTTTATTTTGCTTTTTGGGGATCCTAACACTAAGATGTTAGGACAAATTGGAGCTATGGTGGTGTAGGACATCTTACTTATCCTTGATCCCCTATGCGTGCACCTGTTATTATATGGTCCTTCAGGACCTGGTCTTACATTATTATTTTGTCTTTTCTGCAGGATGCTGCTCATTCAACCATTCTGTTGAAAATAAAATGTTCTTCTGTATTGAATTTGGCTGGAAACTAGGTCTTTCACCTCAATTTTATGCAGAAGTTGGCAAGTATATAGAGTTTAGGCAGGAATTTGGAGGATGGTCATGTAATTTAGGTTGCTGAATGTTATCCTAGGGCGTTGGATTCTGTGCTATTCGTGCTGTGTAAAAGCTTGCTTAATTCACATAGTGTTGTTTTTGCAATTGGATTGAATTATTGTAACTTTTCTAAAACATAACATAATAAAAACTAACAAATAAACAGGGATAAACCACAATAATAATACATGTGGTTTTGTTCTCTCTTTTGTGACTGGCCTATGTACAAGACTGACGTATACTAGCCCGAAGAGATTAACCCTTCAGTCCACAGATTACCAATCTGAGGGAGCTTTTTCAAATCCCATGTTTAAACCATTCCTGGTAATAATCCAGCTTCTGTTCCTGTACATATTTGCTCATACTTAAATTGTTTTTGTAAAATTAAATTCTATGAAGACCAGGATTATGAATCAACAATTTTTAATTAAAAACATACAGGGATTTTACCAATAATTTGAATATAGTGAAAGCATTCAGAGAGATCACTAGCTGAAATCTGGGGTTTTTTTTCCAGTATTCATTCAGTTTTGATGAGAAAGTTTAAGAAAAAACTAGGCTCAAGGGTTCCAAAGAAAAACATGAAATATACCATCTACTATGATTTAGATATCAATTAAAACATTCAAACTTTTATGAAATTTATCATTAAACTAGTATGTACAGAAAATATCAGAATAATAGTTTTATTAAAAAATAACCACATTTGGACTAACATCCTTAAAATTAAGCTTGTATAATGCAGTTTTCTGGCTCAGGGACCTGATTTCTTGATGTGAGTATTTCTTGAGAAGAAATATTCTGACTGTAGAAAAATATAAATGACCTCTAAGATTAAAAAAAAATGTACATACTGAAGCAATGCATTAGTCTATTTTTAAGTCTGATAATTTTTTTTTTAAGAATTAAGTTCATGGTGAAATATTCAAATCTATTATTTTTATTCATTAAAAATAGTCTGAGAAAACAGTTGGAAATTGTCAGAAATGTCAGTTATGTCTTAGATATATTTTCTAACTTCTAGAAAATGAATTGTAGGAAAACAGAAAGTGTAATTAGTACAAGACTCCACAGACATTTTGAATTCACTTGTTTCAAATGAACTATTACACAAATTTGGCGTACAGTGTGCCCCTTTCTATTATTTTTAGTAAAATGGATTTCTTGCTGTGATAAGTAATGCAATTGTAAATTTCAACTGAAAAGTGATTCTGATAAAACAGTGGGTAGCATTTTTATTTAAGTAACAATGATGTTATTCAACAGCTATTATAAGTGGTCTGAAATATGACGCTATAGTTAAAAACAACC
>JANVCT010000011.1:14249629-14266602 GCA_026770115.1 Aviceda subcristata | reverse complement strand
AAAGCAGACAGAAAAAAAATCCTTTACCTGAATGTAGTGATCTCACCATTCTTCATGTGAGATAATTGGGACTCTAAAAAGACTGTCAGGAGAGTAAAAAAAGGCTGGATATTTAGTGGTAAAATTATAACAATCTTTAAATGGAAAATATACTGGTGGGGTGAATAATTTATTGTTTTATGAACACATCTTGACGGATGTATTTTCTCTGGGAGACTGTTCTATTCCCAACAAGAGGAGGAACATTTGGATCTGTCCCTGTGTCATATAACTTAGTGGTATCTAAAGGTCAAAAGTACCTTGCAGAATGTAGAAGTTTTGGGGAAATGTGAACACATTACCCATATTAGTAGGTTAAAATACAATGAGTGAATGAAGAACCTAAATACTTGAGCATGAAGGAGCTCAAATCTAACAAGTTGGAACATTTATGTCTCCAAAGATTATTCGGATATGTTGAAGTTCTGCCCCGACCACCTGTAATGTGGGTTAGTGACCTGGGCTCTTGGCCCTCAGCTGACCTACAAGCTGCTCAAATGCAGTTATTGTGCCAAAGTTCGACACAGTTCCTGCAGGGATATTCTGTTAGGGAGCATGGAAACTACTTGCCAATATGCATTCTTTGGTGAGGCAGTGGTAAACAAAAAAACCTGTCAAGGCCACTATAGACAGTGACAGAGCCCATACCTGACACGACCATGATATAGTTGGCCATCTCCTACCTTCTAGCCTCCCTTGGAGGTTTTGATCCTCAGGATATGTGTCTTATGGTTCATCAGTACAGATCCTAGGACCTGGAAGGTCATTTACCTTTTTTCTAACCTTCACTTTGAAATTGAATACCTCAAAATACTTTATTGTAAGGTTATTATACTTCCGTAAACCAGTTTTCTGTTTTGTTCAAGTAAAAGCTGGTAAAATTCCTTCAGTTACAATAAGTAAATTGTTCTTAGGCTGCTTAACCATTTACGAAGTTGTCAGGTTTTGCAAGTACTCTCACAAACCTGAATTCAAAGTTTAGCAGGTAATGTCTTTTGAAGTGGCTAAGCATAAGCCACCTTCTCATAAGCAAAAACCTTATAGAATTAAACACTGAGAATGGATTAAACAGAACCTTCTAATTTTGCAGTGCATAACATTCTTTCACAAATATTGCTTTATGCAGGAAGACCCCAGTACACAAACTACTGAAATATCTTCTCAACAACTTGAGTCACTAAATAAAGACTAGTCTGCCTCGAAACAGAAAAGAGTGGACAACTGTTCCACATGGATTTATGTTCTGAAGTGTTTACTAGAAGACAAAAGCAATGTGTTTTGGGATGGCAAGCTGAAATTGCTAAGACAAGTAGTAGAGAAGTTAATAACCTGTGGGTGGAAAGATGTCCAAAGGTCAGATGCAAAAGCTGAGTTGTGAAGTACTTACTGGGGAAAAAAAGAATAAAAGGAGAGCCCTTAGAAGTTCTTCTGGCAGTTAGAGAGAGTGTCTGCTCGGTGCAACTGGGGGACAGTCAGAAGAGTCCCCTGCTTCTTTTTTCTTTTTCTTTTTCTTTTTTCTTTTTCTTTTTCTTTTTTCCTATTTCTTTTTATTTTTTCTATTTCTTTCTTTTTCTATTTCTTTCTTTTTCTATTTCTTTCTTTTTCTATTTCTTTTTAATTTATCTTTTTCTTCTTTTTCTTTTTCTTCTTCTTTTTCTTCATCTTTTCCTGCTTCATCTTCTTCTTCTTTTTCTTCTTCTCTCTTTCTCTTTCTCTCTTCCTTGTACAGTGTAAGATCCTTACCTAGGAGGCAGTCTGAAATATTGTTTTCTCTTTCCTAACAAAATTGGAGACTGTTCCAGTGATAATCTGCCATCTGTTGATTTCAGTGCTTCAATTGCTTCAGAATCCTCTGGAAAACAACTCTTTCTCGATAGAGGGTTGAATGTACATTCAAAGGTAGCTTCAGCTGAGCAAGTGCCCAGCTAATCCCCTTAGCACACAGGGACAAGGCTGCCACCAGCTCTAATTGATTCTGAAACGATTCTGTATAGAAAATTAGAAGGTTTGGATTCCCATGTGAGCTTCAATAAAGAGCCAGGATGTAAGCCTGACAGCTGAATGGATTCAGAAATGAAAATCTGATAAGCAGCTTAAAATTGTACTTAAGTCCAGAAATGGTTTGAATGCTCTTGTTAATGGCACATTGTATATTGTCACCTAGTTAATTATCTCTGAAGATGAGTTCTTGCAGAGGAGAAGATATGCCAGCCTTTCACAGCCTTTTCTCATCACATATTTATTAAATTCCATCCTCCTCGCCAGTAGCTGGAAGGCAGAAAGAAAGGATTAGGCGACTGCAGTTCCTCTGTGGCTGTCAGTTCACTGTGCCAAACTTCAAATATGAACTGTTGCATGTACTGTCACAGACATTTCCTTTACATCTTAATTTGCAAATGAGGAGCTGACATTTGTTATGCCTTGTATTTGCACACATGAAAAGCAAATACTGTCACTGCTGGCTATTTTGTTTATCCCTTTGGAGATAGTGTATGGCCTATTTATGAATTTTCTTCAGATTTTTTTTTTACTAACCAAGATAGTCATGGTGCTACATGTCCTCATATTTTATTCAGGAAGCTATCTGCAGTTTATGAAGCGTGCCTTGCATGCGACAGCTATTTAAAACAGTATCTTTTAAAGTATTTTCGCTTTGCTGTTTTGCAATTTTTTGATAGGTGTTCCTATTTTGTATGTGTTTCATAAAGATGAGTTGACGAGGTTTTGTGTGCATACAGGTACCTCCTGCTTTTTTGCATTTCGTATGTGTTTATCTGCCTATCTGCATTCATATTAATAGAGAAGGGATAGAAAGACTGTGCTAGAGGCAAAGACTGTTCTGTCCATCACATTATCATAATTTACTATCCGATATAAACTGGAGAAGAAATTAAGATGGAAGAAGAAATTAAATAGAAGGTCCATTATAGGAAGGTATCACTAAGCAAAATAAATTATCAGAGGCAACACTGCAGATATGCAGAATCATCATCTCAAATATGTAAGAAAGTATCATTGAGGAGTAAAATCTGCAAGATTTCCACTTTTGTTATTAATTAAAAACTTCAATATATTTATCTGCAAAAATTAGCCTTGTCTTTTTGCACTGAGTTTGAAGAGACTTTCCTAAAACAGCAGTCTATGCTGACTGTCCTCGGCACAGAGCACTTCTTGGGGAATCATTAAGTCCTTTTTCTTCCACTTCTGCCTCATACTTTAGGCACGACTTTTTTTAATTTGACTGAATATCTAGTGTAGCAAGGTGCAGAGCTAGGCTATTTAAGTTGAATTTGCTCTGAAAACACATGCATCTTATGTGACCTCAGACAAGATGGTTTTTTTTCCAGCACTCAAATGTACATAAGAGTTACCACTACTGTGGTATTTCTTTTCTTGCATGACAAATGTGGATGACTAGAAAAGAAAGCAGAGCACCCAGAAGAGGATGGCTGTCTTCTTGTGTCACATGCTAATGTAAGTCTATGTTGATACATATATTTAGAAATTTCAATCGAGTTCAGAGGCCATACAGGTCTTTCCATGGGTTTTCCTGGAATCATAGGTCCATTGATTATATATCTGAGTACTGTTACAGTAACTGCTACTTGTTTGCTATTTCCAACCATTCCAGTCCATACTGCAAAGTTGAGTAGACTTTTAACTTCCTGGACAGAAAACAAAACCAGCAGGAATCATTGTGACCAGTACTTTATAGCCAGTGCAGAAACACTGGCATATGCCTGAGATTTCATCTCTCTTACAAAACTGTTCTCCCCCGCCGCCCCGACTTTCTTTGCCATTTTCAGCAAGGGCTGGGGTAGGAGATCAGGAGCTCGAGCAACAGCAGCCGTTCCCAGTTGCAGCAGGCACTGCATCTTCCTCGTCGGGAGGGTAAGTAGGACGCTGTGGGTGACTGCTGAGTGCCTGGCTAGCAAATTAAGGAGTGGCAGACACAGTTATCTTCCAGAGTGGGTGAATATAAAAAAAAGAGCCGAAATGTTCATTTATAATCAAACGCTATTCATGGAGCTTGAGTCAAAGCACAAGAAAGTCAATGGAAACATTATTATTTACTTTAAAGACCTTTGGATTTGAATCTAAGCAAAACTGTTGTGTACAAAAATATTTCTCATTTAACTGGATTCCACTTCAGCTTGTAAAATGCTTGCACATCTTGGGAACATCAGGAAGAACTCATATGAGAATTCTCATCAAATTGTCACCGGGGTTAACTGGTATGTACAAATGGCTTTTCTGTTGTCTTAACATTGCATCTGTATTACCTAAAATAATCCTTTCAACACTCAGTGAGGTATGGTAGCATTATTCTACATCTGTATTTTACTGTTATGAAAGTTGCCAAAAATGTCTTCTTAAAAGGCACAAAAAAATGCCTAACATATATGTCAGAGGCATAAAAGACATGGAGGGAAACAAGATCTTTTGCTTAGTTATGCATACACACATTTATTTAATTCTTTAAATCACTATCAGTATACTCCTATGGAAGATGAATGATTATACCAATTTTAAAGTAGGTGTGTTTCATATTAAATCATATCTAGTTATTACAAACCAGTTCTGTAAAGACTTTAGACTTTACATATACTTTATGTATGAAACATGACATCTAAGCACAGAAGGTTCACAACAAATGCTCCATTTGTGGAAGGCTGTGTCATTCAACAATCTGAAGCACTGAAATTTAATTTTGGTTTAAAATCCCAGTTCTCTGAGGATCTTATGTCATTGCCTCTGGTCTGTAGGAATACATCTCTATCAACTGGCATAGCCTGGAACTATGCTAGGCTGAAGCACTAGTCACTTTTTTATAAAAATTGGAAGAGCAGTCAGTAATATCCTGTTCTATACACAAATTCAGTGGCTAAAATAGTTTCCAAAACTTGGAAACTGGAAGATGACACCCTTCATAACTCAATCTCTAGGTGGTTCCAACACAACCCTCCCTTCTTTTAAGGAAGCTGTGCGACCCATTGCCAAAAGAAAATCAATAAATAAACAAATAAAGTGGACTTCTTGAACTGGGGGTGGGGTGGGAAGTGGGGATGTGGACACAAAAGGAAATAGGTCTGTAACACACTTTATACTGATAGGATTAGACTCTGGACAAAATTCAAATTTCAGAGGACCATAAATTTGAAGTAGACTTTTCATTTGGGTGGCCAGAAAGCATTATTTCCTAGCTTGCACGTGATGGAGGAACTGACTTCTGAACCCTGCTCCAAAGACAGTCTGTCTATTGTATAGAGACATGGTATATATTGTATAAGAGCATGGGTGCAAGAGGGGGAAACCTGTTTACATATTTTAACCAATGATTGCTTCATTTGGAATTAGTTAACTACCTTTTGTGCAGGGATCAGTACACAGATCCCTTTCCAGAAGATTTCACTGTCTAGAATGAAATTATATTGGTGTCTGCTTTTGAGTAGTGTAGTGAATGTAGGCTTCATATTTTTTTGTCTTTATCTACCTGTCATCTGTCTATTGATCTGTCATATAAATATATCTATAAAATTTATTCTCTCACAGCTGAGAATAAGAGTATCTAAGCTAGGAGGTAAGTGCAGAGAAAGTCTGTGCTGTCGAAGTGGTAGCTCTTCTAGATATGCCCAAAAGCAGAATGTTAGGCAGCTACAGACCTTTACCATGGGAAAGTTAAGCATGTACAGACTTAAGTTGGTAAGGAGCTAAGTAGGGACTGCAGTCATAGACTTCAGTACATCAATTCCATTTTAAGCATAAAAGTCTTGTTATGAACCTAAATTGCTGATTCTTCAAAGAAAATTTTTTTGAGCTATGTGTCTTGATAGGGATGCAGGAATTTGTTCTTCACAGACTCTTTTGTAGGACTGTAAATCTCCATGTAAGTACTTCTGGATTTACTTCTCTTATTATAACTATTACAAAAGAAGAATCTGTCATAGGAAGATATTAAAAAATGGTTAGAAACAATTTTTGACTGTCCCTCTTTTTTCCTTATTTTTGCACCTCTTTTTGTATGTCTAAATGGGGAAAAAGAAAAAAAAAATTTAAAAAAAGCACCAGACAAAAACATTCTTGGTTGAGGCCTTAGGAAATTATTTTAGAATCCTTAGTACTGAGCAGAGCCATAACCCAGCTTTTTTAGGATAACTGCCAATCCCATCTGTTTGGCAAAAATCTTTCCTTTTTTTCCTATCTACCTCTTTTTGTTTTGTTCTGTTTCCACAGATAGCCTCCAGGTTTTTTGTCAAGCAGGAGCTTCTGACGATCTTTCAAAAGGCTATTTGTATCAAACACAGTCCTTGCAAAGGCCAAGGAGGGAGTTTGGGGGTTTTAGGTAGTGTCAAAACCATGTCCAAATGGATGCTACGGAGAGTGTCTGTGCACTGCATTTAAGGAACACTCTGTTCAGCATGTCTTTCACTCATCTTTACAGTGAAGATAAATATACAAGCCAGCATATGGCCTCATATGAAAAATGCTTCAAGGTATCAATGGTGGCAGCATCTCCTCATGTCCTCCTGAGCCTGACTACCCTTCTTAACTGCGCTATTTAATGGAATATAAGATAGCATAATGTGATGTGACATATATATTTATATATAACAAGTCAATAGTAAGTTTATGGATAACTAAATTTTATATCTTCATTTTCTTAGGAACTTTCAATTTCAATTGTTAAAGCAAATGTTAGGTAAGGGAGTTGTCGAGAAAAAGGAAATAATAGTTCTGATTATGTATTGTTGTTGTTGGGGTTTTTTAACCAATATATTTGTATTTGTCTTATCTTACTGTGTGAAGAAAGTGATTGCATCGAAGGCTACTATGAAGAACTTCAATGAGTTTGTAATAATAAAAATAGTGAGTGTTGGTGAAAAAAAGAAGGCAATAAAGAAACTGCTTAAGTATGGTTACTGATAAAAGTGGAAAGAGGGAGTTTACTGGCATCTTGTCTGGGTGATGAAGAGCTTACCTAATCTTACAAGTATCATGCAGATAAGAATGGCCACATTTCTACCTACATTTACAAAGCTGGGCCCTACAGTTTCAACATTGAAGCAGAAGTTTAAGGTAGCAAAAGGGGCAAAGATTTTTGAAGGATTCAATGGTACAAAGCAGGAATTACTAAAGAGAAAAAAATTTCAGTTATTTTACAGGGAAAACTTGCTGAAATGTAGAGGATCCCAGATCTGTCCCATAAGAACTACAAGCTTTAATAAGGCTGAATGTTTGTTATATGATTAGAGGTTGCTGAACTTGGCTTTTAAATTTTTTTTGAGAGTATATAAAGTGAAAATTTTTATAAATATCAAGGAAAGTTCTAATTAAATAAATTCTTGTGGTTTGGGAGTGTGGGTAACTTTAAAGTCACTTTTAGTCAAAAGGACCAGTTGACTCAAATAAAACTTTCCTTTTTGATCTATCTGGCTGGTCATTCCCTTCCTCTTACAAATATCCTTCTCTTTTACAACTTCTTTCACATCATGGAAAAATGTTTAGTATAAAAAAAGAAACTCTAAATTAGCTTTATATAAGAAACAGTTAATTGTATTGAAACATTTCCAGATGCAAGTAAAAGTGTTTGTAATACGATATTTAATGGTACATCTCTTTTACACTTTTCCCCCCCTTCACTCTATTCTGCTTTCTGTATAGACAGGAAAAAACTTGAAGTGTTAGATTTTATTTCGTAAGAAATTTATATTTCTTATGAATAGGTGTAGGGAAAAGGCTTGGGGAATTTGTTTTGTTACTGCAGTTTCTGTCTTTCAATTGAGTATGCCAGAGGTACTACCAATAAACAGAAGAGGAAAAAAAAATTGGAAACTGGCGTAAACATACATTGATTTGTAAAGAAAAGCTGGAAACTGCATCACTGAGAAAAAGAGGATGAAGACCCACATGAATCATAACAGAATGGGGAAAAGTAAGAAATAAGGAGTCAGAGAGAATCTTGAGTAAGGGTAGAGATGGAAAGTAGCAGAAGAAAATAAAGTCATGCGAAGGAGGAGCTGCTGAGAGAGTGGGAGTTGAGAAAACAGTACAGAGACAGAGGATGTGGAAAATGGCTAAAGAATTAAATAAAATAAATAGAAGAATAAAATATAGAGCAGAGAGAGAAGCTAATAAAGAAAGAAAATGGGAGAGTCACATTATTTTGTAAAAAGACGTACACTGAAGTCAGATTTTCAGCTCTATTTCCATCTCCTTTTTACTGCTGCAGCAATACAAGGTAGTTATAAACTTGTTACAAGTTACCAAGTATGAATCCATCTTGTGACAATTTTCCACTGGCATCTATTTCATGTGCGAGAGGGAGAAGTTTCCACAATGTAGTGCAATGAATTAGGATCCAGGCAGCTGCAGAGTTGAGAATTCATAGTTGTCTCAATGATATTACCCACTCCTTCTCCTGAATAAAACACGTAATCTGACACAGGAGAAGACCTGAACGATTTTACTTACATTTCGCAATAATTTTCCATTTGGGAGAATGTTTAATTAAATCTAGATATTTGGCAGTAATAGAAAAACTGAAAAGAAAAAAAAAAAAAAAAGGAAAGGAATACAATAAAGATAGAAAAGCAACTCAGAAGCTTTGGAGAGCTGGGCTTGCTCCCATAAGAGGACTAGCAATGAAGACCAAGTCTTCCGAAGATTTTCTACCCCCTCAGGAGCTAGTGCTCCAGCACCCGCCTCCGCCTGAGGCTGACGGCAGCCTGCCTAACTTTCCAAGTCTCCCGGCAAACGAAGCCGGCAGCGCACACAGGGCCTGCTTGCGGTTCCAGGAATTCCGCAGCTTCAGCGCCCACCCAGGCGGAGCAAGCCCTTTCTGTGGGAAGCCCTGCCACAACAGGAAAAGGGCAACAAACGGCGGTATTTACCTTATCTAACTGTAGATGCCTGAATATAAATAATTCCAGTTTGAACACTGAATTTTAATCCGCTCTGTGGGAAGTTTCCTTTCCCCTCATTGTCCACAGAGAAATACAGGCAATTCTAAGGGGAGAATTCATATAATCCTAGATATCTCATGATGAGATGAGTTGCTCTCTGGAGATGCCTACTTTTCCTTCCTGATTTTAAAGGAAGTCTTGGATGACTAACTCATTAAGAAACGCTTTATTTTTTGACCTTTAAGTAAGGTCAAAGGACTATTAGAGCAATACTGCATCTTTCTGAGGAACATTGAAGCTTCAAAAAAAGCACAATAACTCTTTGCTAACATGAAGACACAGGTTTTTTATTGCAGCACATTTTGAAACTGGGCTCTGTTCAATGCTAACTCTGCACGAAGCCTCAACATTCATGAAACAATAAAAAAATGCATTCTGTTTTCTGTGGTATCGAAGGGATTGACTTAGAATAAAAGCAAAATTTGAAGCCCTACCTGCTCTTAAATAAACTCAAATGGATCTATTCTTTGCAGGTAAGAAACCCTGGAGGAAGAAGCAAGCAAGATCAAGGAAACCAGCAATTTTGGATGCCATGTCCTCAACATATTTTAGTAAGGTCAGGATTTTTCGAGGCTGTCTGCAGTACACACTATTTCACAAGACAGAGGGTATCACTTGCAAAGATGAACTAGTGGGTGGAAGAAAAAGACAAGCCTATTGATGTCATGCTGAGGTGGATTGGAAAGAAAGACACCCAGGGAGGAATTATGTACAAGTTTTGCAATTAGGGTTGTTCCCACAACTGGGAGACCAGAGGGCAGATTGAATCATTTCCCTTGTTCAGTCTGAAAGTTTTACTCTCATCTGATGGAGAGGGTGGAGGGATGGAGGCTGGTATAGATTTCATTACACATGGCTGCATAAATGAAGTACATAGCACATCCAAAACTTGTGGACAATTTTTTTACCTAGTCTCTAAGAAATAGCCTATAGCTTTCTTTCCTTTCCAAATATTTTCATTTACATCACTTGTGGATATCCACAAATTATATTCATTAAAATAATTGTTCACTGGTGTCCACATTGGCAATTGGAGATCAATCACATTTTGAAGTTCTGGGATTAATCAGGAAAAAAAAACTAAATAAAAAATAGAGTCTACAATTTGACCAAATAAAAAAAGAGGCATTAAAAGATGAACAAAAAGCTATTTCTATTTTCCTCTTCTGTCATTGAAATGGTATTTCTTTCCATTCTCTATGGTCTGTCACTGTTAGCATCTCCCACATCTATTACAAAGAAATGGTAGAGAGACGAGGATTAAGATCCCAGTTCTTGAAAGAGCAAGAGTGCCCCCAACATGGTTATTTGAAATTATGGTCACACAGCACACTAGAAATTAGGGGACTCCAGTCGTTCCCCTGAACTCCTGAAGAGCTTATCTTTGCTGCAGGTTGATATAACGCATAATTTCAGATCAGACAGGAGTTTTGTCACTTGGAAATTACGAAGATTAAATTCTTAGGTTTTGGTTAATTTATGTGATGTGGTTGTAAGCACTAGAGGAACTTAGAACCTGGAGTCCATATAGATAAAGGACAGCAACTGGTGTTTTTAATGATATATTTTTTTCAATGATGGATGTGCCACTATGTTTCTTCTTATGATGTTTGAAACAGATAAAGCTTTTTTTAAAAACAAATGAAGTTGTATACATAGGTACATCCTAAGTAATTTTCATGGAAATGTCCCAAATGCTTGGGTTGGTAAAGTAGCAGAACTAACTAAATCTGTACTATTGTAATAGCCACTAAGTTCCTTGACCTTTTGTATCCAAAATTGAAAGGCTACTTTTGGATATTAAGACATTTAAATCTACGGTGCATCTCTCAGTTATTCTCATAATTTCCTTATCTTACAAGTGGGAAAAACTGATTATCTAGGCAAGTAGTAAGACCTTCCACACCAGAAGCAAGTCAGGCATCTAAGTCCCATTTCAAGTAAGCAAGAGGCAGGAAGCCAAACTTTTCCTTTACATTGAAAATTACCTTTGCATGACTTGCTAGAAATTACATGGGAAGTTGTGTAAGAATCTGCTGAATAAACTATTTGTTTTTCCTCACACTCCTCACCTCAGCCACAAGAAAATCCTTTATGTATCTTTTCAGCAGTCTGGGATATTGTCCCACAAGTTCTATGTAGGTTTATTTAAGCTCAGTACGACGTTGACTGTAAGCTATCATTGACTGGAGAATAAGGATAAATTTTTCTGTGGAACAAAGATGCATCATGTATACCACAAAACTCTTTTAATATTGAAGACTAGGTGTTCACCCCTTACCTTTTGTCTGGTTATATAAAAAATTAAGTACCATTATCTTGGAAAAGAAGATAATGTATCATGGTATTTTTTATATTCAATAAATACATAACTAAAAACCTGACTTCTCCTTTTACAGTAATTACTTTTTAACTTCCCTACCTGTGTGTCAAAAGGACGTGGATAGCTTGACTACAACTCTCCACCTTCTTGCTTAGCATTTTCGCACAATATAATCTTTTAAAAGATGAAATGTTTGACATCTCTCACAGGAAATACTGCACTTATTTTGACAGTGCTATATCTAGCATGTCTTCTTTACTAGGCAAACTGTCTGGAAGGGAAAATAGAAATAACAACACATTGGCTTTTGTGTTTGTTGCTATGGCTAAACTGCATAGCAACAAGACTTAGGACACTTGCCTATATTCCGTAAAAAAGTGAAAATTAGCCTTTCGCATCAAGCGTGTAACACATGCACGCAGAGCAAAACCTCATATCCACATAATGACTTCTTATCTTATTCATACTTTTCAACAACCAAAATAGATGGACCTTAACTTTTTAGAAGGTTAATTAAGCAAAAGGTAAATAAGTATGACATGTCACTGGGAAAGAAAGAAGCTTAAGAGGAGAGACTGGTGGTGTGATATAGAAATAGGACAAATCAAGCAAAGGACAAACTTCTATTGACAGACTAAATTTCTACCTGTTTTTCATGCATCTTACAAGTGATGAACTTTCCAGAGAGTTTCACAAAGCATAGGAATGATCAGGATATGTTTTGCTGTTCAGTTTATTTGTTTCTCTATTCCATATTACTTCCTATGGTTTACTGCTAATTGTTTGGGGAGGGAGTGATTGGGTTCTTTGTTTGTTTGTTTTTTTCCTCCAAACCTTTATGTGAGGGCTTTTCCAAAATTTACTCTTCTACATTCTGAATAAAAATCTTAACTCAGCTTCTATACCATGTTTAGTCAGAGCAGCTATAGAACTAGTGACTGGAAGTAAAGCAGTAAAAATTAAAGTGATTTTCAATCATTTTCCTTTACTGCTTTGAAAGAAATGCAGAGCAGAGCCAGTTCAGAAAACAATAAGGATCAACATAAACTACCATTCATATCCCCAATTTAAAATGTTGGTATCTCAAGTTTCTATAAGACAACTTCACTGTTGTAGATGAATCCAATCGTAGGATAACTGGACTGCAGACTATAATTAAACATTGCTTTAGCATTTTGCTGCTATATTTGAGCTATTCCATGACATTTTGCTTCACATCCCTGGCATATTTTTACTCTCAAATGTCTCAATCATTGTAACAAAAGTGAGAGTTTAGCTTCCAAAGTTGACTTTGTCCTTTAATAATATCTCCGCCTCCTCCGTGATTATATACTTAGCTACTTTTTGCTTGACTAAAACCGTTATATAGAATATAATCTATTGTACTCATGTGGACAGATGTAAATGGAAACAAGGAGAAAAAAAAATAACCCATGCTGAGGGACATGTACGTTTCCGAAAGACTGAGCAGGAGGTATGTAGACAAATCCTATTATTGGGTAATGAGATTTGTGCCCGTACCCGGACACTATTATGAAAATGTAGCTCTTTTTCAAAACAAAGTGAAAGAAGGGGGCAATCTTTTCAACTGAGGTCAAATTCTGCTTCCAGTAAGGATGTAATAAGTTCCATTAAAATCAACCTTATTAGTGTCCAAAAGTAGCTGAAAGAAAGAAATAGCCTTTACATTCACAGAAATTTCAGATGACTTTGAGCCTGATCATGCTTTCATTGAAATTAACAGGGATTTTGCCATTGGGATATGGCATCAAGCTTATTAATTACTAATCTGCTAAAGCTCTCAGTGTCAAGAAGTTTGCATTCCTTACAATAGTCTTCTCCTGTGAAGTAGAACAATTCATATAAAATCAGGAATGTTATGAATAAAAGATTCAACCATTACATCATTGATGGACTTAGAAGAAAATTCTGCCAGTACCATGCATTTTAAAATCATAAATCAAGACCTTGATAGTCACTTAAAATCATGAGGTTTAATATACAATAAATGCAATGTATCTACTCCATGTCTTCTGCTACTAGAGAACATAGACCTGTGTTCCCAAAGTATTTTTTTTTAATAATTACAATGATTAAGAATATACTTTTCCATAGAGGAAAACTAGGACTCTTTCATAATAAAAAGATTCTGCCAGCAAAGCAATTTAAAGAATATGTACAACATGCTAAAATGCAGAAACCTCAGAACATTGAGTCACTCTACATTTGGAGAGAACTATGTTTAAAAGATAAAGACTTGAAGGCAGCTTTAGACAGTGCTGGTAGCCTTTGTGCTTTACCAGCTCATATGCTGAAAAATATTTTATAAATAAAAAAGTCTTTGATTTGTTTAATCTTCCTGGTAACCCAGAACTACTACTATTTAGTAGCAGGGAGATAGATAACTTGTGAAAGGTAAGTAATCATCTACTATTTCTAATTTTATGAATAGGCAGATGTTAAGTGTTTCATACACGAGAGAATAAGGTCCCCATACCTCCTAATTTCCTTTTTACACTGCATGGTTACTTTTTCCCAGGGAAATTCCTAGAGGAGAGGACTGCACAGCCCTCTCGCAACTTGATGAGTTCCAGCTTCAGAAGCTGCAGTGACTGCAATGCTGACCAGCGGGTAGGCTGTTCACTATCGTGTCCAAAGTCATTCAGCAGAAAGTCTCTGTGGTCTGAGATCACACTATTATTTGCAAACACAGTGTGTAGCTGTTATATGCTGTCTCCAAGACGTGTGCCAAAACAGAAACTGTTCCAATCATTAGATGATCAGTTTTAAAGAATATTTCTAATCCAGGTAGTGGTCCTATTTATAGATCCTTTCTGCTGAATATATTGTCAGATAGCTGTTAAAAATTTGATGGTTGGTAGAAAATATTTGGTAATACAAATGGAACAAAGAAGTAAATTAAGAAATTTCATCACTACTTATGAGAACTGTGTATACATTTGTAACTACAGAAGCTAATAACTTCCAGTCTGTTAGTTGATCATGAATTCATGTTCAGACCAGATGCCACTTACTTTTTCAACAACCATGCGATAGGTTTGAGAAGATAGTCATAGAATAAAATGACAGTGGAATAATTTGGATGTTTAATAATATAGTGTCTCTCCCTCTCTCACCAACTGCTATGAAAAACATGACAAACCCTTCTCTCAGGGGCTAGGGTTTCCTCTCTCCAGCTCAGGACAACGGAGACCTTGCCATGAAACGAGTGGCTTTATCTATATTTTGCTGGTGTGGGATATAGGACGGCTACTACTTTCCTTTTTCTCTTTTGATTGAAACTGCCATTTAGGTGAGGTGATGTCCCAATTTTTCCCAGTGTGTATTTCTGGCCTACATGCATATATTTTGAAGGACTATGACTCTGTACATGAAGGAAAACAGCTGGAAGAGCTGTGAAATAAGTTTTGGGTGATAAGAGCTCTGTCATGATGTCAGTTACAGCGTAACCTTATTTCTAACCCGTTTTTCACTGCTGTGAGTCAGACTGAACTTTTCTCCTATGTAAGGGTGACACCCACGTAAAACGAGTGGAGGCAAGATCAGAATGAGGCTTCATGTCTAGGAAAAATAGGGATAGCACAAAATAGGGATTTAAAACGAAGACACGGGTGAAACATTGCTTCCACACAGACAGGGGTGATATACGAAGAACGTGTGACAGGAGCAGAGTCCCACTGTTGTCATGGAGACTGAAAAAAATTGTTAACAATTTCTAAAACCAAAAATAAAGTTTTTGGAATCTCTCCCATCATATTCCTTACAAGTACTAATGTAGAATTCTCTGATGCTTGTTTTAGACCCTGATGAAGTAAACAACAATATATAACAATTTTGTGTCTAAATGGATGCTTTTATTTTACCAGAACCAATTTAAACTATAAATAATTGAAAAAAATTCTATGTATGTTTGTAAATGCATACACAGCCAGCAGGCAGAAAGCTACATTGCAAAATCGTGCAGAAATGACAGAGTTCAGCAGCTACCTTACACAGGGGAATCCACAAGTGGGAATCTGGCCCAATGCTCCTTGCACATAGTTTGAGGGGATTTGAAGGACTTGGAAAGAAATTTGCAGCAGACAATTTGCTGCATGAGGAAGATACCCAAACTACACAGTACAAAAAGCTAAAGGAAGGGATGAATCTTTTCAATTCTTCCGTCCAATTCATCTTGAAAATGCCAGCTTCTCAGCTTCAGCAATTTTGAGTCATAGCACGGAGCTGTCACCTGCCATGCAGGGTCTGTGACATGCTTCAGCAGAGGTCACTCTTCTCTTTCAAGAAAAGAAACAGCTAGAGAAGACCATTTCTATTCCCCTTTCCCTCATATGTAAAGAGATTAGTGAGTGTTCACCTAGGAATAAGATGCTCAACTTATTTAATAAAATATGTAAATGATATCAAGGTTAACTAGAAGAAGAATGTGGGCTGCAAGTTTAAGGTGAACATGAGGTGATGCGGGAGGCTGGGGTTTACCCTCTCTACCAAGACATGGTAACCAGTTACTCTTCAGTGTAAAATGGGTAATCCTGGGCCCAAATCTAGACTCTACACTTTTTTAGGGAAAACTTTGAGCCATACAATGAGTGCTACGTGTTGCCACACTTTTTTGCTGAGCTATGCTGTCATCCTGTCACAGAGCTGAGGTAAAATAAATTTTCATAAATCTCCTAGCTTATTTTTGTCCAGATGATATTTATCATGAAACAAAGCTGTATTTCTTTACTTCTCCAACAGGATTCCCTAGCAACATTTAGGACGCTTATGGATAGTAAGTCATCACCTACTCTGAAAAGGGATGTTCACAGAGCCCATGTGAACTCAAGAGAAAATTTGCTTCATAAAGTATTTAGGAACAAATGCAGGTGTGTCAGCGATTAAAGGCCATTTTGATGGGCTGATATTCATGCAGAATAAGACTGTAGCTTTGCTATGACAGCTTTTTAGGTCAGGACTCAAGTTCCTGAAGATAGCTGTATAGCCTTTGGTTTTTTATATTTTTTTATATCAACAATAAAATACAATACAATATAAAATTCATTTGTACTGTAAAGACGTAAATGAAAGAAAAGGGAAAATACTAAACAGAGTGTAATGACTGTTTGAAACCAAACCAAAGCCAAGACTAAATGATTATATTGGCTGCTTGTGATTACTCAAAATTCAGTAGAACAAAAAAATAAGATCAAAATTGCTGATTCAGTAGAGGTCTTTTTGATATATCAACTGGTATGTTATTGCTAGTTACTGGTTTAAACTAAACTTAAATTGTTATATATCGTATTTCATAGCTGAGAACTTTGACTTCCTTCAGACAAAGCTGTTTTTTAAGCTTACAGGTATTGTTAGCACAGTGGAAGGTCACTTGAAATCTGTTCTTTGGTCTAAATGATGCTTAAAATCAATAGTAGTTCCTGAATAGTTTCCCACCCTTCCTGGCTCAGTGGATAAAGAGAGGCCTCGTTCAAAACAACATAGAATTTTCTGCCTCAAAGTCACCTTTCAAAAAGAGGGAGATGTAAGAATTTGTTTCTGTTGATTTCATTTTGGAATAGTGTTGTGATTTATTTATATCGCCTTGACAATTGCTGCCCGATGGATGCCCCAGGACAAGAGAATATATT
>JANVCT010000011.1:14201865-14216670 GCA_026770115.1 Aviceda subcristata | reverse complement strand
TGTGCATTCCTTTTTTTTTTTTTTTTTTTTTTTTTTTTTTACATCAGTATACATATGGAGTTTGCAATCCATCATATTTACTCAGATCTTTTCCAGAAAACCTCTGGTGGTTCCCTACCCTCTATTTGTGCAGTTGATTCTGTAACACAGTACACTTTTTTGTGAATTATTTTATTTCTTCTAGTCAACTTCTTGAAATGTCAGTGCCCACCTCTGTATGTTGTACAATCTAGTGATATATATGTATTTACCTTAGCATTTTTTTTCTTCATATTCTTTAATTCCTGGACTTCCACTATCTAGAGAGGAAAAGAAGAATTACATATTGACTATAGATCTCAATTTCATCTCTATCCTCCTAAAAACATGGTTGCAAGAATTATTTTGGAATAACATAAAAACCTTTTTAAAAAAAAAAAAACAACCAAACAACACCGGTTCAAAGGAAGATTACAAGTGTATCAGTTGCGTATCAATTCTTTCCTCATACCAGAGGAAGACTGTTGCACAAAATTAGTCATCTTGCACCAGTTACGGCAAGTAATACTCCTTGTACCACTTAGGGTAATACTACCTAGCTTAATTCTTCTATAACTTTATATAAAATGTTTAGATCTAGTCATTTTAAAACTTGCTCATTCTAATGAATCAATTAGAACTATAGTTTTAGTACTTATCCATTGTACTATCACGGCTCCTACAAAGTTCTGAGTTTATTTTACCCATTGTAATTAGTGAGAAAAAATCTTAGTCTTCCAAGCTAATAAGCTTTTTACAGTTAGGTTCAAACTGTTAATTAAAAAAGGATGATTTTTCCCTGAACTATGTTACAGGCCTTAGTCAGGCCTCTACACAAGAGTCACTGAGACACAGTATAAAGATTAAACCATCCACCTTTTAAAACTCCAGTCCATGAGCTTTTAAAACAGTTTGATGTAGCTGTTTGCTCATTCAAATTATGCAGCTCTCCAGTTTTACCACATAATGCTTTAGATATGACAAACACTTCAGGATTATTAGATGCTTCCCTATTCTCAAGAGCTGACAATTTTGCAACGTACTTGCATGACAGCAGTGTTGTGTCTAAAGGCAATTCCCATGAAAGCCAGCATAGAAGCAGCTTTTATCCTGACAAGATACTTTTATCCTGACAAGAGATTAGAAAATTTGAAGTATCATAAAATAAATGTGCAAAGCACAATATAAAACCATAGACATTTTGACTGCAATGCAATATGCAGCTCCATAATCACTACCACAAAATTGATTTTATTTATGGTGTACTTACAAGATCAGTGATTTGGTCCTTGAAAGCAGAACAGAAGACATTGATAGCTTTTCTGCAAACATTCGATTCTATGTTTTGCCTGAAGAAATCAGAGGGACAAAACACAACTCATTTGGTTTACTAAAGGAGAAATCTCATCCAAAAACACCCCTTTGAGTAATGAATAAAAGCCAATGTTAAGCAGCTAGTAGCGCAGGCAACTGCAGATCTTCCACACACTAGCAATAGCTTAAAACATCATTGAAAAACATCAGCTGAAATGTGTTGTTCTTATGTTTGGAAAAATACCAAATCCCTGGAGATCACCTCAAGATCACATATGAAAAAAATATTTGTATCACAGAAACCTAATAATCATTAAAATAACATCAGAATGTAACCACACATTACTGCATTCCCTGAAGGGCAGCCCATTAGCAAAAACACAGGTAATTTGTTTTTAAAACTTCGATTATTCAGCCATAGGAAAGCAGAATATTTACCTGTAATTTGCTGCTATCTTCTCAAATTCAGCCAGAACAACATCCAGTTCTGTAATATCTCTAGGAGATCTCTTCAGCTCTTTGGGACACCAAACCTGTACAGAACATGGGCTATCCACTGAAACAACAGAATAAAGATAAGCATTGCAGAATTCAGGTACACGTTCTAAAATAATAGAGAAGTTATTATGCCCACCATTAAAATAACCATCTAAAAGTTATGAATACTTGAATATGAAACTTGAGAAGAGGGATATATGAATTCTTTCATCTGTCTTTGGCTGAGCAACTATGATACATTTATCTGGGAACACTTTAGAATTTGGATGATTAATCATATACAACTTCTTATTCTTCATCATTTCAAGCAAGTCCAGGAGCACGTTAGTGCACTAACTGATAAAATACACAGTGTACTGTAGATATAGCTGTTTGTGCTGTAAAAACTATTAGCTTGAGTTTGGGCAACCTGCATTAGTCAAAGAATCATGAGTTGTTACATTTGTATACATTTTGTATTAATACCATATAAGCTTCAAAAGAAAACTATATACAAATATGTTTCTTTAAACTTTGTAACAGTATTATTAACTAATTCCACAAAAAATTAAACCATGTTTCTTCACAGGCTCCCAAATGTAAATCTAGTACTTGAATGTGACGGGGTACTGTTCAAAGGAAGCGAGATGACACCTGAGAAACAGTTTCTCTCTACCAAAAAACGCCACTGCCTTGAAGCTCCCCATCTCAAAGGTTTTTATACTAACAGCTGTGCCTGTGCTGTAAGTCAGGGGCACTCCAAGTTCGGCCCCACAGCTGACGCTCCAGGCTTCCAGACCAAGGGATGTACTGAAGCGTCTTACAGCTCCGCACCCACGGATCCAGGGGGAACCAGGCTGCGTGCGAGGGATAACGCACACCGATGCTTGACCCCTCCAGGGGAGTAATAGGCAAGTCCAGCGATGGAAACCATGGGGATCAGAGCTCTGCGGCACGCCTGCCCCTCAATTTAACCATTGCTAACAAGTGTCTGTACCAAAACTGAAACTAAAACCTTACATTTCTAGAAGCGGTATGTTGCTACATACCAGAAACAAAAACCACCGAGTTATGGAAAAGCATTCATCTTGAATAAGGAAAAGCTATATGGGAGTTTTGAAAAGTCTACTTTACCAGAAAGATCTGATGTGTTCTCCTCTGAAGGCCGCTTATTTTTCACCTGGAATAGAGCAGTATTCAGAGCCTTCTGTGATATAAAAAGCAGATTAACTTCCAAAAAAATCCCTGGGTTTACTCATTTAAAATTCTGAGAGGTGGCAATTAGGCAGAATGCAGGAAAGCATTTCCTGACTGAAATGTCAGTATCATTTACTTCGGCCTATTTCACCAGAATCACAGCACAGCGATCACGCTGCTGAGGGACAGCAGCTGCCTGACCGCGCTGACCAACAGACGTGTCAGCCGCTGGCCATGCAGCAGGAGTAGAAATATTGTAAGGGACATACGGACCCTCAGTTCAGCATAGTCATTGCCCAGTATTGACACTTCTCTGATCAACAGCGCCTGCTCACCTTCCTTTTCGCCCACATTCTGTCCCAATTCTTTCTCTACTTTGACTAGTTTGTGACACCAACAGCACTTTTACAAGTGTGCTGCATACATGCAGTTTACTGATGAAAGACGTAACGCTCTGTACTGAATTTTACGCCATCTTCAACAATTCCAATAAATTTCAATACGTAAAAAACTTTTATGCAAACTTTTATGCATAGCTTCTTTTATCATAGGCCTACTTTCTCAAGTCTGCAGATAGTTAACTTCCTCTGAATGCCTGGAAGCTACGTGGGCCAAAAGCATTTTACACTAATTGTGGTCTCAGTGTGCAAAAACACTCATTCAAAACCAAGTGGGTTTTTTTAATTATAATATATATTCAAAATTAACTTCAGCAATAAAAACCTCAATTCTCTCATAAATACATTTTACTTCAGTACTGAACAAGTACAAAGGATTTATATTCCATTTAGTATGCCATTCTTTAAGAACATATATTCCAAAGATATGAGGAAGATATTTGAAAAAAGAAAAGAACATATTCCCAAATGACCAAGAGAATGGGCCATAGGATCCAGAACACCCGGCTGTTGTATTCCCCGTTGACATGATGACTACAGCTTTAAGCATTTCACTTGGCCATCTCACAGGAATACTCTGAGGATTAATTACTTCGGATACAATTAAGTACTAAGGCCATACTAAGAAACAAATGAAAGGTCTTCCTCTCCCCCTCCTCTAATGCAGCCATGGCGTGAAGTAAGTTAAAATTAAATTGACTGATAATACTCATGCAACTTTTTCTGTACCACATTCTCCTTAAGGGGTTCGTCTTCAGGATCAGCTGTGTTGAATTTCTCACCACCACCACCAGACATTTTTGAGCGATGTGTTTTTTTACTAGGAAAAGAAAAAATATCCACACGTAATCCCACTACACACTGAGAAAGAATGATCTTCAACCATATACACAACAAAATCTTGTGTTTTGGGGAACGTTTTGTACTGCTATGTCATTTAGTTTGTGTTTCCTAAATAGACTACATAAAAAGTTGCAAATGGCATATAAAGGGAACAGAATCTTCATCCCTCAACAGCAAGCCTCACGACAATTTAGAAATCCATTACTAACTGACCACCGGGATAGCCATGCTGCATTGAGCAGAAACTTCGAAACAGAGACAAAATTGTTATTGAGGATATTTTAGCAGGAATGGAGAAGGCTTTCTTGGTGTGGGGCAGGGTTGGAAATAAAAAAAACAAAAAAAATACATACTCTCATACAAGCCCTATTATTGTCTTGCTATTTCATTCAACTAAGAACTATTTCAGATTTAAATCAAATTTAACAAATGAGAAGCATACTAAAATTTGCATTAAAAGATTTAAAAAATAATTTTCTTTTTTACATATAATCTAACTGGCTTCTACCCATTTTTCAATTTTTCTACCTTTTAACTTTAGACACCAGCATTTAGAGAACTAATTAAAACCTCACAGAGGTATTTTAAAATCTTTTAATATAAAAAAATATAGTAGAGTACTTCAATCCACGTACTGCTTACAGAAGGCAGACTCTATTTATTTTCCCATTTCTTTTCTAGGTGGTCTTCACCTTTCTACTACTGGTCCATTTGATCTAAACTCTAGAACTTTATATTTATTATTTATACTTATTCTCAGCTTTCATAATGGATGGCACTTCTGTGCAGTTTCTACTTGATAAGTTTACTATAAAAGATGATTAATATAATAAATGTATTTTTTCCTTGGGTTTTTTTAATATATCTAGCAGTACATGACTAGGAAGAAAATATTGCATAGTTAAATAAATATCTTGTAATAAAAATAACATTCCTGGATGGTCCCTTGTTTGAATGTAGCATTTCTGTCTTGGCAAATCGACACCGTTACATTTCTAGTCCCCTAACATAAATTTCAGGACATCATAAAGATCATATTGTCTTGGCTGATAGGACTAATCTGAGACCTGAAATTCCATCTTCTTCTATGCCTGGGCAGAACAGAACAGAAAGGCGAGAAAGAAATACCATGAAGTGAAGAAAATTACGCTGGAGAAATTTGAAAAATTTCCTGTATCACCAAATACACTCAGAAAGGATGCAGTTCCCTACTGTGCATAAGGAACATGTAGATCTGATTTAAATTCTTAAAAAAGATTTTTGCTGAGACTTTCAGGTAAAATCTACATGAACCCATTGCAACTTCCTGAAACAGAAATCTGTAGAACAAACCTGAGGAATATCTTTGTTAATTCTTATTCCAATGTTATGTCAAAAATCATATGGTCAATTTACTTGGTTTTAATATTCCAAATGCCAGGGATATGATGAATGGCGTACAGCTTACTTCCTCCTGATGGAGGCTTTTACAACTAGAGGAGATTATCCTCATCCATGAAGCTTTGAAAACCAAAAGCAGAACCAGAACAGTCTAAGTTCTGCACCTCAGCATATCAGCAAAAGAGAAGCACACTGTAGGAACCAGAAGAGAGGCAAATCGGAAACATCAATCTGAGAAAAATTAGTTTCAGGAAAGCATGAAGGAAGTTAAAAGCCAAATCCCTGTGAAAAATCTGTCATTCACAGTACTTTTTTTTTTTTTTTTTTTAAAGACTTTAAAATAACAGACTCATAACCTCAACGAAAGGAGAGGCAAAAGGAGCTTGACCTATCAAGCTGACAGGGGTGGACCAAGATGGATTATTGAAGCTGCAATCAGTCCGGTTTGCCCACAATTCAGCCTCAGGAGCTCCTGAGAAGAAAGAAACAGATGTGAAAATTTGATATGAACTCCACAGAAGTTACGTAGATTTACCTCAAGTCCTCAAGTTCTCAACAGAATAAGGACATGTCTGAAAGTTACCTGCAAGTTTTAAAGGCAGTGCAGAAGACATCTCAGAACTTCACACTTTATTAAATGTGATTTGAGACAGAAAATACGATTCATTTTGTAAGAAGCTGGATGTGGCTTCAGGAGCATGAGCAAAAATCTTGGTCCTCCATTTTGTTTAGGACAGTTTACAGAATAGCATTATTGGACAGTGTCATGGTTTAACCCCAGCCAGCAACTAAGCACCACACAGCTGCTCACCCACTTCCCTCCCACTCAGTGGGATGGGGGAGGGAATAAAAAAAAAAAGTAAAACTTGTGGGTTGAGATAAAGACAGTTTAATAGGACAGAGAGGAAGAAAATTAATAACAACAACAACAATAATAATAATAAAAGGATTGGAATATACATCACAAGTGATGCACAACGCAATTGCTCACCACTCACCGACCTATGCCCAGTTAGTTCCCGAGCAGCGAACCCCCAGCCCCACTCCCCCCAGTTTATATACTGGGCATGATGTCACATGGTATGGAATACCCCTCCAGCCTTCTCACTGGCTGGGCAGGAGAAGCTGAAAAATCCTTGACTTAGTCTAAACACTACTTAGCAACAGCTGAAAACATCAGGGTGTTATCAACATTCTTCCCATACTGAACCCAAAACACAGCACCGTACCAGCTACTGGGAAGACAATTAACTCTATCCCAGCTGAAACCAGGACAGACAGTGATGTCACTTCAAGTTGTAGGGAAGACATAGTACCTGCATATTGTTATATTGCTGTAAGGGGAAACAGAATTGGTAGTACAAAGATATATAAGATAACTGTACTTTGAGATCTATTTTCTTAAGGAAAACAGCATTTTTAGCACAATCAAGCACTGCAACAAGTTGCCCAGAGAAGTTGCGGAGTGTCTGTCCTTGGAGATATTAAAAACCCAACCGGACAAGGTTTTGGGCAACCTGCACTAGCTTTAATCTGCTTGAGCAGGGGATGTTGGGACTAGATTATTTATCTCCAGAAGTCCTTTTCCATTTCAACCATTCTGAGCTTCTATGATTTTTTTTTATTATTATTTTATTTTTTTCCCCCCTACAGTCCATTTACTGGAGTACATAGGTATACACAAATTCTCTTGCTGAGAAAAGATCACTTAGTTTAGTCAAGTATGTGGAGTAAATAACAAATTAAGAATAGTTAGACAGAGTCAGCAAATTAGAGATCATTCATTTTATCTAAGAAAATTATGACCTATGTCACAGTTTCTAGCACTGTCAAGACTACAAGTAAAAAAAGAGACTAAGCTGACCTGTCACTTCTATGATGAGACGATTACAGGACAAGATGTTTCAAGCCTTTCTTAATAAAGTAATTGATTCCCAATAGCTAAGTCATATTAATTTACTGGGCTAGTGAAAGCAAATATCTTTCACGGGCAATTCAAAGTCTCAGTTCTGAGCCATATCTTGGATTTTGTGCAAAATGAACATGAAAGTGTGAAAGTGTTGGTGGTCTAGATTGTTTAAGTAACATTGCAGATTTTTCTTACATGATTATATATTGATATCATCAGTGGAAAATTAAGCAATTTAAGAGGAAATTCTGAGAAGATATACAGGATTTAAGATTATCTTCTAAAATCTATTAAGCACTTTTCTCCTTTGAGATTACAACTAAAATTAATAGCTTAATGATAATCTTTAATTTTTCCATTGCTTTGGATACACAGATAATAGTCCCTGAAACACAAAGAAGAGCTTCAGGAGGAAGAATAAATAAATTAAAAATTGGAAGATCTGGTCTAGAGTATGCTGTAACCAAAGCATTAATACATACTACAGGAAAAGTGTCAGAACTGGCTCATGAAAGTCCAGAACTCCAGGCAAGTCAGATGTGGGTATTTGTACACAGGTCACCCACATTCCAGTTAGATACCGGGCACTGAAAATACTGTCTCCTGGTGTGTGTTATGGAATCACAGAATCACAGGACGGTTGAGGTGGGAAGGGACATCTTGAAACCATGCAGCCCAATTATCCTGCTCTATCAGAAGTCTGGAACCAGGTCCCACTGGGGTTTGAGTATCTCTGAGGATGGAGACTCCACAAACTTTCTGGGCGACCTGTGCCAGTGTTTGACCACCCTCTCAGTGGAAGTGTTTTCTTGCGTTCAGTGGAATTTCCTGCTTTTTAATTTGTGACCATTGCCTCCTGTCCTGTCAATGGGCACTGCTGAGAAGAGTCCGGGTCCTTCATCTTAATTCCCTCCCATCAGGTATTAAGACACACTAAGATCCTCCTGAGCCTTCTCTTCTCCAGGATGAGCAGCCCCAGGTCTCTCAGCCTCTCCTCATCTGATAGGTTCTCCACCTGGGGGATTCAGGTCATAAAGTGACTGCTGACAAACTTTCTGAATCTAGACCAAGTTGGGTGGAATAACTACTTTGAGAATCCTCTTGGATGTAGGCGTCAAACCATTTACCTATCTCAGGGTTTGGAGGACATGTAGTGGAACAAGGTAACTTCAGAATTCATCAGCAGTCACTGGACAAAAATTTTAATGCCTTAAATTTTGGATTTAACTAAAATACCTAAAATAAGGTATCCTCTATTTCTCTTTGTAATCATAGGCCAGAAATAATTTCTGTTGTTTGAAAAATGTATTCAGTATTTTTTAATCTATCTGCTAACTATAAACAGACCTTCAGTATCATACTATATAACTAAATCTTCTAAAATAATTATATATAATTTACCACAATATTTCCTACCTCTAAATATGATGATTAATTTTTTTAGGTCATCAGCAATTATTTTACAAAGAAAAAAATACCTGAAAGAAAATGACATCAGTAGGCACTAGATAATAAATACAAATGCCAGTCCATTTCTGAACAGCATGAAACTTCCTGAAAACACCATGCAAAATCTAGTATTCATTTCACAAAATGTGGATAATGAAGATGTGAGTGGCAGAGCATGTGTCGAAAGTATGTAAATGAATTGATGTTTAATCTGCCTATGCCTAAGAAAAACAATCACCTCCTGCAGAAGGATTGCTTTTATTTAAGTATTGCTAGCTGATGAAATCCCAGCACTGTAACAAGGGTTTATAATTTAATAAAAATTACTCGTGACTGGATCTGCATTTTCTTCAAACTGCTGCCCTGCTTCTTGCTAAGTGCACTGCTGACATGTTTGATATTGAACTTGAACTTAAAAATTGCTATCCCAGTAGATGTTTATTAGATTTAGCTGGCTGAAGTAAACCTAGACATGGTACCCACAGTACAATGTAAAAACAGATCTTATTTATGTGTGCCGGGAAATGTTGCACATTTCTTCCAGGAAAAAAGGGGAAATCAGAAATAACAAGAACAAAAACACCCACAAAGCAAGGTATTATCCATGCTATTAGAGGACCGGAGAAAATTGACCTGTGTTAGACTAATGTAATGTCATCTTTGAAAACATTACAATACTGTGTAATGCAATTTATTTTTATATAATCATTTTAATACACATTATTGGAAAAAGCCTGACAGAAAGAAGCTGTTATAAATTCAATACATGCCATGAGCTGAAGCAGAAGAATCTCAGTATGGGGATCTAATTTTTCATGTGAAAATATTACTTCTATTTTTGTAGGAACTCAATGCATATGGTTCATTTGAAATTATTTTGAAGAACACCTATAAAGTTAGCAGATGTGGTAATTTATGAAAGAAGATGGTCACAGAAATATTTAAACTCTAATAATGTATGCTCATCCCTAGAGAACCAATATATTTTTTGAATAAAAAATAATATTCTGACAAATACTGCAAAACTTTTTTTCTGCCTACAGATGACTGGAATGCTATAACCTTAACAACTATGTTACCATCTGCTTGTTTGCTAAGACTTCTGTTCAGTCAGATGCATAATTATGTGCCTATGACTACTAAAGTCGATTGGAGAAATATACATCGTGCTGACCTGTGCTCACTGGCGTTGAACGTCTCATGTGTCTGTAGGAATCCTTCTGCTGGGGTTCTGCATGATTTCTGTCATCCCACCACCTCCTTTTGTTCTACAGTTCTTTGCTGTCACTGATCAATAACATTGAGCTAGTTTGGGAAACCTAGATTAGTAGATCACAGCTCAGAATTATTCAATGTTGAATTTCAAGTGAAGTTTGACAGTGTTGTACACCATTTAGTGTCAACTGTTGTACAAATATCACAGGATTTGTCTGGGTCAAGGAGAAGGAATGATAAATACAGAAAAGAAAAAAAAGAGGCAAACAGGCATAAAAAGGCAACAAAAACAGCAAGGAAAAGAAGAATGTGTATCTAATGGGAACAGGAGCAGTCCCAGGTGACGTGTCATGCATACAGAGAAAAGAAGGAGAATGCAGAGCATGGCACAGCAAGCACAAGAGTCACACCTAAAAGAAATCAAGCCAGGGAAAATAGTTATGTGAAAATACTTATCTGTTTCTAGCAGGTAAATGAAAAGTAATTCAACATAATGCTGAACCATACTAAACATCTAAGATCACCATGTATGAAGGCAGCTTTCTGCTTTGTTACTCTCTTCCCTTCCCCCCGCCCCGAAACATAGATGTAGAAGAAATACCTGTGTTACACATATGTTAGGGATTTACCTCTAAAATGCTTTAATGAGATAATATAAAGGAATTCTAAAAATGTTAACAGTCATATCAGTGATTATCAAATCACTGATATGGCTGACTGGATAGGACTATGGGCAAAATTGTCCAAAAAGAAGAAATCCTCCCAGATGGATTCACATCTCTACAACATTTCATGGCATTTAATGATTATACTGAAAACTTATGCTTAGCTTCTGCTTAATTAACAAGAAAACGTTACTCTATTGGTATCCCAGTTTCTGCCTGGACAGCAGGGAAATTCTCTGTATGCTCAGAAAGTTTTTAGTGTGGATAATACACACAATTTGGACCCTACTTGATGCCCAGTCTTGACTGAGACCCAGAAAGTACACATTCACCGCCTAAGCTCCCCATCCTGGAGCTTATTCCAGGAATTATTGTCAAAATATAGCTCTTAGAAATGATCCATTCAAAAGGCAGTGACGGCAAACTTTTCATTTCCTGATGCAATATTCTTACACTTGGAATACTCATGAAGGAGGAAGTTTGTCTTTAGATTTCTCCTTTCACTTAGTATTTAAAACCTAACTTTCATAACCCAACGAACAGATTAAACACCACATTTTGAAGAAAGATTCAGAATTGTTAATATGAGGTGGAGTAAAAATAATTATAACAATGTTTGGCAAGCACTGAAAAGCGTTTCCAGAAACATCTGTCTGTGGCATTTCAGACTGGTCTTCACGCTGTCCTAGTCCCTCTAAGCTGTACCTCACTCAGCATGCTGACTTCTAGCACTTCTTTTCTGAAATACTTGATTTTGCCCCAGCACAACTGTGGAAGCTTAACGCAGGGTGCTGCTTCTTGTGCCAGACACCATCCCAGTTGTACTCCTGCTATTAATTTTGAAGAGATTAAGTTCCTTTCTAAATTTATATCTAAATTCCAAATGGAAAAGTAATTTAGATCAGACTTTTCTTCTTTTATGTACTGAAACTCTAAAATACTGCTGACTGCAGATCTTGAAAACACAAGTCCTTAATAGCACAGTTATTGGTCACTATTGGAAATGCTGAATTTCATGTTTTTAAAAAATATTACCTGTATTTTTCACTATTTTTAATGTAAGAAACATACTTTCATACTTTTGGAAAATATGAATTATGTTGTCCTCATTATCAACTCCATTACATTATCTGATGTCCTCTAGGAAGGTTTCTTGGTATTTCCTACCCAACCACTAAGGTATCAAGTGCATGTGAGTATTTATTTGACAAAGGTTTCATTCTCTTTCTGAGGTTGGGGGTTTTTTTTGAGTGGTTTGTTTCCTTTAGCTGTTTTTAATTTAACTTAGTTATAAAATTTTATTATGATTATTCATGACAGAGGAATGAGCACATTTCACAGTTTTCTTTTACTTGTTATTGCTTATTACTATTTTTTCATATGAAATACATATAACCCACTATCTGTAGTTTTCAGTAAGCTGCCTTAATTAGATTTAAAGCACATATTTCAATATGTTATCAACAACAAAGCTTCTACTCCATCACTGTCAATTAGACCAAAAGAATTCAAGAATAAATCAACAATATGGTAATTTTGCAGAGCTCTGAATATTTCAGTTTGTTGGGAACTTCCCAAGAGAGATAGGAATGCTCTGTATTTAATCCTAAAAATCCGTGCCCTGTGGTTCTGGGATTTTTTCACAGATTTTTGAGAGATCTGACTAGGCTTTGGGCAATCACTATTTACTGTGAATTAGTAGTACTAGTTAGTAAGGGATAGAGTAAAGTGTAAGTGAAAGCAGTTTAGAGCCTTGTTGCTATGTATATGATGCTAGCTGGAAAAGAAACATGTTGTTTATTTTTCTAAGAGTTTTCCATAAAAAAACATTAGCCAATCAAAGAATTTTATATTACTGATCATAATCAAGATGAAAGCTTGAAAAACAAAAAGTTTAAAAGAAAATCAGAGAAACCAAAGTAAGACAGCAATATGTGTCTAGCTTCTGGATGTAGAAGGCAGACCCACATTTTTAATTTACATATTATAGGTAAATATTTTGCTGACTAACTGCTTTAGATAACCTGAAGCT
The DNA here is from genome assembly GCA_026770115.1 of Aviceda subcristata. NCBI lineage: Eukaryota > Metazoa > Chordata > Aves > Accipitriformes > Accipitridae > Aviceda > Aviceda subcristata. The sequence goes on along the minus strand of JANVCT010000011.1, from coordinate 14,203,773 downwards.
TTCCCTCTCTTAACACAGTTTTAAGAATTCTTATGAGTTTAAAATAAATGCGTTTATGTTTCTTTAAAAATGTAAACCTTTCCAATGTATCTTATCAAAAGTTCCTATCTTACCACTAGCTATAACTGAGCTTTAATTAGCACAGTACCCATGGTATTTAAAACACAAGATTCATTCTTATGCACATTGGTTTATATTATATGTGCCAAACTTTATTAGAAACGTGTTGGAGCAGAGTGATATCTGAGTGGTGTCTCTCAAGAAAATGTAAATTTTATGTTGATGTGTTTTTTCCATTTTACTCAGTTGGCAGTCCTGGAAAGACACTAAGAATTAGAGTCTTTTCAAACATCAGTCTCTTTTTATTTGAAATAGCTGTTCTAATATTTTTTCTCTCAAAAATCAAAGTTTCTGATCTGATGAGTGAAGAGGACAACCACCTTTTAAAAAAAAAAACTGTTTTTTTTTCTTTTTAGCATAAAATAGCATAAAATAGTCAGCTTCATAAATCTTCAAACTCTCCTGAGTTCATTTGGTCCTGCTGGACAAGTCTGGTGGATTCCTGTGAGCCATGGTTTTATCCAGACCGTCTGGTACACATCTGGAACCTTCTTTTCTTGTGGGATGGTTAGGCAGAGAAATCAGTATACTGCATGAGCTCTAAACCAGTAGATGTTTGAATGTAGTTTTGCAGCTCAGAGGAAAATTTGGCTCTGCATTATCCACAGCTTCACTGCCTGAGGACAATATTTATGGGGAAGGCCCAGTCAGAGCCACTCTCAGCCTTAGCTGAGAAAGAGTAACAAAACGCTGTCATCCATTCAGAGGTTACAGTTAATTCTTCGTGTAAATTCCACCTACATATTATCAGAGATTTTCTGTTTGAGGCCTCACTTGCCTTTTCTTCTTTTTTACTCGCTTTCTGTTTGGGAGTATGCCCTGTCTTGTTACAGGGACATTTTTAGGTGAAAACTTGAAATGAAATTCAAGGCTTCTTGAGATGTCTGCTATAGTCTTTCAGCTGTACTTAAAAGAGAGCTGGATATTTTTCATGATGAAGACTTCACATGTAGAATGGACACATGTGATGAAGCAAAGTAGAATTCTGTGCCCAATTGTAAGCACATGTTGCATTTAATGAAGTCACCTATGAATCTTGAATGAAGTCAGCGGAATGAAACCGAGTCCTAAGTATTTCTGTTAATGAGAGGGCTGGAGGGTAGGAGACTAACGACAGATATAAATACAGAAGACAGAGTAAGACATTTGTAATAAATACAAATGACCTCTGAAGTCTGGCTTGCAGTACATTTGTTCACACAATCTTGAAAACAAATGGTAGAATTTAGAACCATATTTGGATGTCTTTATTAGAAGATAGAGGATATCTTAGATATGTAATTCAGTAAAACAATAGCATTATAAAAAAAATGACAAAGTGAAAAATATTATATTGTGCTGAGTTACTGCTATAACTTCCTTTAGGTAGAACCTTTCTTAAAGTCTTTCAGTTTAGGAAAGAGGAAGTAAAAAAGAACTTAAAATAGGTTGTGATAAAAATGCATACTATTTGCAGAAGGTGACTGTAACTCCAAATATTGCTGTTGGTAATTCAAAAAGTGGAGGATGATCTTCTGTTCTTAGTATTCTGTACATTTAGTTACGTAGCGTGAAATTCATGCCTAGGTAAAAATATCCTTTTGTGGTCTTCATAACCTTAATCTTTGTATTGTGGAGCTAAATGGGATCAAGCTCAAGCCTGGATCTTGTGCTAGAATTCTTGCAAATTGAGAAAAAAGTAAAAAATAAGCATAACTAAAACTGCAGGGAAAAAATAAATTACAGCATTTTCTAGCTTTAGCTCTAGCTGATCTTTAGGAAAAACAGAACAGAAACAACTCAGTCCTT
>JANVCT010000011.1:14053098-14071387 GCA_026770115.1 Aviceda subcristata | reverse complement strand
TTTTTCCTTTTAATGACCGTTTTTAACAGAACTGGGTGCAAGGAATTTTCACATGTTCCTTTAGTCTGAGGTGCCGTATTTCCTGCATTGGCAGCTTTATACAGTGCAGCTGAGAGGAGTGATTGCACAGATACATCTATGCCATGGCATGAGTGAGTTTCTGAATACCATGGAAATCACAGAAGGTCATATCTTGTAAAAAAGAGACTGGAACCATAACCTGCACAATACATGTACCTGGCAAAGAAAAGCAAAGAAGTGGAGGATGTTCTATCTGGCAGCATCTTACCTTCTTTCTCTATAGAAGTAAAAGCAGCTTATGAATTAAAAAGAACATATTTGTTATTAAAAGCTAGAAGGAGAATACTGTGGCAAATACTTACTTTCTTTTCACAATCAATTCTGCTTTCTCTTGTATCCTTACGCCAAAACTGATGGGAGTGCACCAGCCTAAACCAAGTCCTGAATTTACCCTTTGATATTTCAGCTGCAGACATTGCAGTTAGGAACCAGCAAAAAAAGTGCTTTTGCTGCAGTATATTATTCAGTTTTCGTGCATCCCCCTTGCCCTGTGCAATACTAGTGCTCATGTTTTCAGGCTTTGTGTTACAGCACTTGGTTTTGCGGAAGCGTGAGAAGTTAAGGACCCAAAAATTTAATAAGAGAGGGGCTAGGCTTAAAATTATTATTTTTTTAAAATGCCAAGAACGGTTTAGAGCCATGAAGGCCTTAGGCCATGGAGTGATCCTAGTACCCATAATGAAAAGAATTTGTCAGACTAAGACATGTCAATTTACATTGAAAGAAAAGGAGACTTACTCACAGGCACAACATCCAACAGTTCAGGTCAGTAGGAGTTTTTGCCATCAACTTGAACAGCAGTAGGAGCCAAACCCTTCAGGACATATTTTCAGTGCCAGTTTCCTTAGCTTTATGGCATGGTTTGGCACTGGCAATGAATTGTATCTTGATTTTGTGGACCTGCAATTAATTATCAGCACAATAAGATATGACATGTTATAACATTTCTTCAAAGACAGGATTTAGTGTGTTACTAAAATATGAATAGTCATAACAACAGGCATTTTTGTTACCTAATCGACAAGTTCACATTTAACCCATCAGAACCCAGATGATGCTGTGTATGTGGCACTCTAAATGTTTTAACTTCCAGGGGAATAATCCCTTGAACTGTGGATTTGCCAAATGAAAAAAAACAGCTTTGCTATTTAATCCCATTGATATTTAATATAGCACATATAGTGCCAGTGGTTTCTAGCTGGTTGTAAGATTTTACAGTCACAAAAGGAAGAAAATAATTTTAACAGTGTTAAGCTGTCTGTGGAACAAATTATATACATTATCATAGAATCCAAAGTACTAATCAAACTATTGACCTCTGGTTTTTTAGTACAAGCCCATGTCAAGATAGCCCATCTGTTCTGATATACTCTGGTATCTAATATGACTATTAGCATATATATGAGAGGATTGCAGGGGAAGAAGGAGAATGTGGTACAACCTTTCCTGTGATTGTATTTTTGTTACAACTTCATGCACCCATTGTTCCTCCTCCTAATCTTGGATGGTGTTCTATAGGCAAAGTCATTTAACTATAAGGACTAGATTTTGAGGGATGAAGGGAAATTATTATAGTTCGGTTCAGGTCTACTAGTCCATACATATAAGTACCTTGAAGTAAATGATAATTGCAAAGAAGCTGGAAAAAATTGTAAGTCTCTTGTCAGGTCTAGAATGTCTATCCATTTTCTGTTTGACTGTATAAACAGAAGATTTGAAAAGCTGAGCCTGAAATTAGAGAAATGATACAAAAATAGGACATCAGTTCATGCCTAGCCAAGTGGATGAGAAATGAGAAAGCTATCCACAAGCAGGAAAATTAAGGGGAGTCCAGAGACGAGTTGCAATTTCATGAATTATTTTTTTTCTGCATGAATGTACATGTAGGGAGAGCTTACTCCTTCACTGCCAGCAATAACAATGGACAATATCTAAACAAGAATCAGAAAAGCTAACAGAGGAGAAAAGGACTGGCGTGGGAATTCCATTTCACATTGAAACAAACAGTACGAATGGACTGTTTGTAGAGCTAGACCCTAGCTCCCACAAACATGAACTGAGGCTTTGCTTTGGACCCTTCTCTAACAAACAGATGGCCTTAGTAAATTATTTTCCAATTTAAAGTCCCAGTAATAATGCAAGAGAGGAAGATGTTTATCACACACTCACTGTTGGCACAGGGTGATAGAGAATGCTTTTGAGCTGTCAGTCACAGGAGTACCGTGCACGCTACTTTGTGAAGTTAGCTCTCTTTGAGTAAGCTGCACCAAGAAGCAAGAGTTTGCTTTTTTCTTAATTTAACTAAAATCCACTTTGGAGAAAGAGTTACTCTCTGACAAGTGGGTGTCCTGAGAAAGTGCTTCATGTAGTTTTGTGGGAACCTCTTATTTCACAGCTGTTATGCATGTATACAGTTAACAAATATTACTTGAATCACAGATTTCCCCTCTAGCAATAAACTGACTTCCAGTCCCAGATATCAATACTGGCACAGGGACAACCATTAATAAACAGAATTTGTCAGCTTTTCTGAAGTAGTCAAATTTTCCTGTGACACACTTACAGGTATTGGTGTATTTCTTTTTCCTGTGAAAAGCAGAATGAACAACTCATATCCCTTAACCAATAGGGGTGCCTGAATTTAAAAGATTCAGAACTTTGGTTCACCTAAGCATCCAAAATTCAGGTTTGAATCTAATCTGAGAGTTCAAAATTCCCTCACAGGGAATGTTCTACTTGTTGTTAGAACCTGGTCCAGAGAGCTTGAGAACCCAGTTGTCCTCTGATGTTCATTGGCACTTTTTGGCACTTTATATGATCAATCACCTAGATTTAATGTTTCTGGGGGAGAAAAAAAAGATCACGCCTTTAATTTTGTCTGTACATCTCTACATATATCTTTGGTGCTATAAGAAGATAATTAATAAATACATCCTAGATCTTCCCAGGTGCTTTAAATGCTTCAAATTAGAGAGTGTGACTCAGAAACCCCAGTGTGCTTCAGATTTGAATGATTCCAGGGCTTCAGAGATGTGCCATGTGCTTTGAAGCAAGATTAAAAAAGAAATGCTTAAAGCACCAGGAAATTTGAAAGGCATTGCCACGAAACCCGGCAGAAATGCTCACAGACCTGCTTCAGTATGAGTGGTGTCAGGCACAGAGGAGCAGGTGTCAAGAAAAAAAGATCCTGTCGGTTCCGAGCGCAGCCGAACAACTGTAACATTAAAAATCTCAGCTGTGAAAGGAAGACAAACCCAGGGGACTTCTCCTCACAGGTTTCGTGGATGTGGCTGCTGCTGTTCCCCATTTCCAGCTCAGTAGTGGGGCTGAGCACAAAAGATGCGAATACACACGCGCACAATAGAAACGTGTCAGGCCACGGAGAACAACAGAATTGGGAGAGCAAGGCCTTTACCGAGAGCCACATTAGCACTAACAGCACTCACATAAATGTGAACTACACAGATGGGCCCATCCTGTCCCTCGTGTCTGGTTGATCAGGCTTGAAGTTCACCTGTTGGAACATGCATACACCCTCACTCTCATGATTCACAGGTGTGGGTCCCTCAGACCCTAGACCAGACTTTAAAAGATCATCCACAATCCATGTGCAGACCCTCAGCCTTTTTTATCCAGTCTTCAGCTCTGACCTTGAGCCCTTCCAAGTTCTGGTCTCCTTTTCCAACTCACCAGCTAGTCCAGCATAAAGTGCATTATCAAATTACACGTGTATCCACACAGAGCATCTTCACACAGTAAATAGAGTTAGAGTTTAGTAAGAGGACAGGACAGATTGCAACAATCAGATGCAGATCTTGACCAGAGAATTATTCTGAGCCACTGTTACACATTTTGTCCTCCACCCCCCCCGGCTTTCCCACACTTGTTCCTGCATAATCCACCTTTAGCTCTCCCTTCTTCCACTTGTGATCCTCTTTCTAAACATTTCCTAATACATTTAGGAAATTTTGCACATCTCCAAAATCCTCTTACAACATCCCATTATAAATTATTTTCTCATGAGATCTATTATAATCTTGTTTTCCCTTCTTGTAATCACTTACATTGTTCTGGCTGAGCCTCTCTGAGGTTGTCCTTAAGTGGTTCCTTCCATGGTGCAACAATTTCAGTGGCCCAAGTGACCTAAAAGTTCTCCTCTTTGATATTGCCTCCTTCCTATTTCACTTTTTGTGAGCTGAATGCACGTTCTTGGACAGAGGAGAGAAGAAACTCTTCCATGTCGGTAAAGCCACCCCAAGGGAACTGACTAGCTGACCTAAATTTGGCCTGTCTGTCAAATTTCCTTTTTGTTAAGATAGAAGGCTCTCCCATGGAGTCCAAAGGTACCCACAGCTTTTACTTTTGATTCTGATAAACAGGCTGACTCCTGCTCCTTTCCTCATCAAAACAGGGCAAAACCCAAGTCCTATGTTGCCCCCTTTCATATCGTCAGGTAATCTAAACAACAGTGTCAAAACTCAGCATAGCAATCCACCCACAAAATAATTGTTTTCTCTAAGGTACTCTCATTTTTTGTTTTGTTCATTTAATAGAAGTTGGCTTCATTATTTTGACTTACCTTTACATTCCAGTTAAAACTAGCTTAGTTTATCTGCTGGTGTGACCCAATGACCACCCAAGAGAAATCTGGATCAGAATTATAGTATTTAATTTTTAAATGACTGAACTAAATATCCCTGCATTAATATGTAGTTAGTATCTTAGAACTCTTCAAATCTTTCTTTAGCACATCATGTCCACTAAGGAATTATGCCTCCTCCTATCCACTTGCCGTGGTTTAAGCCCAGCCAGCAATGAAGCACCACATGGTTGCTTGCTCACCGCTCCTCTCCCCAGTGGGATGTAGAGGAGAAAACATAATGAAAAAGCTTGTGTGTCAAGACAAGGACAGGGAGAGATCACTCACCACTTATGGTCACGGGCAAAAAACAGACTCGACTTGGGGAAAAAACCAAAATCAATTTAATTTGTTACCTATCAAATCACAACAAGGATAATGAGAAGTAAAACCAAAACTTAAAACATCTTCCCCCCACTCCTCCCTCCTTTCTGGGCACAACTTTACTCCTGATTTTCTCTGCCTCCTCCCCACCAGCAGCGCATGGGGACAGGGAATGGGGGTTGGGGTCAGTTCATCACACGTTGTCTCTGCCGCTCCTTCCTCCTCAGGGGCAGGACTCCTCACACTCTTCCTCTGCTCCAGCGTGGGGTCCCTCCCACAGGAGATGGTCCTCAACAAACTGCTCCAGCGTGGGTCCCTTCCCCAGGCCGCAGTCCTTCAGGCCCAGACTGCTCCAGCACAGGCTTTCCCATGGAGTGGCGGCCATCTTGGGGGGCACCTCCTGCTCCAGCGTGGGGTCCTCTCTCCCTGGGCTGCAGGTGGGCATCTGCTCCCCCGTGGACCTCCTTGGGCTGGGGGGGGACAGCCTGCCCTCTCGCCACAGGCTGCAGGGATATCACCTCTTCCCCCTCCTCCCTCACTGACCTCGGTATCCGCAGAGGGGTTCCTCTCACATCCCAATCTCCTGCCCCACTGCAGGTTCCCCTTCTTAAATCTGTTCTCCCACAGGTGTTACCACCGTCGCTGACGGGCTCGGCCTTGGCCAGAGGTGGGTCTGGCTTGGAGCCGGGGAAGCTTCTAGAAGTTTCTCACAGGAGCCACCCCTGCAGCCTCTCCCCCACTACCAAAACCCCGCCACACAAACCCAGTATACCACTTCATGAAAATTTCCCTGAATTTGCAGAGGAAAGGGGCAGAATCTGCTACCAGTTTTAACTTTTGATGGTTTTCACACACTTTCAGTACTAGCAAATTATGGTGGGAGGGCAACTGGGAACTTGCTGTTTATAATTATCACCCCCCCATGATTATAATTAGCTATTCTCAGCTACTGTTGACATGTGCAGGTAATGTACAGCAGAAGAATATCACATGCAGCTTGAAAATCACTGGAGTGAGTCATTTTTAAGATGACTCTCCAGAAGGATTGCACTAAGAAGTAGTCCTTGAGAGTTCACAATTCAAAGACCTATAATCATTTTCATCATTATCATTGAAGTCAGAAATGTCCACTTTTAAAACTTTCTTGATGTTTCTTTGCCTGAAATTGATTTAAAAAATGAAATTCCTTATTGCAGACTGCTTATTCATAAAATCTACTGATGGAATAAAACATGCAATAATATTTTTATTTACCTGCACCAGGATTGTTATGCTCCCTTGAATTTTTCATGATGTGTTTTTATTTCTTTTTTAATTGCCTGGAAGAGCTTAATCTTCCAAAGTCACACAAGTGCCAATGGACAGAATTCATGGTATATTCCAGGCAGTTCAATTCCAGAGTGTTTACAGTCTTTTTACTGTAACTGTACTCTTTACTGTAAAGTCTACAGCACTTTTCTTAAAGCATATTTTCAGTTTCTAAGCAAAAAGTAGTATCTTTACTTGGGTGCAGAAATCAAGTTTGTGCTACACTATCCATATCTGTGTGAATACATCAGTACTTGTTTCCTAGATGACATTCTTGCAAAAGACAGGAACACTTCATGGTTCTTGGGTTGCTATTATAATCAATTTTGTTGGTTTTTTTTTTAATAAATACTGAAGATAGAGCTGATAATTAAAACATTTCTACCACTGCCTTAATTGTGGCCATGTAGCACTGGGTGAAGAGATGGAAGGGAAAAGGAGTCCTCAGTCCATGAGAAAAGCAAAAAGGTTGCACAGGTTTAATCACAGAACTGAGAGTGAGATCATTCCTGTGCCTAAGCCTGGAAGAATCTGTGGTATTACAGCTGTAATGTGTTCAGCATCTTAAGTAGCCTTCACACTTGACAAAGAATGTGTGTGTGCATGCAAACTTTGAGAAGATCCTTTAGGAGTTATAGTTAAAAAGTCTCAGTAGGTGTTTGTTCTCACGATGATGATTAGATTTTAATTAGCACAAGAGCAGTCAAACTCCCAGAGCCTCAATTACTTACCAGCTTGGACAGCGGATGCTATTCATATCAACAAGATATAACTGGAAAACCGAATCCACATTGAAACTAAAATTAACATTTTCAAAATCAATAAATAATCACCTGTATTTATAGCACTCCCAGAGGATCTAGATATATTTTGCAAGGTGTTGTTAGACACAGAAACCTCCAAAACTCCAACAACCAACACAAGTTTCTATGCATATGCTGCAGGCTTTGTGTAAATATTTAAAGGGTTCACTGCTTACCTCTGTAAAATGCAGTCTATAGTATAGCTGCTGTCTACATAGATTGTGCTCCAGAATACAAAGACTAAGAGTCTTTTTCATTATAACACGCATGTGGCATTCTATTTCAGTAGATGTCTATCTATTTTTTGCAAAATTTGTCCAATGGTTTATGGATGGTTTTTTAAGCATTCAGGTGAATAGATAGACACTGAAAGAATTGTAGGCTAATCTAGGCTTGATTTGAAAAGGACCTCTTAGATGGTTGTCTGGTCCAGTCCTCAACTCAAAGCAGGGCAAACTACAACAGGTTGCTTAGGACCACATCTAATAGAGTTTGAAAATCTCCAAGGATGGAAATTCCACAACCACTCTGGGCAATCTGATTTAGAGATTAACTACCTTCATAACAAAAATAAGTTTTCTCATGTCTGGCCAGAATAACTCTGTTGCAATTTGTCTCCATTGCCTCTTATCCTGTCACTGTGCACCACTATACACCTCTGGCAACAGTCCGGCTCTGTCTTATCTATATCCTCCCATGAAACAGATGAAAACAGCAGATGGGTCTTCCTTCAGTCTTCCTTTCTTTCGGCTGAACAAACCCAGTTCTTTCTACCTCTCAGTGTATATCACACGCTTCAGTATGTCTACAACTTGTTGGTGGTCCACTGGAATTGCTCTAGTATCTCTGTATCTTTCTTACACTGGAGAGCAAAACTGCACACAGCACACTACATATGGTATCACAAGTGTAAGGCAGAGAAAAATTGCTTCCCTGGACTTGCTGTCTATACTCTCGCTAATACAGGACAGTATGCAGTTCACCTTCATCTCTGCAAGGTCAGAGTGTTGGCTTATGATCATCTTGTTGTCCACCTGAGACCCCAGTTACTTTTCTGTGAAGCTGCTTTCAATTCTTTTGGTGCCCAGCTGGTATTGTTGCATTTCACAGTTGTCTTTGAGATATTTCCTGAGGGTCCTACCTGCCCATTTCTCCAAGACTGTCAAGGCCCCTCTGAATATCAGCTCTGCCCTCCCATGTGTTGTCTGCTCACTCCAGCTTGGCATTGCTGGCAAACATACTGAGAGAGGACTCTATCCCCTCATCTAGATTGCTAATAAATACGTTAAATATTACTGGCCACATTGCAAGCAGCCAGCATGATTTGTACCACTGATGATAACCCCTGAGTCTGGTAGTCCACTGCGTAGTCCACTCTTACGCTGTCCGTATCTCACCAATTTGGACGTAAGAATATTATGGGAGACTGAATTGAAGGTGTTATTGCAGTCAAGGTATAAAGCATCCACTGCTCTCCCTTTGTGCACTGAGCCTGTCCTCATCACATAAGGCAATCTGGCTGGTAAGAAACAATTTGCTTTCCGCAAACCCATACTGCTTTTTTTGCCATTTTCTTGCCCTTTGTGTGCTTGGAAATGGCTTCCAGAGGGATTTACTCCATAATCTTTCCAGGGACTGAAATGAGACTTACTTGCCAGAAGGTCTTCAAAACCCTCTATCGTGCCTTTCTTGAAGATGATTGCGATGTTTGCCTTTTTCCACCCACCTTTGCATCATTTGATAATTCTACTGAGAATCAGTTTAGCTAGAAGTAGGCATGGAGAATTACTTTAATGGATCTATTTGGAAGTTTACTGCCCTGCTTTTTGCTGTGTGAAAAGTGGTAAGTTTCTTTCAAACATGTGATCCTGTATGTTTTTCTGGCAACAGGCACTATGAATGAAATTCATCTCATCTAACCTTTAGGTACCTGCAGTGTACACTTCTAAATCCAACCTCGTAAAATATAGAGCTTTTACATATAAACTCTATTTTTTGAGTCAGTGGAAAGACACAGGCACTTCTAGTGTATAACTTATCATACAGCAGAAATTGTGTAGGCTAGAAAACATACGAGAATGTAATTTCCTGATGAAAATCAAGGTTAAATGAATTATGAAGAATATATTGCCAAGTTTCATTTTGATCACCACGTGAATATCAACTTTGTTAGTTTTATGGAAGTTGTCAGAACATACACAGTGACAACAGGTACACGAGATTGCATTTCCACATGTATGGTGGTATTTTCAGAAACATCAGTGTTTCTGGTGGCCAAACTTTTACATATCTGAAGAGAACTGGATTGTGATATGGAAGCATGCCTTAACAGTTTTAAGAAGATACAACCCAATGACTTTCCAAGATGCTTGCATTCTATGTCACATAAATGTTTTGTAGTATTTCACCATCAGCTAAAAGAAGGTACAGTCCTAGCAGTAACGTTCTTGGGTATAACCCTGAGGCCCATGACTCTCTGATGAATAACATGTTCTCCGTACTAGCTTATTGGAGGATCTTTGGAGATCCTAGTGTCCCTGTTCACTTTAACTTACCAGAGTTGCTGCTATGCACATATTATGGGTGGTTTATAATAACTGTCTGAGGTATATATTTATATGTGTCTGTGCACACACACACACACATATATATGTATGTATGTATGTATGTATATAGTGGTGAATTCATCAAATGCTAACTAATAATCCAAAACAGGCTACCAGTTAATGTGGTGGCAAGAATCACCTTTGGTAGACTTAAAGAAAGAGGTGAGAGACTAACTGACACATGGTGTGGTTTTGTTTTTTTTTTTCCATTTGATAGATAACAGGACCTTTGTTAAGTGAAAATTTATACAGTATTTATATATATCTGTGCATTAAAAAGTATAATTACCCAAAGCAAAGACTTTGGTTAAAAAGAAGGACGCACCTGTAATTTAAGGAAAAGGATTTAAGGAATGTAATTATCCCAGATCAAGACAAATCATTTTTGTCCATGTAATTCAGAGTTCAGATTAAAACTAAAAGACACAGAGATCATACGCTAATGATACATTTAGAATTTTTGTGTATTATTATTTGCTGAACTAAACCTGATTTTTAAAGACAAATGAGAGATTTTTATCTTTTGTTGTTGTCATTCTGTGAAGTGGATGACAGAAAAGAGACTTGACTGAATATAAGTGCAGATGAGAAAAAAAAACCCTGCATGTCAGGCAAGAAACTGAACAGGAGAGGAACACCTGTAAAGTACCATTAACCATGCCAAAAGCCAAACAGAAGGGCTGCAGCAGAAGTTAAGGAACCTCATGCAGTGTAGGAGAGGAACCAAGGCTTCCCTGCAGTAAATGCCGGGATATTTGCAGAGCAGACTGTATCTTTCCACCAGGATATTAACTAATTGCCTCTGACAGAAAATTCACTAGGCTAGACACAAAGAACAAGGCCTGTGGAACCCTAACATTTTCTAGTGACCAAAGATGGCTAAGTTTTGATAGAATAAACTTGAAGTATTTCTCATAAGTACTTAAATGGTATGGAAGAGCCTTTTTCAATCTGAAGATCCATAAAATGCTTCCAAAGTAAACTTAAACCCCTTTAGAGGTTTTACAATTGAGGGTTACATATCTAGATATAGATATAGATATATGTGCATGGTGCATTAGCATCTGTTTACAGCCAAATGCCTACCCAGCCACTCATTGACTTCTCCTCAGCAGGACAGGGGGAGGTAAGAGGACGAGAAATCTGGTGGGTTCAGATGGAGATGGGGAGATTGCTACCAATTGCCGTTGCAGGCAAAACAGACTTGATTTGAGGAAAATTAATTTATTGCCAATTAAAACAGATCCAGATCATTGGAAACAGAAAGACAAACATTAAAACACTTGTCCTCTCCCTTCTCCCATGCTTAACTTCACTCCTTCACTGCACGCTCCTCCACCTGCTCCTCCAAGTGGTGCAAGGGGGTGGGGGGGTCATGGTCAGCACACAGCGGTTCCTCTCTGCTGCTCCTTCCTTCTCACACTCTTCCTCTGCTCCAGCACGGGTCCTCCACAGGCTGCAGGAAATATTTGCTCCACCGTGGAACATCTCCTCTTCCTCCTTCTCTGACCTTGGTGTTCCCTCTGCCATTTCTCACTCTTTTTTTTGTCATTGTTTTGTTGTTGTTGTTTTTCCCTCCTCCCCTGCCTGTCCCATTTTCTGTCCTTTCTTAAATATGTTTTCATAAGGGTGTCACACACCGGGCTGATAGGCTCAGATGTGCCCAGCAGTGGGTTCACTGCAGAACCAGCCATGTCCAGCACAGGGCAGCCCTAGCTCCTTCTCGTAGAGGCCATTCCTGCAGCCCCCCCTCTCCAACACCTTGCCACCTAAACCAAATACATACAGTCTGTAGGAACTTGCTTTTCTTCATCATTTTCAATGGATTCCTTGAAAGCAGTTCATGGATCATGAAGGGCCCTTTCTCTGCAGACAGACAGTGACTCCTCAGATAATTATATTCTTCCTTTCTACCTAGCTTTTCAAATTGTTATTTCAGTTTAATAAACTGTATGAATGCGTATTTACACTGCTCAGGCTCAACGAAGCTTGTCGTAGAGGCATCTGATTCATCTGCACTGAACACCAACCCAAAGTGAAGAGCTCTAACCCATACTGACCCAAGCTGATACAGCCACACAGATCAGTGCAACACTGGTTGGAGATGTAGACTGGGTTTGAAAGCAGGTTACCCACCTTAACCTTATCACCTACCCACCTTAACCTACCCTTATCACCGTCTGTTGTGACAAAATTGTAAAATATTTTAAATGTCTTGTTTTTCATTTTGCTGTCTTGGGAGTAGTGGTGTGCAAATACAATATAATGCTTTCTTTACTTGAGTACAGGCTTGAACATGACTTAGTGTTACGTCTTTGTGCAACATGTCTTCATTCTAGACCATATTTGAGTTTCTGGAGGAACCCATGTAGACTTAGTACTTACACTGCCTGGTAGCTCAAGCATCTTCAACTCTTGCCTTCACAGTAAGAAGTATGTCAGTCAGTATTTTAAACATAGGATATTACGGTGCAGTTGTGCTTATTACAATAAAGGCTGTGTTAATTATAATATATTCAAATTAGGCACATGCACAACCAATCATCTGCCCATTGCTAGATGTTTGCATTACATTTCTAGGTGGGAAATAACAGAGAAAAATATGTAATCTGATGATTAAGATGAAAGTGTCCAAAAGGATCAACCCTACCTTCTGAAAACCACCTCTCATTCTTTGCTGTAGTGACACAATTGAAATGAGATTTAGTGAAAGCGAGGGGGGCTGATGGCACTAATTTTCTGTGGGGGCTTTTAGAATCAATCCCCACTTGTACTGAATTAGGCCAAATCTATAGACATTGAGGACACATTGCACATGTCATTTTCCCAAATGCATTTAAAATTAGGTTACCAAGGGGGAGGGGAGACTTGAATTTTCAAATAGTGTGACTCACTGTTGATGGATTGTATTAAATTCTACTGCTGCACTTGTCATGTTACAATTTTTTTAATAGATAAGAGCACTAAGAACTCCTAGACAACACTTTAAAGCATTTATATAATATATAGAACAGAATGAATAAATTAAATACCTCAAGGTATGTCTTCAAACTTTCGATGACTTGATGTAGAAGCATACTATCAGAAAGCAAGTGATGACAGGTGGAGACTTTTAGGAACAGCGAGAGGAGGAAAAAAAAAAAAAAAAAGAAAACCAGACACAAAAAAACTTCAGATAATAATTGTATCTCCAGCCTAGGAGTTGTAGATAGGAAAAGTCTTATAGTTTTCCAAGCAATTAATGCTGAAGTCTCCCTGTTGTCTCTTCAGTGAAATAGTGTCTCTGGTTTTGCAGCAAAAGTATTTGTTGTGCACACAAAAGACAGTTTGGCTGTTGATTTCCAATGTTATGACTTGTCACTGTTGGCTTTTGGCAGAAAATAGTCCACAAACAAGTCAGTGGAGTAGAGTGAACATTATACGCATTAAATAAATTAAGAGCACCCACAGGTGGGTCTGTAAAGAAGCAATCCTGGGTGAAGACAGAAATTATGTGATCCAGGCAAAAAGAGCTTCTCTCTGCAAAGCTGTGTAAGGATGAATGTGTCAATAAAAATATTTGCAGATCTGGTTATAGGTAAGCCTAGCAAGGAGGAAGGTGGACCTGGGAGAGAGATGAGCGAATGGATGGTGGGTGCTGCCCTGAGATTACGGAAGCGTGGATATTCTACTAGGTGTTTTGCTTTCCTTTGTATTCCTGTGACATTTAAAGTCAAACTCTTTGCTGCATTTGATCACTTTCTGTTCCAAAAGATAACAGGTTATCTGAGATGACTTCAATGACCTTTGTAGGTTTTACTTTAAGAAATTAATCCCAATAATGTGGAACATAACAGTGAGAAAGTTGGGGTTTTTTCCTCCTAATAGATGAATTCTGTTTCCAGTCAATTTATTTCCAGAAGAAAAAGAAAATCATAGTTTTGAACCAGAGTGAATTACATACATGTAAAGAACCTCACTGGTTTTCTTTTGGGGGCATTGTTTGTTTGTTTGTTTGTTATTTACAGAACTGTCTCTAGCAGGAAGCAAAATATCCAGTTATTTTGTTATTTGCTTCTTTGAAATTCTTAAAATTCCTGGAATTGCATTAGTTTGGTGATGTTGCATGGGTACATATGGTACATTGTCGGGCTACAGGTGGTCACACAAATATGCATATTATAAAGTGATCCAGAATTCCAGTAGGTGTTGCACTTTGTCACCAACTCAAAGAAGATGACTTTTCAAAGGAGATGTCTCATAGCTTTATTCACTGTAGACAGCTGGAAGTTTCACATTTGCCAAAGGCAAACAATAAACATTAGTTCAGTGAATCCTGAACTGTTTGTTTAAATTAAAAATTTAATAATATTAAAAAAAAAGAGAGAGAGAACAGAGAATGAAAGAGAATATATTTATTTATTTTCACATGCAGCTTACATCTTTGTTCACAGACTACGGAGAATATTGTGTAGGGAAATACAGAAATAAGAAGGATGATTCTGACTCGGCATTGCACAGCTGAAGTCAATAACATTTTGGATTTAGACAGGAAGTTTGACATAGTTGTAAATGCAAATGTAAAACATGTAAAAGGCAATAAACTAATGTTAGATCCAATAAAAAGAAAAAATCAATCTGACTTCTGCAAGGCCATAGAAATCCTTTATACCACAATCAATTTGTCAGTGCTTGTACGGCCCTAAGCACCAGAGAAGACTGCCATTTTTTCATTTAAAAAATCACTCTGTTTATTAGGACCGTGATTCCTGATATATATCAAATTTATTTCTTCTGTGTTGCAAGTGCATTAGCATCTGATGACAACGATATTATAAAATCCCACCTCTCAGACACTGGCCACTGGTCTTCTGACTGTACAGCTGAAGGGTCTCTTGCCTACGGCTACTAGCAGAGTTGCATTGTGAAAGACAGATGAAATGCCATGGGGAAGACAGAGCCCCCACCTTCCTCGTTCCCCCACTGCGGAGCTGGCACTTCTCACCGCAGGTGTGGCCGTTATGGCATGGCCGCTAAACACAAGGATGCAGAAGTTGATCATCAAGACGGGTTTCCTGCCAAGCAAGAGAGCACTGTATGTAACCAGCACACCAGAAAATAATATGTGACCATGGAGTTTATAAAGAGAGAAATTTAACATAAATCTGACCCAAGGCACCATAGCAAAATTTAACTAGGCATTCAGATCCAAACTGTGCAAATAACATCTCTCTGGAGTCACAGGTGTGGAAATTGCATGCCATTTCTGCACTATGGGAAATAATTGGATTATTATAGTATAGCACTGTGCATATCAACTGTTATTTGTTTTATTCTTTTATTGGAACTTACGTTGGTGTTATGGAAGATCTGCAGTTCGGCAGAGGGAATTAAAAGAAAACTATTTTTCCTATCACATGATTTGAGTTATTGTACAATTAGTGCGAGTCATACTTTACAGAAATTTTCCCAAACAGGTGGGCATTGTTTGACAGCAAATTTTTTTTTATTTATTTCTATTATTTGTTTTATATTTATTTACTATATATATAAAAGTACACACATAACTGTGGACATACAAACCAACCCACACCATTATATTTAATCATATAACTACTGTCATTATCAATCTGGTACTATGCTGCATATTTTATGAGATATTAAGCATAATTATTGTTAATAACTTCTTACATTGCTTGAACAACAATATAGGAAGAGCTGGTTATAACCATCAAAGAAAGCAGAGAGATTGTAGAAAATGTTTCAGGATGCCTAACAAATTAAGGTTTTGTTCCACACTGGTTTGATGAATGAATAGAAAGCTTATTTGGTTAATTTGTTAGTATGCATATTTTAATTCTTACATGAAAATAAAATGTTGTCTAACTAGGCGTAGCAGAATAACACAATATGAGGAAGAAACCATAACAGAAAGCCAGGTCTCAGCCATTCTATATCAGAGCTCTACCACTTGCCATATGCTGCTTTTTGCCTAATGATTATTGGGGAAAGTGAGACAGTGTAGACAGGTATGATAAGTGGACTACCACACTGTAGATATATTTTATTTGGAACATTCTTCTGGGAAAGGAAAAAAAAAGAAAAAAGAAAAAAAAGGAAATGCAACTTTTTATGCCCATTAGGCAGAGAAGAGAGTGCATCTCAACCCATCTCGTTTGTCTCCCTAGGACATATTCTAATCACTGAACTTTTCATTATATATATGTATATCCTTTAGTTGGGAAAGATGAACAGAGGAATGCCTAGCAGGGAATATGTGTGAGAGAGAACATTTAGCTGCTTATACTTTTAAAGAGGCATTCCCCGAAGCAGGTATTTTGTGGTTTAGAGAATTTTGCTGAGAGAAAACAAGCAAAAAAAAAAAATTAAAGAAACTGAGCATCTAGAGAGATTATGTGGTACCAAAGCTGATGGGTTGCCTAAGCAACCTAAACTGGATAATAATGTCATTTGAAGATCTACACTTTTCAGTCCCTCTATGACCCATTTGATGGAACATGAAACAAAGCCACACGAGGTCAAGAGTAACAACCAGGGCTTCACACCATTGCTCCTCTGACCACCCCAGAGCCAGTCCCGGCCTGGGTCTGAGCAGAAGCACGCCCTAAATATTTTTGCAGAAGTACCCTGTAGCATTAAGGTAAAGCATTGAATGGGTAACTTTTCCAGGTGATATCTAATATTCAGCCCCAGACATCTTTTTTGCGAACTGCAACTGCTGTCTTCCATTTCAGTTGCTTGTAGGGCAGAGGTGCATGGTTAGGACTTCTGAGAAAACGTTTGCTTTGAAGACGCTGAAGACACTTTTTCTACTGTTGCAAAGGGTGCAGGCTGCTGTGCCCTTTTGTGGCTGCTAATGAGAAATCTGAAATGAAGCTTGTAACTCTAATGAGTTTTTAATTAAAAAAAACCAAAACACCCCCCCCAAAAAAAAACCCTCACAGACAGGTTAAAGTACTAGAGGTTAGAACTTTTAAGGGAGGACAGGTCTTTCTGTTGACTTTATGAGCTTGCTAACATAACCCCCTAAGAACAACTAATCAGAAAGTACCAAGGGGTGTTAGAATTCTTAAGGAGACAATCCCCATAGAGAGAACAATGAAGCTGACACAATAATAAATAAAGCTTCCTAGTTTAGTTAAGTTCTTTTATATTCCATCTGGAAGGTAGTCAGCAGTGAAACTGTAACTAAGTTATGTAATATATTCTAAAAAAAAAAATACTTTATGTTACACATTAAAAAGGCAGACACAAGCTACACTGTTTTTTTGTAATGCTATACAGACCCAAAATAAAGTGCCAAGAAATTTCTCACTCACAGGAACCAGACAAATAAAGGTAATAATGATAATCAGGGAAAGTATTATAAAAAATAAAAACTAAGTTCAGAGGACGTTTGAGCAACACATAACTGTGCAGGCAGAAGATGGATTGTGCTTGGCAATGGCAGAGCAAGTTTCTGTTGTCTCTGATGGGTGCTTAAAACGAAGAGCACAACTCCCTTTTCCAATGAAAAAGGAA
Source organism: Aviceda subcristata (assembly GCA_026770115.1). Lineage (NCBI taxonomy): Eukaryota > Metazoa > Chordata > Aves > Accipitriformes > Accipitridae > Aviceda > Aviceda subcristata. The sequence goes on along the minus strand of JANVCT010000011.1, from coordinate 14,054,105 downwards.
CATGCATCTCTAATGTAACCATAGTTAGAATTCACGTACCTGAACCCTAGGTTACAGTCCTAAACACACCAGTTCAGCAGTTGTCTACTCTTTTCTATTTGACAGAGTGTACCCTAAAGCTTCATAAGTGACAGGGTGTTTTATCTGTAGATCTCAGTTACGGCAGAGATGAGCAATGCAGTATGTATGTCTGGATCCAGATACCTAGACAGTCTTCTCTCCTTGTTATCTGAGAGGCTTGGCTTGATAGAGTGGTTGTACACAAAATGCTTTGAATACTCCCCCAAGGGATTAATCTCAAGACAGAATGTAGTGGCAAACAGTTCTTTAGTTTAAAACTAAAGAACAGAGTAACCTTTCCAGCCTCTTTAAAATAGGCTAGAGAAAATCTTTCCTCAGACCAAGATAAAAGCCATATATCCCACCAGGAGTTTTCTAAATATTAATAAAGAGGATATTTTGGAAGGGCTATTTTTAATTCCTCCTGTTAAAGCTGTATCACTGGACAGAGGAGAATTCAATGATGAGAGAATGGAGGGAGGAAACATGAGTATTTTCAGATGGAATGACAAAAGTTTCTCTTTATCATCTCTTGGCCATTTCTGTATGTTTTCTAGAGACAATTTTGTGTAGAATAGGGAGACATTCCTAAGAGTATGAACCTATGATCTCTTTATTCTCAGGCTAAAGACTTGCTTAGGAATTAAGAGAGTCAGCTGTTCTCTGGTGTTTGGCCCAACTAATCTTGAATTCTCTTCCATACAGCACCTAAACATCAAGAAGTGTTAGCACATCCTGCACTAGCTTCCATTCCACTCTCCTTATGCCACTCTCTGGTAAGAACAGAGACATGGATTTGAGTTTATTCAGATGGAAAAGGGACATGGATTTCCGTTCTTGGAATAGCTATCTTATTGACTGGCCTATTGTGTAAAGAAAAGAGCCTTTATTCAACACTGTTGCTTTAAAATGACTTGGTTGAAAACAAACAAGAAAACAAAAACAGG
>JANVCT010000011.1:13915282-13933970 GCA_026770115.1 Aviceda subcristata | reverse complement strand
GATCTGGATGAGCGATCACTTTTCTCACTAGACTTATCATCCTCCTCCTCCTCTTCATCATCAGAGTATACTTCACTGCACAACATCCAAAAAGCAAAAAAATCCAAGCCCCAAAAACCCCCAAACAAACCAAGAGGTTTTCCTGTGCATGTTATGAAATTATATCTTCCAAATATCCTTCAAAATCTTAAAGAATTCAATTTTGCGTTTTATATTAAAAAATATTCAACAAGTTTACTAGCTAAAAAGGTCAAATCCAAAATGTGGTGTAAGTAGTTCCACATCAGATGGCAAACCCAGAACTAGTAAGACTGTAAAGCAAGATCTAGAAAGGAACCAGGACATTTTCAGTTGAGTGATCTATCCTCTAGGCTACAGACTCAGGCTCCTGCTTGTTCTCTCAGTACCCATGTATAGTGGACATTTTTGACAGGAGGCTTGCCTCACACCCCGGCACGTATGACCTTCTGGAGGCACTTGAGTATGCATTTTGATATGTTCAGGCTCAGAAAGGTCACCAAGTTTGTTAGGTTGAGGTTGTGACAACTCTGACCAGAGTACTGACCTGCAAGTGTTCCTTGCAAATGTTTCACATCAAGCAGACAGATACCCACCCAGTTCACCCAACCATTGAACAACGATGGGCTCCAAAGGGGGACTGAGGTACCTATGGCCTGCTGTGACACTTGCTTCAAATGCACCCTGGGACTGATTTACATTAGCATTAAATATTAGGATTAGTATCACTTTGGTGAAATGTACTTTAAATTACATTTACAAATTCCTCTTCAATGTTTTGGCACAGTTTCAGATTAGTCCAGCTGGGCAGCTGCTTTGCTACTTTATTATTTCATCTAATTTTTTTGGTTAGTTTTCCCCCAAGTTATCCTGTTTTCCTCAAAGCTTCTACATTAATCAACACATTGTGTAACTCCAGCAGACACCAGTAGGAGACACTTTAAAACAGCAGGACTCAATTCATCTTCTTTAAGAGAAATTAATCATTAACATGAGATTGAATTATAACTACCAATATGGCAGTATAAAGGTGTGTCATGTTGTCACAATGCACTCCTTTACCAATTGTATGTACAATACAAAGTGTGTGAAAGTAACATATATTTGAATTGTGAAATTTAAACCATGTGGAGCTAAGTCATAGCTTGCTGTTTTGCATGAGTTCACAATCAATGGGGCTGTCATTACAACATCATACAAGCTGTCTAACATGCAGCTCTATTTAGCAAGTGAAACAAGGGCTCACAATGCCAAAGATTTACATTGCTCTATGAATACTGCATCATTGTGCATTCTGTACACTGTGTTGCGTGCTATATACCCCTTCCAACAAATTCCACCATGCTTACCTCAGAAAGGCTGGAGGCATGTGCTGGCCAGTGGATCCAGGTGTCTGAGCAGAGAAACCAGTCCTGGCACACTCGGGGCGAGAGCTCATTTAGCTTCCTGATAGAATCAGAGAATCACAGAACAGTTTGGGCTGGAAAGGACCTTTAAGGGTATACTGGGTTTGTGTGGTGGAGTTTTGGTAGCGGGGGAGGGGCTGCAGGGGTGGCTCCTGTGAGACGCTTCTAGAAGCTTCCCTGGCTCCAAGCCGAACCCACCTCTGGCCCAGGCCGAGCCCATCGGTGACGGTGGTAACACCTGTGGGAGAACAGATTTAAGAAGGGGAACCTGCAGTGGGGCAGGAGATTGGGATGTGATAGGAACCCCTCTGCGGATACCGAGGTCAGTGAGGAAGGAGGGGGAGGAGGGGCTGCCCCTGCAGCCCTTGGTGAGGTGAGATGGCAGGCTGTCCCCCCCCAGCCCACAGAGGGGAGCAGGGAAGCAGATGCCCACCTGCAGCCTGGGGAGAGAGGAGCCCACGCCGGAGCAGGGGGATGCCCCCCAAGATGGCCGCCGCTCCAGGGGAAAGCCTGTGCTGGAGCAGGCTGTACCTGAAGATCAGACCGTGGAAAGGACCCATGCCAGGGAACTTTGGGAGGAACTGAAGCCCGTGGGAAGGACTCACATTGGAGAAGTTCGTGGAAGACTGTCTGCCATGGGAATGACCACACGGTGGAGCAGGAGAAGAGCTTGAGGAGTCCTGCCCCTGAGGAGGAAGGAGCGGCAGAGACAGCGTGTGGTGAGCTGACCCCACCCCCATTCCCAGTCCACCTGCGCCACCCCAGGGGAGGAGGTAGAGAATAATCGGGAGTGGAGTTGAGCTGGGAAGGAGGGATGGGTGGGGGCGGAAGGTGTTCTAAGTTTTGGGTTTACTTCTCATTATCCTTGTTTTGCTTTGATTGATAACAAATTAAACTGATTTTGTTTTTTTCCCCAAGTTCACTCTGTCTTTTGACCATGACTGTAATTGGGGAGCGATCCCTTCCTGTCCTTGTCACGACCCACGAGCTTTTCTTCATATTTTCTCTTTGTATTTTCTCCTCCTCATCCCACCGGGGCTGGGGGCAGGTGTTGGGAGGGGAGGTGTGGTGTGAGTGAGTGAGCAGCTCTGCAGTGCTTTGTGGCTGGCCGGGCTTAAACCACAAGAAAAGGTCTTCTATTCCAACCTCGCTGCAGTGAGCAGGGACATCTTCAGCTCGATCAGGCTGCTCAGAGCCCCATCCAGCCTGACCTTGAATGTTTAATGTTTCCAGGGATGGGGCATCTACCACCTCTCTGGGCAACCTGTCCCAGTGTTTCACCACCTTATTGTAAAAAATCTTTTCCTCCTATGAATCTACCCTCTTAAAACCATCACCCCTTGTTCTATTGCAACAAGCCCTACTAAAAAGTCTGCCCCGATAGACACCAAAGAGAGCTGGTAACCAGATAGGCAGGCGTTAAGCCTCATTCATGGTTTCCCAGTCCTAATTAGCGCTGTAATCCTGTTACTTGAAATACTGTGGTGCTCAGTGTGAAAAGAAAAAGCAGCCTTCTGTGGGATTTTGCACTGCCTTGCATATCTTGAGCAGTGTCCAGGACATACTAATGAGTCTGTGTCCCTGAGCATGCAAATGCACATAACCACTTTGCAGACAGTGTCCCAGGCACTTGCCTACACAAGCCTCTGCCATACATGTATCTGAAAGGCCACGGGGCTGGAGGACTGCACTTCTTTTTATCCAGAAAAAGGGTTTCCAAGGCATTTCACTCCTACCTTCTACCCCAACTACGACTAGCAAAACGACCATTTTAAGTTGCTTCTCTCAAATTTTATTTCCCTTTATGTAAGAGGGATAATAAATCATACCAAATAAAGTAAATAGAAAGGTTACAAGTTGTAGCTGTACATAAATAAATATAAAGCTGAAACTTGCACTAAGAATTTCAGCTGAATCTCAAATACACATACGCTTAATACTGCTTCATATGTTATTAATCATTAAGGAAAGTATTACATGACTCGCATGAAAGGAAGAAAGCAATGTTTATCTTACCATGGATTTTACATGAATAAATCGCATGAATTAATCTTGCCTGGCTATCGCTTGCCTTTAATTTTATAAAAATATAATTCTAAAGTTACAAATGTGAGATATGGCAGAAATATCAACAAAATGAAATAGTACTGGCAGCTTTATGTGCCATATATGAACATGCTTTACTCCTCTTTTTTTCTCCTTGAAGTTCTTCCAGCCAGCACCAAACAGCCCCAACCTTACTTTGCTTATAAAAACTGACATGATTACAGCCCCTGGCAGTTCAGCAGTTTTCTTGTTGTTACACTCATTGAAGCCTCAGGAAATGAAATGCAAGGAGCAAGGATGAAATGACTGTCTCACGTATAAATTGTGTTCTCTGACCACTGAGTTATGAAGCACACAAAGACTTAGCAATATTTACCTGTTAACACACAGGCAAATATTCATCTCCTACACACACATGTATATGTACACATGCATACAGTATTGTTCAAACCAAACAGTCTAGCAATGCAGAAGGCCTCAGATGTTTCTGCCTTTACCTTCAAAATCATTAGGATTTTGTTTCCTTTTTTTGTTTGTAAATTTTTTTAACACAAGTTCTTTCTGACTTCGCAGATCATACACCTTGTAATGATGCAGAAGAAAAAGGAATTTATTTTATTTTGAAATCTGGTCAGGGGAGCAGGGGACAGTGCTACCACTACTCACCTGTACACTGCCTAATAGATTGAGTTTGCACACAGGAAGGTAGGGAACCAGACCTCTTTTGTCCAGGGGGTTTCAAGACATGTATCTTCATGATTTCTCTATCCACAGATTTTGGGAAGAGGAAGGAGGGGAGAACATTCCACAGAAATATTTCAGCTGTGCAAAACATCATTTAAGCATCACTGAATCAGAAAGAATGCCTGTATGACCCTTCCCTTGTAGCCTATGGCTGGGGAGGCAAGGTGGAGGGAAAGGTGCATGGTGGGTTAAAAAGATTGCTAGGGTCTGCTCCAGAGGTGTGTTTTTGTGGTTTACATTGAACAATGTGGACAAAATTCAGAAATGTGTCTTGGGGCACATTCTGTAACCATTGTCTGTCCTTGAGGGCAACTGTCAGGGCAATCCTGTCCCCTAGGTCTCTGTCTCTGCCACCATACAAAAAGGGACTTTTAAAACCAAAAAGTGAAACACTTAAGAAGTTAGATGCAGGCTTGTGATTAATGTTTAAATTTTGTTTAGGATTGAATCATTTGTGTGCATTTGTTTTCTTTTCCTTTTTCCCCCCATTCATTCTTCCAGGAATCTCTCTTGCACTCCCTTTTGCTCCATAAACTGTCTGTCACAACATCCTGTTTGCTTTTGGATAGGCCTGATAACCCACTCCGGCCATGCGAACTGTTCCCCAATAACACCACTGAAGCCAAGTTTAGCAATTCATGACCCATTTCCTATCCCCTCACTAACACTCATTTCTGTCTCTGTACCAGCCTTAATTATTTATGGGTCATATGATGAATGAAGATGGGTAACTGATGCATTTCAAAACGAATCCAGCAAAAGAATAAACAACTTTTTTCCAGCAGGAGCAGTTCTCCAACCTAGCGCACACTCACACAGATTGCTGCGCGGGTGAATATAAGGAGTGGCTGAAGGCGTGAACAATGAACAGGAACAGAGGCTGGAGTTTTGAGTACTGCTTAACGTAGCACTGCTGACTGAAAATATGCATATCAAATGGTGCCATGTATATATACAATTGCCATTGTGAAGCCATGTTAGTTGATACTTGAAAGAACATATGGATGGCATAGAAATATAATATCCCCAACCCTTAAATGCAATATACTGTGACACTTGCTGCTAGATTCATTAACACTTTCTGTCAAATTACCAGCAGAGCAGAATTTCCTAATAACTCCCTTGGATTTAACACTACACTTTTAACCTTTTCCTGTCCAAAAATAAGAGGCAAATTAATCTCAATATATATTTTGTGCAGTTTTCAGTTATACAAGCTCATACTGGGCATAATAACTTGAGCAAAGCTGTCAGTAATCAATGGGTTAAAATGTAATATTATATAATTTATACATATATATATCTATTTAATAATACAATCAATAATCTAAAACTGAACATACCAATTCTTATGAGAGCATGATGCTCTGAGTGTAGGAGCGTACCCATATCCCCTGTTGAAAACTGAGAATTGTAGGGATAGGCTGTTAAAAATAAGCCCCTGCTGGGATGCAGTTTCCAGGAGGTATGTCTTCTACCTCCGAACTTAACTCCTCATTCCTGTTTGTCAGAAAGCTGTTAAACAGGTTTAAATAGCATAATTCCAAGGTTTTCTGTTTTCCCTCCCTTACCTAAATTAGAACTGTATTGCAACATATAACTTATGCAAATACCTGTTCTAAGAATTACAGAAGAACGAACTAGATTTTCATCATAACTGTTGTTTTATTATTAACATTATTAATATTGTTGGCTATTAAAGAATACTATTATTACATATGATAAAGATCAGACCACCTAATTATTTCACTAAATTAAAATTAAGCTCTGCTGAGGAAAGATAGTCTGTTTTCCTGGAAATTTATGTCCATTTCAAGCAAATAAAAATCATCCTTGAAAACACAAATTGAAAAATGGCTACATACTAAGGACCTAAATCCCCACCTGCAAAGTCCCAGAAGTTCATACCTTTTCATACCTCTGCTGTTCAGACAAAATGCACAGGAGTAAAATGAAAGAAAGAAGCAAAGTTCATCTTCAAAGATGAGATTCAAGATGTCGAAATTTAATCACTTAGAAGGAAGATATCAAATGCATGCTTCTTGGCTTGCAATATCTTAGCTGTTAATAGAAATACAGGCATTTCTAAAATGTGATTAATCTCCTTGTCTTATGTATCACATTTAGAATGGGACAAATTGCACTCTAAAGGGCCTGTCTGTCCTTTCACCCTATTGTGTTAATTCTGGGAAGCTGAAGATTTTAGTTTTGTTGCAAATGGGTCTATGTTCCAGAACAGGAGAGGCCCACACTAAAGAAACAGCTTCAGTTACAAGAACCAATATTCATAGTTGGAGGTTAGCTTCAATAACAAATGAGACAGAGAGAGGAAGGAGGTTACAAAAATAATCCTAATTGAAATTTTAATTTGTGCTTAGAGACAAAGAAAGATGTAAACAGCAGAAACCCCAATTAATGATAAGAAAATTGCTGTAACTGCCATCACTGAAAATTCGTGGAACGTTTTATATGGTTAGAAGATTGAAATCTTCTGTAGCATTTTTAAAAATAACATAATGATGAAAGGGGCAAAAGGACCACATGATTCAGGAGGGTCTTTGGTCAACGCTTGCTGTAAATCAACAGTCCAAATGAGAGAATAGCAGCAGTCTTGGATGCAGGAAACAGAATAAAGTGTTATGAGAGAATTATCTAACAGATAGTCTGAAAGTGCTAGTAATACATGATTGGGGTAGCTAAAAATTATAAATAAAGATTTTTTTAAGTAAAAGTTGCTGTATACTTTGTACCCAAGAGTTAGTAAGTATGTACTTTGAATTTAATTTTGATTAATAAAGATTAAATGAATCATTGTATTCAAAACCGATATTTTGTGAAGTATATACAGGCAAACAGAGGAAAGCCCCAACCAATAATATTTGTGATGTTTCAAGCAGAATAGTTTCTTAGAGCTGAAGAGAGTTATTGGGAAGAAATTGTTAGGGTTGGAAAAAAAAAACAAAAATAAACAAGAGACTAAAAAGTTAGACTGAAAACAAGGAAATCTTTACAAAGGGCTAGGTAGAAAGTTAAAAAAATATAGTTCCATAATTAAGTAAAGACACAACATTGGTAAAGACTATTATGATTCAGTAGAAAGCAGATTTTTTCCAGTAAAATAGTTATTAGTCAATTTATTTACTTTGAAAGTATTTAAATATTATGAAATATAGAAAATAGATATGTGAAGTTAAAACTAAAAAACTCCTCATAATTGTTAAAGATGTCAGTTAAACCACAGATTTTTAAAGACAACTAGGAACAAAAGACCCCACAACTTATCAGTACAAACAAGACCTATAAAATTAAATAATTATTTAAAAAAACCCAAACAAACCAACTTTAAAATCATGCAGGCACAGGAAGATTCTGATAAATGTTTCTAACATGTACTTAAAGAGAAGCTGGCTAATATTCTTATAAAACACGAGATGATGAAGTAGAGTTTCCAGCCCATTAGTAACCAAGACTTATGCTAATGGCTCTTCAGAATAAACATCTTTAAATCAGATGCACTAGAGAAAATATCCAAGTGCCTTAAAAAAAATATTGAGATGAATAACAAATGACATTTTAATAAATGTTTTAATATTAGAGAAACTGATACAGAATAAGCAAAACAGCCCAACAGAAGATGCCCTTCAGTAATTCATGACTTAAAATCATAGGTTATGCTGCAGTCGGTTAGAACTTCTAGGATTCAATTAGTTGCAGCTGGATGAATTTTAGGGACCTGTAACATATGAATTAGAAAATTTAGTGATCCATTTTTAAATTGAACTTCATTTGCTTGTAGGAGTTTTTCTTTACTTACTTCAGAAAATATTTTATAGAATATTACATGGAATTGCAGGCAAAGAACAGGTTGTCTCATGAGAAGAACAGAATGAGTTTGATTTCTATCCCTGAATTTGACTCTGTCCTTGATTTTTCCATAGTGATCCATTTCCATACAAACCACTTAAATGGTACCTTTCACAGTTACTTATTGATACTCTTTCCCTGATGTTCTAGGTTGTTTAACAATGTGAGGTCCGATTTTCAGACCTGGTAAATACTACTGACACAGAAGCCATTTAGAGGAGGGGGGTTTTTAACATATAAATATTGCATATAGCTAAGTGTTTTGAAAAATCAAGTCTGAATTCTCTCTAATTTTCTAACAGGTTTTGTTTGTTTGCTTGTTTGTTTTCAAAATCTCTTTAATGTCTCTTTTTTTGTCTTGTAAATAGGGTAAATATCTTTAAATAAGACTGTTAGGTAAAAGTTATTTAATGTTTATGAAAAAAATAAAATACTTATGATCAGTGGCATAGAAAAAGCCAACATAAATGCTAGTAACGCTGCTTCCCCAGCAGCATTTGAATAATGTGCAGGAAATATATAATAAGCACTAAAAAGAAAACCAAATTTCGATAATCTCATCCATAAGCAACTGTTGCCCATTCTTCCAACCGAACCAGAAGAGGTCATCTGGAAAAAATGGGTTGTGATCAAATCATTCAGGGCTGTGTTACTTCAAATATGCACCAATAGCATGGACTGTACTTTTGCACAGAAAACACCTATTAACATTTCTCAAGCATGCAGTCTGTGACAACAGAGCTCAGGCAAGCAACAGGAGACTTGAGGAAGAAGCACAGGTGCAGAACATATCTCCGCTTAAACAGAGGAACAAGAACAGAACAAGGAGTTTATGCCAGAGATACTTCTGGGTTATCTGCTCAGAAGGAGAGCTCAGCTCCCTAGTAGGACTTAGTGATAACAGTAGTTCATGATGCATCTGAATATGGATTCTTCCATTATCCTTCCTCAATCTTCCAGCCATCCTGAAGCTGTGATACCAACGTGGGTATCACAGAAGCCTTAAGGCCACAAGGACTCCTCAAATGTCATAGAAGATTGGAATATATAGAAAGCCCATCAGAGGAGAGCTGGATTCTCCCATGTCATGAAACTGTCAGTGACTGTGACAGCCTGCCAAACAAATTTATTCCCTCATTATAGACCATTAATTGTGATTATTAGCCCTTCAGGCTGACACAGGTCCTCATACTACACACTGCTACTCCTATGATCTTTTTTCTAAGGCTAGGCTTTGCCAGCTCCCTTTCTTGGGTTGAAAAGACATAGTTGGGACCATTGTGAGCAGCAAACCATTGTCTTCAACCAGAGGCTAAGGGAATCATGAAAAATTAACTGCCACAGAGTTCTTTGCACAGTCAGTGATCCAAGAAATGCCAAAGATTTTCTGTAACTTTGACATATACCAAATTATTCCTTTGTGAATTCCTCATGAACATAGAGTGAGCAAATTTATGTAAAAAAAACCCCATTATGTCCTAAATCACTTGCAGATCTGTAGCTTCCTGTCTCAATAAAAAAATTTGAAAACCTTTAGAAGACACTTTGCTACACAAACAGGCAAACTTTTTCTCCAAATCTGAGTTATGCTTTTAAGGTTTTGCTGATTACACCAGCAGTGTGAAATAACACCTTGTGAGAATTTTATGTGTGATTTATTCTTTTCTTCTTCATCACACTAAGTAAAATTAAAAATGCATCCTTCAGACCAGTCATATTTTCTGACATTCTGACAATTGAATTCAGTAATTCAATTTGGCTTAATTTTTCAGCAAGAAATTTAACCATTGCAAGGTACTTTGGAAAGAATGTATTTCTGCTTATGTTACAGAACTTGCTTGAATAATTCCTGAAAACCTCCTTTTCAAGTTGGTGACAAATATTTTCAAGTGGCCAATCATTTCTTCTTTCCTTTCAATTAGAATTTAAGGTATATTTCAATCCCCAGTTCCTTCCGAGAGTAATCTTATTTTACTTGAGAAACATTCTATGTATAAGTGATCTTATTTTTGGATACCCACCCTGAGTTATATGCATCATTACAGGATCACAGAATGGTTGAGATGTGAAAGGACGTCTGGTAACCATCTGGTCCAACCCTCTTGCTCAAGCAGGATCACCTAGGGCAGGCTGCACCAGACCGTTTTCAGTCATGTTTTGAATACCTCCACAGATGGAGACTCCACAACCACTCCAGGCAACCTGTTTCAGTGTCTGACCACCATCACATGGAAAAAGTATTTTCTCGTGTTCAGATTATTTTTTTTTTAACTTGAGTCCATTGTATTTTTGACCTGTCCCTGGGCACAACTGAGAAGGGTCTGTCTCCATTTTCTTTACTTCTCCCTAATCAGGTATGTATACACATTGACAAGGTTCTTCTGAGCATTCTCTTCACCAGGATGAACAGTCCCAGCTCTCTCAGCCTTTCTTCATGTGAATGATGCTTAAGTCCCTTAATTATCTACATGGACATTCACTCTCTAGTCAGTCCATATCTTTCTTGTAATGGAGAGCCCAGAACTGGACCTAACACTCCAGATGTTGCCACACGAGCACTGAGTTAGCAGGGAAGGATCAGCTGTCTTGACCTGTTGGCATTGCTCTTCTTAATGCAGACCAGGACACTGTTGGTCTTCTTTGCCATAATAGCACGCTGTCGTGTCTCATGCTCACCTTGCTGCCCGCCAGCACTCTGGGACCTTTTTCTGCAAAGCTGCTTTCAAGCTGTTCAGTCCTCACCCTGTACTAGTTTATGGGGTTATTCCTCCCCAGGTGTAGGACTTTTCATTTCCCTTTGTTGAACTTCATGATGTTCCTGTCTCTCATTTCTCTAGCCTATCGAGGTCCCTCTGAATAGCAGCACAACTATCTGGCATATCAGCCACTCCTTCCAGTTTTGTATTATCTGCAAACAGGCTGCTGCTGAAATACTTGTAGAAGTCCTTCTTGTTGCCTTTCAAGTTCTCTGCCAGATTCAACTCCAGATGGGCTATGGCTTTCCTAACTCCATCCCTGTGTGCTCAGACTGCATCTCTAGATCCTTCCTGGATCACATGCCCCCACTTCCACCTCTTGTTTGCTTCCTTTTCTCATGTTTGAATCTTGTCAGGAGCTCCTTGTTCATCTGTGCAGGCCTCTGCTGCCTTTTCTTGACTCCTGCATATTGGGATGGCTTGTTCATTGGCTTGGTGGAGGCAATCCTTGAAAATCAACCAAATCTCTTGGACACCTCTTCTCTCGAGGACCACCTCCCATAGGATTCTTCTAAGCAGATCCCTGAAGAGGCTAAAGACTGCTCTCCTGAAATGCAGGGTTGTGATTCTGATATTTGTCTTTTTCTTCTCAGGATTCTGAACTTCACTGTCTCATGGTTACTACAGCCAAGGCTGCAGCCAATCCAGATATGTAGTCTTCAGATGCTATCTCTCAGAGGTCTAAACCAAGAAAAGAAGACATTATTCAATATCTTGTAAGCTTTGAAATTCCCATCATTGTTTCTTTTTAATTGATTTATATTTTATTCTTAGATGTGTTGTTTCATAAACTAGTCTTTATTTGGTCTTGCTGAAGCTCTCTTAAAAGTTAATATCCTAAAGTAGTTTCCCATGCCTTTTTTTTCCTATTTATTATCTGACAAAAGCAAAAGGCAAAGCTACTTCAAGTCACTCTGACAGTGCAGCCTTCGAAAGACTCATGTATGTGATTAATATCTCTCATGCAAATATTCCCATTGACTTCAGCATGACGACTTTCATGACGAAGTACTCAGTAAGGATTGCACATTGCATATATCTGCAATCATGTTTTCTTTCAGGAGAGCAAATTCTGAAGATGAAAAAATACTAACAATAAAGCAAATCATGTTACTGCCACTTCTCAGAAAGTGACATCTACATTTGCAGTATCTTAGGTTTGCTCAGCTTAGCGGTGGTATCCTGAAGTGTGGTGTGGACATGTAGGAATAGGCAAAGCCCCACCTGCACAGTTGTATGCACAGCAATTGCCATTGGCCCTCCACATATACTGAGTTCAGTTTGTGTTTTCCGTGTAAGTGGAAAAGTATTTCAGGGAGCTTTAACCTCTTCTCTTGTAGAAGAGCTGGGAACAATGCAACACAAGTATTATTGTACAAACTTATGTTATCTCAGAACAAGATCCCTGAGAAGCAGGAATGTGGTCCAGGTGGCACAATTTTGAATCTTTGGCCCTAAGTCGTTACAACACAGGATCACAATTTATAGTAAACTGTTCTTTGCTGCGGGATGTCCAGCATCCTTACTAGTTACTGAAAAACATATCATAATTAAAACAAAACAAAATAAAAATATAAGCAGACAATTAAATGTAACTGTAGGAACTACTATTTATAGAAAAGACATAAATGAAGAACATGAATTTTGTCTGATGCTTATGAATCTCAAAATATCTTTACACAAAAGCTTTGCAACAGAGTTTTATTTTACATTGCACATAGTCTGCTAGATAAGGAGCTATTGTAAAAACTGTCACAAACTCACTTTCTTGCTAAACTCAATGGATAGAAAGAAATTAACTAGAAATGCTTCCAACCTTAAATAGCTTCCCACAGAAGATCAACAACCAACCACAAACTTATACGGCTTATATTATATCAAGGATCACTGAAACATGTGAATGAATACAGAGAATATGCTATGAAAAGCTTCAGAAAAAAACAAGCCCTGAAAAACTACCCTAGCAAAACTGAAGCCCATTCTACTTTGCCAATCTACTGATGTTTGGAACCATTTGACTGCACACATTTGCAGTGATTTTATGAAGAAAATATACATAATAATATAATTCATGATAAAGTATTTAATGACTTATATAGAATAAAACTGGATTGAAAGTATGAACTCCCAGTTGCATCACCTGACCTGCAAAAAAACTTCTACAATTTTTGAAATGCAGGGGAAATAGGAACAGCTGAAAGTCCAAGGTAATTTTCAGAATAATCTGTTCATTTTGATCTCATTTTGAATACAATTATTTTAGGATCATTTTGATAAATGTGATCTGATGCTTAAACATGAGATAGGTTAGCAAAAGAAGAAATAGGAAAAAGACAGGAAGAGAGAAAACTGAGCTTTACAAAAGCACTTTATCCTTTTCAGCCATACAAGGATTCCGTGTCCATTCAACACTAAAAAAAAAGGAGCAAACAAATAAAAACAAAACAAAACCCCTCTTTTTTTCTTATATTCTCAAAAGAAAAGAAAAAGTAAAAGTATGCAACAATCTTTTCTCTTTTTGAAAAAAAGGGAGTGGAGGAGGGGAGGGGAATCAAGGACCTCATTTTCATACTTCCATTTTTCAGGCAGCTGCAGGAGACAGGGAGACCTCCAGTTTAGTCACCCCTAAAAGCCTGGTTGATTTAGATACACATCCATCGTTACATCTCTCATCTTCTTGTTTTATTAAGTTCTTTTCCTTCACTAAAAGGTCCATTGAATGCAGCCCTAAACTGGTCCCCACCACGCTTTCATTAGGTTGACTCTCCCTCACACAGACGACAGGCTTTTAGGTAGTGCTGGCCCATTTGTACAGAATAAAGGGACCAGGGAAGGAGCAAAGATCTCTTATCCTGTACTTTGTAATGGAGAAATCCAATTTGACTAACAACTCATAATGGTAAGTTGTTTTATATACAGTATGCACATACACGCACAGTAAACAGCCAGATGTTGTAACAGCATTATCTGATAATGCTTTCCAGTTTGAGACAAATGAAGTTTATTTCATGATCTAGATCACACAATTACATTTTACAAAGGCTTGCTTCAGAATTATGCTTATTAATTTTATTAATTAAGACCCAAACCAGGCAGTGATGAAAAAAAGATCTTGATGAGACTAATGATTTTTGTTTCAATTGTAGGAAAACCCCTCTATTTTTCTTTTCTCTGAGAAATTTCTTCTTTCTTTAATCAACAGAATTGGTTTCAAATTGCTAAAGCAATCTTTTCAAAGACTTTTTTTTTTAATTATTGTTCATTTTGCTGCCCTAATTTTCCCTTCTTTCAAATGCAGTGTTCTGCCCAATTAAGCTATCTTTAGGCATAGAAGCTTAGCAAATTATGTTTGTCAGGTGGGTTCTCCCAAGCTTTCAGTGCTCTACTTCTAGCAAGTGAGTGCAAATAACAAACACACTGACAGAAAGAAGTTTCAGATTCAACAGAGGCTTGGCTGGCAAGGATTAGACATAAGGATATAAATCTCTAGCTTAGAAAATAATCATTAATGATAAGTAACAAAATAAATGCTACAGCTAGCTACAGCAATTACTGTTGGGAAAGGAAATAAGTATGTGAAAGAAAATTTCCTTCATCCCACACCTAAATGGGGCAATCTAAAGCATTGCCATTTCTCATCTTTGCTTGAAGGTCCCTTCAGGGCACTCAGCATCTACAACGAATGGGCTTAAGAACGCAAAAGATAAGGCACCGCACTTCAGTCTCTGCAACAGAAAGTATTTATACTGGCCAGTATTTCCTTTTGTCTCTGCTTAGCTGGTAGTCCTATCAAATGCCCTTGATTACCAGCTCTGGAGTCATCAGTTCAGGAAAGACATGGACCGCCTGGAGCAGGTCCAGAGGAGGGCCACAAAAATGATCAGAGGGCTGGAGCACCTCTCATATGAAGAAGAGAAGGCTCTGGGGAGACCTTACTGCAGCCTTCCAGTACTTAAAAGGGGCTTATAAGAAAGATGGGGACAGACATTCTAGTAGGCGATAGGACTGTAGCGATAGGACAAGGGATAGTGGTTTTAAACTAAAAGAGGGCAGGTTCAGACTAGATAGAAGGAAGAGTTTTTTTCTAATGAGGGTGGTGAAACACTGGGACAGGTTGCCCAGAGAGGTGGTAGAAGCCCCATCCCTGGAAACATTCAAGGTCAAGTTGGACGGGACTCTGAGCAGTCTGACCAAGTTGAAGATATTCCTACTCACTGCAGTGGGGTTGGACTAGAAGCCCTTTAAAGGTCCCTTCCAAACCAAAATATTCTATGATTCTATTATTCTATGGCTTCATGATAACAAGGCTTCAACAGCAATATTGGCTTGAGATTTTTCCTTCCACTCATCTTCTCCATGTCTTATACCTCTTTGTGCTGCAGCATGCCATCACCATCATTTGTGCCAGCATAACTGTTTGTGTGGTGACATTATGAACTGGATCAGGACATCACTCTCATTTGAAAAATGCTATAAATTAAATGAATAAATTGTCTGATCTGGATTCTTTCCCTGACCCAGTTTGTAGCCCATCTGCACAAGTGGAGATGTTGTCACAGCATCAGCTAAGCATCAGTGGGCAATGCGAACACCTGAAGGTGGTACAGTTGCCAAAGCCTCCATCTTGTGAAGCTACCACATCAAGTATGAGTGCATGCAAGGCCTGGCAGATGGTGTGCACCAGCTGAGACTAGGAAAAATACTGATATCTCCAGTATACCCCAACATTTTCTACCTGGAAATTTTTGAAGTGTTTTTGTGTATTTGTCCAGTATTTACTCATGCCCAAACCCCATATTGTGATTTTGCACGTATTTCTGCAGTTCACAAAAAATAAGTCCAATGTTTCTGTGAAATCTCATCTAAGACAAGGTGACTGCAGTGGCAAGAAGCCACTAAAGATGGGCAGTCTGAAGGATCACACTATGATACTCAGCTGCTGCGTGCGTGGCAGGAGGCACAGCCAGATTCTTCCTGTATTCCAAAGCAGGTCTCCAGCACAGGGTCTGTCTTGCTGCCACCCAGAAGCATACTCGGCAACAAAGCAAGTGGAAAATCTCAATCATTGGTTGTAAGCAGTGACAACACTCCTTGAGGCAGATTCCTTCTTTCCCTGACTTCTGTTTCCATTTCACTGTGCATATGCTGTGCATAACCAAATATTTTGGTTACCGCTTCCATTAGGAGATGATGTGCCTCATCAAAGGAACAAAAATTGCTCCCCTGCAAGCAGTTGTCCAAGGCTACTTGAATATTAGAAGTTAGAGAGTCTGAGCATTACAAGGCTTAGAGAAATGCTGGGTTCAGCCTCATTGTTATCCTCTTGAGGTGTAGGTATGAGTGAAACAAATTGCTATTACTGTGCTCAAAAATGATTGGTGATGAGAACTACACATGAAAATTAAGAAGAATGAGAAAAAGAAATTTAGCCATTCAAATGCTACAGTAGCAATTTCTATTTTATGTAATGCCCTTAATGGGATAATTGAGACATATACCGACATAATACATTTGATATTGCAAATCCTAAGAAGAAATAGTGTTCCTCACACTATGAAGATTCATTGTACAGAAGAATAGCATGGTGTTTTGGGACTTGTGTCTTTTCCAGTGCCACTTTATAGAGTGTAGTCACAAATGTTCTCTGTCTCACTTCACCCTGAAACAATAGTTAGAAAATGTTCTTTTGAGAATAAACAGGAATGTTTGTCCAGCCACCTTCAACTAACCGAATGCCATTAACAGGTTCTTCACACTCAGGCTTCCTCTCTTGAACCTTGATTACCCAGAGAGCTTGATAAAATTAATAGGTAGACTAAGGAGTTTTTCCAGGTGTGTTCTTACCTACAAGGTGCTGTGCAACTCCTTTCTATTTGCACTTGCCAAAGCTGGTTTTAATCTCCTGGCATTTGTAGCATTTTGTGGTTTTATAACTCCACTGAAAGATTCTATTTACTCCACTGGAAGTATCCTGGTTACTTTGAATTTACCTTGCTAACTAGGGTTCTGCATGTTTCTTACTCATTTACTTATTTCTCTGAGGCTCAAGGCTGATGGCAATGTCTGTAGGTGATTGTTCACAGCAGAGCCACAGTCACAGAGGATTCGCACAGGACAGACTGACATGCTACAATTTATGCTTTCTGGGGGAAGCCTCTCTTATTGCAATTGCTGAATCAACATATACTGATGTTTGGTCATCAGCCACACACATTTTTTTGTACAGGAACCCCTTTTTTTGGAAGGGGAACTTCATCTCCAGCCCACCATAGGACACTCAATTTTTTTTCATTCTAAATGTATTTTATCTATAAAAAAAATTCATTTGAGACATAGCTGATGAAATCCAACATACGCCTTGGTTTAATCTTGGCGTCCATCTTATAGACACTGTGTTTAACTGATGATGCTTATTACCACTGTTACACCTTTTATCTAGCAGTAGGGGTGGTAGCATGCGTGTTGCAAGTTTCTTCCCTGACATTATCTGTATTCATGTATAATTCTTAGCTTATCTTGCAGGTCACTGCCTGTATACCATGTCTTGGGGTCTGACCACTGCTCAGTTCTCAGCAGTAGATACCAGCATGCTACCTGTGCCCTGACTTTTCTTTCCCATTAAAGATGGCCATATCTTTACTTGGGTGCAGTAAATAGAGGCAAGGAGGGAAAAATCCACGTGGAAGGCTTTATGAGAGGCCAGTCAGAGAAGTACCTCAGCACACTGAAAGGCAGGCACTCCTGCCTTACAGCTCCCACTGAGATCTGAAACCAGTCGATGCTGCCAGAAGTTGATATTGAGGGAAGCAACAGTTCTCCTCCCTGAGAGGCTGAATGGCACAGCCTCCCCTCCCCTGAGCTCAGCAGAACTGGCAGCAACTACCTCTTGCAATAACGAGCTATTTCTCTGAAACCTGAACTCGGCAAGACCCATTAGCCTCTGCCTCGCATTAAACCTGGGAGTCTGCCAAGTGGGAGCCACGACATCACCTCATGTATCTGTGGGGTGGGGGAACAGGGGCAGGAGTGGGCAGGCATGGTGACAGAGCCTGCAGCAGCCTGAAGGGCATGGTCAGGAGCAAAAACGGAGGCGCAGAATGCATGGCCACACAGCCAAAATCAAAGACCAGGTGAAGGAAAGATTAGGGGGAGAGAATATTTCTAAGAATTACTATGACAGAGAGGAACAACAAACCTGGAAAATATCTGGATCACATCAGCTTCCTATAACAGAAAAGCTTTCTAGAAAGTTTGTGTTTGGGGTTTGTGTGGTGGGGTTTCGGTAGCGGGGGAAGGGCTGCAGGGGTGGCTCCTGTGAGAAGCTTCCCCGGCTCCAAGCCAGACCCACCTCTGGCCCAGGCTGAGCCTGTCAGTGACGGTGGTAGCGCCTGTGGGAGAACAGAGTGAAGAAGGGGAACCTGCAGTGGGGCAGGAGATTGGGATGTGAGAGGAACCCCTCTGCAGATACCGAGGTCAGTGAGGGAGGAGGGGGAGGAGGGGCTGCCCCTGCAGCCTGTGGTGAGACAAGATGGCAGGCTGTCCCCCCCCAGCCCAGGGAGGGGAGCAGGGGAGCAGATGCCCACCTGCAGCCCGGGGAGAGAGGAGCCCACGCCGGAGCAGGAGGTGCCCCCCAAGATGGCCGCCACTTCATGGGAAAGCCTGTGCTGGAGCAGACTGGGCCTGAAGGACTGCGGCTCGCAGAAAGGACCCACGCTGGAGCAGTTTGTGGAGGACTGTCTCCCACGGGAGGGACCCCACACTGGAGCAGGGGAAGAGCGTGAGGAGTCCTGCCCCTGAGGAGGAAGGAGCAGCAGAGACAACGTGTGATGAACTGACCCCAACCCCCATTCCCCG
>JANVCT010000011.1:13826116-13839949 GCA_026770115.1 Aviceda subcristata | reverse complement strand
GGGGAGGGGGGGGAAAACCTTAGGGAAACCTTCATTTTGCCTGTCAATTAGTCATTTTGCTATTCACTGCCATGCAGCTCCTGAACTATCTTTTCTCACAAACTGGAAAGAAAGTAACACAGGGTGGTTAATCATATTACTGCATTGATCTTTTATTAAGCAATACGCTGAACCTCTTGGATTGTTATTAAAACTAAAATGCATTTATGGCATACAGAATGTATATCTATCCTTTTGGATCAAAGTGTCTCCTGGCACTGTCCCTGTCAACATTCCCCTCCCACGAGGGGAGTTGAGCCTAGCAAACTTCACATTTATCAGGGAAAACGAAACTGTGTGTATTATACATTTTTAATGACTTGTCTCAGTCCTGATGTTAACTTGTAATAAATAACACTTGTAACTTATTACAGCAAATGCAATTTGTAATGACACAAAATAGTCCATGGAAATAGCGTTCTATTGACAGAATTTTCTCATGCGTTTTTGCTATATTCTTGATGACATGGTGGTGATTCACACTCTATTAAAAAAGATCATTCAAAACAGATCACTCTTATTTCAGGCCAAAAGCTCTTTCCTGTGCTCTGCTCGTCAGCAGTGAGGCTCCCCAACACCAGAAGATCTCTCTAGTCACTGGGGATCAAGACCAGCAGGTAAACTAAGCTCCTAGTAAAATTTCAGCAGAAACCTAGTCCATTTGCTACACCTTTACTAGGAAACTAAGCAGGGCCATAGCATGGCCGTGAGGAGGAAGCTGTGACCGCTGATATTCTCTCCCATCCACACTCCCAGTTGCCGGAGGGGCTCAGCGATGGGGCTGCTGGGCAGCCCCCACTGCCTCAGGTGGGAGACCTGAGGGCAGGCGGGACCTGTGGCAGGAATGGGTAAGTCCACCCTCTTTTAGGAGGGAGGAGATGCGAACCAGGTTGTGCCACTCGAGTTCAGGAGTAAAGAATAGGCCATGGCCCATTTTATTTATCAGCGTGGATGTAGCTTTTGTTTGTTTTCTGCCATGCCTAAAAGCTACATATGTATTTGGTGACGTTGCCTCACATTTTAAATCGCCTTTATACCTTTTTAGACATTCTTTGTGCAGTATTTTCACCATAATAATGCTCAATATATAATTAGATTTGATTAGGGTTTGTGGGGTTTTTTTTAATCAAACCTTCTTTATTAAAATTAATAAATAAGCAGATAAACAATTTCTGTCCAAGGTATTTCTCTGGAAAAAAGTCTGATTTTATTTTTCTCATTTCTCTTTGAAAGAAAACAGAATCCCACTGCTATCAAAACACTCAAATATAAGAACATTTTCATTTTTTCTTTTGAGTTTTCCTACAGAAAATATGAGAAAACCATAAATGTGGTATTTTCAGCACAAGCTAAAGCTTTGATTTAATTCAGAATCATCAGCCAGGTGCCTTAGAAGACAGAAAAACCTGCAGAGTACCAGGTTCCCTGCAAATATATCACCATAAGATACAAAAGCTATGTTTGGGCTATGATACTACCAGAAAATCAGACAATGTGAGATAATCAAACCCGCAGAGTTTATACCACGACATTTCCAGTCACATTGCGTGGCTGGTGAGACTCATGTAAAAGCTGTGGCGGTTTAAACATTTTTTTCTGTTCAAAACGTGCAACAGAAGGCACAATCAGGGAATCTTCTGTGTTTTCTCCAAAGGCACATCAGAGTGTCTCTCTTCTCCAAACTGCGCATACGGGAGGAGAGTGGCAAATCAAGCACAGCCTACTAGTTATGCATCAAAATCAGCTGAAACCAGACATTCTCACAAGTTGATATCATGTTTTCCTATCATCCCAAGCTACCCTATAGGTAGGTTTCATTTTGGTTTTGCTCCTAACTTTAGTCCTATTCATAGGCAAGAAATCCTTTAACATATGTTCATTGACGCTTTCAGTTTGAGCCTAAGAAATAATACAGGTGAAGATTCAAACAAACACAACTCAGCAGCTACTCATACAACCAGGCTGGGGGCAACACAGTTGAATGTGATCAACTCTACTGAATCTCCAGGGTCTTGTAATTTTCTCTGTGTGTCTATAAGAAAGAAGTAATTTCTCTATCAATATTTTGGATGCGCTAATGTTTCCATCCCCAAAGACTTACTATCACAGACACCAGGTACTGGGCCAGCCCTGACAATTCACATGCTACTACTATGTAATACACACCTTCAGTCAAGGTAGGCTGATCAAAAAGGAGTAATTCAAATGCATCATATTCAAACAAACTCTGCAATGAAAGAATGAGCTAAATGACCTTTTTGATAATGTCTGCCTGTGAGTCATTAAGAGGCTGCTTAGGAGGAACATTGCTCAGTAATTCCTCTTCATTTCCACTGATTAGACTATTGGTTAACAATAGTCTGCAAACATTTAGGTATGTTTTGACTAATGAATCACTGACTGCTTTTGTTAAAGTTTGGATGGATCAATAGTTTTCAGGCCAGAAGTGATGTGCATGAATCTCACCCATGTTCTGAAGTTACTTCTATTAGTCCATATTGTCAGCAAGTGGCTGGTCACCTAAGTCCCACAGTATTGATTCTAGTCCACGACAGACACAGCTGAAGTAACAGAATAAAGGGAAGTCATCGTCTCTTTAGGAATACTTATATGTGTTAAAATAACAGGTAACTTTTGAAATCGGTAAGGATCTGCACAAATAACCTTTACATTTTTCACATATCATATCTTCCAGTCTCAGAAATCATCATCAATCACAAGTTAGAATACATCTACCTGTGAATGTTTATGAAAATTTACTGTTTGACCACTCTACTTCTGGTTACCCCTCAAAAATACTGCAGACAGGTCTGTATTCCAATTTTAACTTTTACAGATGTTCAGTAAGTTTATATTCTTATTAAAATACCACTGGTTTAATGCCTGGAAAAGAAGAGAATACTTGCTAAAGAAAATTCTATTGAATACTTACTGGACTGTTCACTTGTCCCACTTCCCCTTATTACCATTTTATTTGCTTTCACCCCTTTCCAATTTAGTTTTTATAGTCTCGAGTGATAACATCATATTTTAGATCATTTCTACTGTCCTCAGCATGGCCAATATTGTATAAAGACAAACAGCAAATGAGAAAAAAAAACCACAATTACTCTCCACCTGCAGAAAACCGGAAATATTAAGTAACTTACTCCTGAATAAAATAGAAAGATTTTTTTCTGTTTGTCCACAATACCTTAAGCATCAACTATTTAAATGAATGAAGCTATCAGCCTAGACTTTAGCTTTCACAAATGCTGTTTCCGAAATCAAGCAAAACACATCATACATTTCGTTCTTCGCATCTTCTGTCTTATACAAAAACAACAGGTTTGTAATTTTCAGCATGACAATAATAATAATGCCATTGTATTTTTAGTATCTTCTTTCTGTGAGCATTCTTTTCTTTTTTACTACCTATTCAAATCTAGTTTTTTGGTAATTCAGCTTGAATTTGGCTCTAGGGTTCCTATTTCTCCTCAGCCAGCCAAGCTTGCCATACAAGAGGGAATGGGGGGGTGTTTAGCGGAGGCACGTGCCACGTCACTGTCACTGTCACTGTACACATAAACCACACGGGCCAGCCTCTTCCTCAGGCACTGAAGGAAGCGTCAGGTTCACTTGTGGTGGTTGGTAGGTCCATTTGCAGGTTGATTTGCCAGGTAGCAGGCAGTGATCTTTAGCGTGTGCCGATTCCAAGTCTACTATTACAAAAGAACACATTTTTTCAGCAGTAGTAGATGAAAGAGTATTTTATTCTTTTCTTATGAAAGCACACCCAGGACAGCCAGACTATATCTCTCCTGGGACACTGTCTTTGCCTGCTAATATACCAGGAATTTGTTAGATACATGAAGTGCAGATACCAGCATATGTCTACCTACTGGTCTTTCAAGTCTACCAGCTCTAGAGGTAACATGACTTTTGTCAACTTAAACGTCTGGCCCTCTGAAGCTGGATTCCCCCATTTGGTACTGGCAAACTTCACCTTGATGGCAGATTTCAGTTCAGTCCAAACAACCTCTAACTGTCTTGTCAGCTTGAATGGCCTCAAAGTCTGTCTGTACTAGTAAATAAAACAGCACTGGGGAATGTTGCCAAACACTGACTGGTTGTGCTGTTAGAGCAGAAAATGGCCAGACCAGCTAGCGCTTTCCTAGAGGGTTCCTGGGCATGGGCAGGTGCGACTCCCCATGGGCAGCCTGGATGTGGCTGCCTGATCTGGGGGTTCAGCCAGCTGAGGAGGGGGATTCAGAAACTCCTCTGCCAGACAACCAGTGCCAGACAACAGTCACAGACATGGCTTACCAAGACAGACTTGGCCAAAGTGGCTAAAAACTGCTGGCAGATCCCAGAAAACTAGGATCTCCTTATTGTGTTCTCCATATCATAGAATCATAGAATAGTTTGGGTTGAAAGGGACCTTTAAAGGTCTTCTAGTCCATCCCCTCTGCAATGAGCAGGGACATCTTCAACTCGATCAGACTGCTCAGAGTCCCGTCCAACTTGACCTTGAATGTTTCCAGGGATGGGGCATCTACCACCTCTCTGGGCAACCTGTCCCAGTGTTTCACCACCCTCAGTAGAAAAAAATTCTTCCTTCTATCTAGTCTGAATCTACCCTTTTTTAGTTTAAAACCATTACCCCTTGTCCTATCAAAGGACACACGTTGTGCGTAGTCCTGTCTCACAGGTAGGGAACAATAGCAAAGAGCTATTGCGTCACCTCTAGCATCCCTGAGTAGTGAGTATGTACTCATGGGTCTCAAACCATGGTTCTGATCCTCTTCAAAATGCCCTTAAGGACTTCTCACCATCTCTGTCAGAGACTTCAAAAGCCTAACAGGACGTCTACCTTCCTGAGCCTTAATACTGAAGAACCACAGTGCTTCTGAGCTTTACACTGGTTGGACTTTCTAGCAATACTTATTTTGCACCCTACAGAATAGCTTCAACTTTCAAAGGGGACATAGATGAAAAAAGTTAATTTAATCAAACTATCAAGAACTGCTAACCTTAGTTCAGATCATCAGTTCTGCAGAAATAGTAGCCTCTGTTTCAAAGTCCTATGCGATCCCAGTGACAGAACATGTTCTGGGCTAGCACAAATTTGTGTGAGCTGGAAAACAGGTGTCAAATCTCTGATTAGTAATGAAATTGGAAGAAATAACCCAAAGGACTAACCCTGTTACAAGCTGAACTTACACTAAAATGGGTGACCCTCTCAGACACATAAACAAAAAAAAAAAAAAAAAAAAGCGAGTTAGACTCTTTATGCCATTGAACCATAGTTCTCCTCATCTATTAAATTGTGTCCTTTTTTAAAGTTACACAAACAAAGAAGTCATACCAAACTTCTCACTTGTCCCTTTGCAGCCATCCAACTCAAAGAGGTAAAATGGATTTTCTTAAAGTTTTGTGAGGAAAATATGATCCCATAGTGAACAGCGTGAACACCAAATTTCATCCCAGACTTAATTTTTATAGCCCATTTATAAATCTTTGAAATATGGGTTTGTAACGGAAATGCTGACAGACCCTTAGCAATAGAGGTATTATAACAGTGCTATAATAAGATTTGCCATTTATGATTAATTGAGGACAGTCTTAAAACACCTTTTCTAAAAGCATCTTCTTTCCATCTGCTTTATTTCCCATAGACCCACATCATAAAAATAAGTTCCCCAATTTTGTCAAGTGCCGGAGACATTCTGCTTGTTTACCCTTAATGATAATCCCAGCTTCTGACATGTAATAATTTCCTGTGTGTCACTTCAATCAAACTGATTTTGTTGAAAACCTACAAAAGCACGGTCTAGGAATCTGCAGTGTTTTTAATAATGTATTTCAAACTGCTATATTGTTTTTAAATCTGTGAAATACAAATGGATTTAAAATAGATGTGTGCCTAATTACACGACTGAACTAAGAATACAAAACAAAAAAGAATGGTTAGCTGAAGACTATTTAAAAAAAATGTTTCATTCTAAATGTTTCACTTAGTGCATTAATACCACTTTGAGAATGCAGTTCATTTACTCTAGTGTAATTGAATTTGCTTGTTAATCTGTTTCCAAAAGGTGTTTAGAGATACAGCTGTACAAGCAAATGGAATCTTACAAAAATGAATATTGATGAAGATCCAGATTTTCTTATTCCCAAAGGAATGTTAAAATTTTACTCTAAATCTTGAAAAAGATTTTTTTATCTTGCTTCTTGCGTATATTAGTGACGTGGGCTGCTTATTAATCAATGTTTAACAATGTAATTACAGCTGGTTTTAGTCTTACCAGATAACGCAGATTAATAAATGACCTGCAACTGGTGAAGTGTGTAGAAAGGGTAATGAATTCCTTCCATCAGCACATTAATTTATTAGCAATAAACAAAGAGTATGATGAATTAGAAGAATTTGTAGAGTTTCTGAATATTGCAGTGAAATTTCCAGATGAAAGCATTTAATCATGCAGTTTTCATTCATTTATTTCACTTTGCGTGCTGTACTGTGCTGGGGTTTGCTTTTCTGAGTTGCATTAAGCAGTCCGTTGAAAGCTAGGTTTCCCGAGTTTTGTATCAGTTCACATTGATTCAGCTCATACTGCTACACACCAATTTTACCTGTCGCTGAAGGTGGTGTAACTTTGATGTGAACTAATTAAATTCTTTCCGTATAGCAAAACGACTTAATGCAGCTGAGCAAAGCAGTGCTGAATTAGCCCTGTCTCTATGCTGGCCCTAACTGTGTGGAATTCCTTTGGAGACTGATATGCAGCTGCAGGTAGAAAGAAGCAGTTACAGAAGCAGCCTGATTAATGCAACCTAACTGTCAGTTAAGGGGGGTTATCACACATATCTACGTGCTAGAGAGACATAACAGTTAAAACCATAAGCAAATGTCATTTAAAAAGAATCTTGTTATTCTAGCCTCCTCATGAACTCTTCTGGCTTTCCAACATTTGGATACAGACCTTTTGAAATCAAAGTTCCACCTTTCTGAGAATCGGATGATTCCCTATGAATAGCAAAACTGAAGGTGAGAAAAGAAGGTAAGGCAAGGATAATACACCATACCCGGCGGCACCGTCAGAAGTTGCATCAAACAAACGGTAACAAAACCGTTTAGGTGACTCTCACAGTATCCAGAGTGATAACCTTTTTGCGGCTGTTGCTCCTGCTACGCCACTTCCTTGAGCTGCCTCTCTCCTCAGGGCAGCAGGCAGGAGGTGGAGGCAAGCCGTACTCTTCCTCTTCCTTTGTCACTCCTCTAGTTTTTCCAGCACAGTCGTGAAACAGAGCCAGAGCAGCGGGCAAGTGAAGTCGCGTAGATCCGCCAGGCCCTTAGGTGAGCGAGGGTGCTTCCCGGGGCAGGCGGTGCTGTACCTCAATGAGGATGCGCAGGGGAAGGCAGTTCTGACATCTCCAATCCCACTGCAGGTTACTGTCTCAACTGCAGGGCAGATTTCCTCAGGAACAAGTCGCAGCCTACTAGCGAAGTCAGACTGGTGGGAAGCTGGTGGGAGAAGAGGTGGAGAGCGAGATCTCCACTCCCACAAAAACCTGCAGAATTTTTGTTCCCCCCAAAATCTAATACTATCCACATACTTGATATTGTAGATTTTTTTTTTTTTAGATCTATATAAAGACATTTTGAAAGATTTAAGTGGTATAACTCATCATAAAGTAGAAATCTTAGCAGGTGCATAAAGACACTAACTCCAGGGGCTCCCATCAGGTAAGGCTCAGGCTCACAGTGCTCAGTAATCAGAAGTGTGAGCAGAGGAGTACTAGAAGAGCTCAGAACCTACCGTGCTTTGACCAACATCCAGCCCTATTACCTCTGTGCATCTAAATCCCCCGCTGACTTCTGTGAGAACTGCATAGGTGGAAGAATCGCAGCAGTGACTCTCCAAGTGACAGAAGCATATCCAGGGGGAACCTGAGGGCACGTCTAAAGGGAATTTGCAAGCAGAAATCACTGGGGCTGTACAAGCTATGCCTAAAAATATGCATAGATTTCAGCAGGTTAGAATATGCTGTAATGAATTACGTAACTGGCATGAATTCTTGCCAAAAAGCCCCAACTAGCATAATGTTGTTGCAATTATGTCAATTCACAGGAGATAAGGGACCGGCCCTCTGTACACGGTATTGCCTGCATGAAACTATATTATCTCTACATTCCATTTATCTATGACTATTGAATTTATGAGGAAATTATGTATGTAGACACATACATATGCATATTTGACAAATAAATGTACTGAAAAGTCTCAGTCTGAACAGATACAGTACAGTACTTGTTTTGAAAGAAAAGTAACTTAAATTAATCTCCTAGTGAATCTGAATTCAGATTAAGCTCTTGCCAGCTGACAGCAGTTACTCACAGGTACAGTAGAGGCAGTGCAGACTTAAAGCTATGTACTGATTTCAGCTGGAAGGAATGTGACGAACTATGTTATTTTGCTGAGCCTGATTAAGCACCTAAAATCTAGCTTAATTATGCTACAGCTGGTTATATGCGAAGCACATTATATGTCAGGACAAAGAGGCTGGAATAGCATTAAAGCCCTACAATCACTGTTTCTGTCTGAGAGAGGAAAGCCTTTGCACAGGCATGCCAGAAAACAGCCTTCAAAGCACTGGCTTGAAAATCATAGCAAGGGGCAAAGCTAGGGGCAAGCTGGGGGAAGGAAGAGTGGTTCGAGACGTTGCTGCAGAAATCAGACTGAAACTGGCCCTGCAGTGCACCGGACAGCCTTAGGGGTGTGCCATAATTTTACAGGCCCCCAGAGCACTTTTGGATACACTGAGGATATTTTCAGCTTACCAAATCAGAAGGACACGAAGGTGACAATGCTCTCTCAGCGTGCCGTGCCCCTTGACCGTAAATTGTAAGAGGCACGCTATGGTTTTGTTGTGGGGTTTTTTGTTGGTTTTGGGGGTTTGTGGGTTTTTTGGTTTTGGTTTTGTGAGGTTTTTTGGGGGTGTTGGTTTTTTTTTTTTTTTTGTGTGTGTGTGTAGCAACATTCATTGAGAACTCTGTGCCCATTTTGGGGAAAAACAAACTCCCACTACCCATATGGGATGATTAGGAAGATGCATGTTAACACTGAAGGAGGAAAAAGTAGTGTGGAGTTTTTCTCCTAGAATTCAGGAAGCTGATTTCTGCTGAAATGTCCTTGGCAGATGCCCTGGTCTGGCAGGCTAGCTTTTCTGTTTTTTGTCTTAACACTGGAAGTTCAATTAGGTGAGTTGATTTCTTACTGTGGGGCTTACTACTGTAATAAAGCAGTTATAGAAATTTGCCTGGTACTTTGTGTACTACTAAAATATGTGAAGAAAACACAAACTCATGGTACCTCACAGACAGCATAAATCTGAATTGTTTTTAAGGTTCCGTCTGCCAGCTATACTAATTCATTTCCTTTCATGTAATGTTATTTGATTATTTGGTTATATTTGAAAATGGGATAAAGAACAAAATTAAAAAGCAAAGGGAAATAGAAGATGTTGTTAATTCATTAATAACAGTTGCCTTTTATTTTAATGTTTTGGATCGCACTATTAAAAAGGGAAAAAATAAAATTTCAAATACAATGATACAAGATAGTCTGTTGACTCTCCCCAAAGATGACTGTTAAGGCCTAAATAATTACAGAGTGTAAGGTAGACATCTGTCAAGAATTACAGTCTGGCTATGAGAAGGAAAACAAAGTGCATTAACAAATAAATGGTTGATTTCATCATAAAACCAAGCAAATTATAGGATGCTCCAATACATGTACTATGAGTAGCACAGTTTAATATATTTATTATCTATTGTAGAAGTCATAAAGAGTGATGTGGCAAAAGATTTTTCAGGTTAGCCAGGATTAAGAAAGGTTATGCAGTGGATTAGAAACCCTACCTCTAAGCAACTGGGCAAGACAATGACAGATGAATTACTGTAGACAGCTGCCATGTTATTCACTAGAAAGAAAAAGAGAAGAAAAAAAGAGAACTATTTAATCACATTGATGGGCTTTAAATTTATTGCAAGCACTTAAGAAAAAAACCTAGACATCATCGGCAACACTACAGCTGAGTGACAACTGCTTATTGTGCCATCATTGGGGAAAAAAACCCAACAAACCACAAACCATAACAAACAAAACAACCCCAAACAGAAAAAAAAAAAACCCAAACCTACACCAACAAAAAATTGGAAAAAAATCAAAGTTATGGTCTTAAAAAAAATTGATGTACAAAAAAGCACCCTCCACTGCATCAGTTAACTCTGCTTACTGCTTACAGTTCAAATCACCTCCTCAAGAAAAACATGTACAAAAGGACAAATAAAAGATTTCTTGCAATGAAGTGTTTTTCATCTGAAGGAGCTTTAAAGATACTTAGTGTTTACCGAAGAGTGTCACTCTCATTCAGCCTGAGTTGCACCTAACTCTCACCTGAATCAATGGAACCACTTACAAGAGGAAAACATTGTCTGAACAGAGGCTTTAGGCAGGAGACAACTAAGAAATTACTTGGTAAATGCACGTGAAATAATAGTAATACTACTTAAAAGAACCTACTCAGTGGTGACTGGGGTGAAGTTATCCATTTTGTGGTGCACGTTATCATGGGGACAGAGACAGCTAATCTGGTTGCATGAAGGACAGAAGGGGTTCGGAGGCAGCGTTGCAATACTGTGGTTTATTTCTCAGTCTGCATTTACCGATCCAGGCAGGTGTTAGCTTGCCCTTTAGGGTCGAATGTAGCAAAACCTTTTTTCCTCATTATACAGTCATGTAGCTTAATTTTACAGAGGATTTGCATCATCCCTGCATTTGTATTACAAGTTTATTACTCTAGATAAACCAGAGTTGACTGTATAAAGACAGTTTGTTAGGTACTTCTATTAACCTTTGTCACACTACAGTAAATACTAGAGAAATCACATCCCGAAACTACAGTTGGCAAATTCAAGCCAAGAGTAAATACGTTCTGAATAAAGCATTACTTACCTGTGAAACTCACTACCAAATGAACTTCCGCATTTGAAGGAGAGAAAATAAAGCAGGTAAGGTCTGGTGATTTAGCATATCTGCTAAGCATCAACTATCTTAGGATAAAACAAACTTCCACGAATTAGTATGTGTATTAGCTGACAGAAATCTGGTCTACTTGTGGTGGATAATGAGAGATCAGTTTTGGGGGGAGGTAAATCCACAGACCAGGATTGAAGTGGCAGTATGTGTGCATGGAAACTTGACAGAATATGAGAATATGTGAAAGATGGCAAAGAGGGAAATCTGCAGAGGGTTATACTCCTGAGGGAAGCAATTCTTAAATTATTCTACTTCAAGGAACACCTTCTCCCCTACACTTTGGCAGCGTTCCTGTCAGCAGTGATGCTCCACATCACTACGCTTCCTGGATCTAGAGGTGAAAGCACTGGAACTCCTGCCATTGCAATCTGTGGTTTATCTTTCAGAACTAAATAAGGGTTATTGCATCTGTTCTTCTACCCTTCCCCCTCCTACCACAGAAAGGAGACGGAGAGGAGAGATGCTTCCATGGTCTTTCACAGAACCATAAGGAAACTGAGAGATTGAGACTGACTGTACGAGGAGGTAATAGATGGAAACAGGAAATCTACTGGGTCTGATTTTTCACCTCAGCTGGGCTGAAAGAAGAATCCAGGACTGTCACAGATGGAAGTGATCGGATGTCACTTGTGCTGAGGAAGAACAGGAAGATACTAACCTCACTGGAGCATATTGCTAGAGTTTATCTGCTACTTGCAGCTAATTAACTAAAATAAGATTTAGCTACCCTTATGATCAGGCTCTTTGGTGCGCAATTTTTAGTAGGACAAACATCCTAGGAAAATAGAAACTTTGAATCTTATAGAGTATTGAAGTCAACAATGTGCTTATGTGTGCGGTTACTTCTTGTTGCGCCTGGGCACACAGGCATTCCTTTAATTCATAGGTGAGCGATGGAAATATCTCCTTTCAGAATATATCCAGGTGCTACTGCAGGATGATGGCACCGGCTTGCCCTGCTCGGGCTTCCCCGGGGAAGGTCCACAGCACGATAAGATATACCAACATCCTCCCAGGAGGGATCAACACGGAGGCAGCATATTCTCCAAAGGCTCTTGTTCCTCAGTGAAACAGTTTTCAAATTCAGATTTGTCAGGGGAAGCAGTCTTACAGGACCCAGATGCAGCATATTTTTGGACCCCGTACAACTCTTTGCTACTGTTCCTTGGGAAAGGCAGAGGCATTTCATGTTCACATATATATTTAACGTGAATTTAATTTGTATTGTTCTATAGGATGTATTTAATTTCTGTTAAATGGCAAGATGACACACCACCTTACCTTTTTATGGACAGTGTTTTTCAAGTGTATTGAAAATGCATAGATTTGGAAAACAGAATCCAAGTATCTACTTATCACAGCTTATAACTTTAAATCCCCCAAGAGAAAATTTGTCAGTGAATTGTTATTACAATCTGATGTATGCGAAAACTTCAAAATGTGAAGCTTTATAGCACTATTTTTGATTTGTGCTAACTAAAATAGTTCAGGAAAAAAAACCCAAACAAAAACAAACTGAAATTTCAACTGTAGGAAGGACTTTTTATATGAGCATGCTTTTCAAACAAGCCAGTCCCAATTCTCTATGATTTCTTTATGAACGAGTAATATTTAGTTAATGCATTACCTTCTTTACTACAATAGAGCTACTCTGAATTACAAATCCACCAGAAGATCTGAAATTGACACTGCATGGAAAATTTATCTCTGGTCCAGATTTGGAATGTAGGTGCCATTACATCTAGAAGACTAAATGCAAAGTCTCATATAATGATTTCCTATACACCTATCACTTAAAAGTCAAATGTCATGAATTCACTGCATTTTTATATTAAAGATTCTACAAAAATGCGACAAAAATTGTACAAAAATGCGTGCCGCATTTTTCATAGAAAATCTTGTGTACAGGTAAAGGATTGCTTAGGGATTGCTTAGATTATGACCACAAATGATCAAATTCAGGGTTTAAAAGATCTTCTGCTATTACTTAAGCCTAATTTCTACTTTTACTACTGTAAAACACAGTTCGAATGTTTTTGGTCAAAACCAGTTTTAAGGAGCATTCTTGTGTGGACAGAACCAAGACTCAGTATCATTTTTGTAGACCGTGTCTGGGGCTAACCTTCAACATCTTTTTTTAGCTATTGGAATTTTGCTTCAGTCCTGCACAGAGTATCCAAGAAAGACTGTTTGAATCCTGCAAAAAGGGAATTTGAGAGAACAGAATTTTATAACTACTTTCAAACCATGCTATTTCCTTACGTATGCTTGTATAGCCTTAGAATTTATCCTGTATCCTTGTATCACAATTTCAGTTTGAGTTATGTGGTGAAGATAGACTTAGCCAATTTTAAGGAGCAAATTCTTTAAGTATTTCTCCAAAGTCTTCTTAGACTACTGCAATTCAGTATAGAGAAGCTCGGCTAGTATCAAGCCAGTATCAGTACAGGAAAGCTAGGTAATATGAAGAAAGCCGTTCTAACTATGCACAAGTTTAAATAAAAGGCAGAATCTGGCCTACAGATTTTGAGTAAGAAAAAAGGACAAAACAGAATAAAACAAAACAAAAAAAAAGCAATGTTAGTATCTTTGATTACATTGTTCTGTGGCAGTTAACCGTTTACTTTGATGGTGTCTGAATTGTAACACATTGAGTTGAAGTTCCCAGTTGCTTTTTTTTTCTTTATTTTTTTTTTTCTTCTTCAATCAG
>JANVCT010000011.1:13805741-13820112 GCA_026770115.1 Aviceda subcristata | reverse complement strand
GCGGGGGCGGGGGAGAGCTCCGCCCCGGCAGCGTTGGGTGCCGCAGGGAAGGGGCCCGTCCTCTTGGCGGGGGGTGTTGGCGGCGCAGGGGCTGGGGTCGGTGTGTTGGCTGGGTGTCTCTTTCTCGGCGGGCTGTGCCACCCGTGGCTCCGGGGTGGAGAACTGCTGCCAAGTCAAGAGTGGCACGAGTTGCAGCCGTGGGACCTTGGGCGGGTGCTGAAATGGTTAAATTTCTCGTGGTACCTCTTTTTTTTTTCCAGGAGCATTATAAATGTTCTTGTTTAACAAACCGCCCCATACACCACCTGCTTTTCTATAGAAAGTGTTACAAAGTAAAGCCCCTTGAATCCGCGCTTAACGAAATAAGCACATAATCTTTCTAGAGAGAGACTATCGAACTTCCTTAATGAGTAGTTCCACTTCATTACTGAAATACAGGCCTGGAAGCTACCGTTTTGTGTTCGGCTAACGTTCCAGATATTACTGTATGAACCCTTAAATAACTTTTTTAGTCACTTCATCTTTCCAGTAATTCACTGAAATTTTGTGTTATGTTCTACTAGGAGAAAGAGCCGAAGCCAGAATTATAACCGTTTCCAAAAGACCTGACAAAAAAAGTTGCTTCAAGTTACAGCCTTAAATCATGCATTGAAATATCAGTACTTAAATGCTGCGCGGAAAGTTATAAATAGCTTTATAGCTAAAAATATACTGAATAGATGTAAATGAGAAATGCTACTTTTTATTTAATCAAATACAAGTATGAAGTTAAATGTGCAGCTGCTTTGAAGAAGGTATCTTCAAAGTGTACCAAACCTAGATATATGGTTGATCACTCTACAGCTTTGGCAGTTTGTAAGAAGGTATTACAGTAAATTACTTCACTTTTGGGGTTTTTTTTTTGATATCTCAGGTTAACGTATGTACTGTTTGAAAGTCTTACAGAAACTTACAATAATATGCTAAGAAAGAAGCTTATAGCTATAATTGAAATATAAGTCACATATAGAAATGTATGTTTGGAGGTACCAGAACATCAGTAATATAACCTCCAATATGCACTGTAAAACATGTAAGAGTTGTTTTGTTAGGTGGTGATTAACCACTTTCGGAGACGGGGTTACATTTACCTGAAAATAATTGCAGTGCTACTAGAACTGATGCCTTTTTGCATAGAAGTGTCACTGGGGTATAATGACATGAAGATTTTAGTAAGCCATTACCATAAAGTGAATTAGTCTGATTTTGTGTATGTAGTATTTTGTGTATGCAAAAAGTGAGGCAATTGCAGAGTCTTTATTTTCTCTATTCCTGGTTGTCATTTGTTTGTAGAATTACTGCTTTGTCACTGAAGGGACGTTATTTTTTTGTTCAAACTAAAAAAGACCATTGCTTTTGCAATGCAGCTCCCGGTAAAGTGTAGACTAGTCCTGTCTAAATCGGTTTGGAAAACTGTTGAAATGTTGGTGTGTATTTGTTTGTGTTAAGATCATTGTAATAACCAGCATATGGGAAATGTCCTTCTTATGACAAAGGAGATGAAGGGACCGTGCATCTTAATGACTGATTAGTAACACTTTAGAACACCAAGAAAAACAATACTCTTTGATTTAAGCATTGAAGTTGTTGAGATTAATGTATATCTGCTTTTATGTGGACGGTACATAATCATTTAATCATCTCTTTATGAGTAAATGCATAGTTGTGGTTGCAGATAATTTTTTTAATAATCTGAAGAAAAAATATTAATTTGTACAAAAATTGTATTGTTTTTATCACTTCTTTTTATTCAGACTTTGTTCTTTGGTTTTATGTTTCCACTTGCCATATTTAACAAACAGTGGAAATTCTTTATTGTTTTTCTTTTTTAGTAATATTGCTGGACTCTAAAGCACAACAGACAGAGTTGGAATGGATTTCCTCTCCTCCCAATGGGGTAAGTACTCCAGGCAAAAATTAAGTTCCTAAAGTTGAGTAGTTACTGTACCAAAGCAATTGAAAGACATGCTTTAACTAGCTCCCCCTCATATTCCTCTCAGTAATCGTACCAAGCGTTTACAGCTTTTTCATTTTTTGAATGGAAAGAAGAGTACCTCAGGTTACAGTGTACAAATGTACAAGCTAATTAAAAGGAAGAGTCTGTTTAGAAACTCACCTAAATGTTCTCGGTAGGTTTATGTTTTGCAGTGTGATCCTTTGTGCTGTACCAGAAAGCTCTGCATATCTGTAACATGGCATTTTAAATCACTTTTTCCTTCTTCCTTTAGAAACAGCAGATTTACTTCTGTGTGGAAACTTTCTAAAAATATGTTTTTCATTTTCTGTATAATGGGTGATCATAAATTTGTTTACGATGTTTTCTTTGTAATTGAATGGAACAGATTGAAGTGCTCTAAAATAAAAACATTTATACTGCAGATGTGTTTGAAATGACATTCCAAACTTGAAACATCCCCAAGTCTTGAGGAGCTTGATATCTGGAACTAGGAATGAATTATGTGGTTAAGGCCACCTCCAGCTTGCTTACAAATTAATCTCATGGTACTCCATGAAATGTACCATTGTAAAGCACATCATTTTAAAAATTGAGAAGTTCAGAAACATCAGTGTTATTGTCTTATTTGTTAAATACCTAACATTGAGAAATGCTGCTTTCAGTCTGAATTAAAAGTGGTGTAAAACCCTTCTTCCTCAAGCCTTGAGGAAGAACACTTTCAGAAAGATATAATGGGTATATTGTCCTACCTTAGCTCAGCCCTACCTTAAGTTAGTCTGACAAATCATAAATTATACGGACAGTTCTTACTCATGGAAGCAGTCTTGCTGAATCCGTTGCGACTTCTTGTATGAGCAAGGACTTGGGGGATCAGGCCCTTAATCTAAGAAATCTGGAGCCAGAAGACCGTGAAGTGTGAGTGCGGATATAAAAGTGTAACAAATCCTTTAAATAAGAAGAATGAAAATCTGAAAGTGTCTTTCTTTAAAAGCAAGATCGTAAAATCAATACAAGCATAAACTGGAAACGAATCTGAGGACTTCAGAAAGAATGTAATGCGAGCTCGACGCGTATGATGGTTAATAACCTCGGCATTAGCGTTTTGCACTCATTGAAGCCTTTACCAGAGGTGTTTGAAAGATTAGCATGGTGGCAATTATATTAGGCTAACCTGTAGATAATGAAGGACGTGTCAACACGTTACACATGTCAGCACGCTGAAAGACGAAAGTAGAGTCAAATTCAACAAATAGTAAAAGGCAACTTTCAGAGGTAGAAGCCAATTTCAGTCAGGATTTAAAAGTGAATCAAAGCTAATGGCTGGATTCGTATGTGTGAGAATGTTCAGAAATAGTTGCCTGTAAATTAACATAACAGTGCAATTTTAATAATGCAATTTTGAAAATAAATGTTTCTCTAGTTTTAATTACTGAATTTTCTACTATGCAATAAAGACTTCATGGGAGTAAACACAGAAAGTCGTCTTCTTGAGAGAAATTACAGCATCATCACACTATGGAATATATCAGCCAGACACTCGTTAAATGCCTCATTCAACTGCAAATGTTACATCTAACAATGATCTCAAACATTGTTAAGATAACTAAGAAGTTAAACCACCGTATATTGAAACCAATAGAACAGGACGCATTGAAGTGGAATTGCATGTATATCACCATATGTTGCAGCAGGACAAAGAAAAGTTGAATTTTCTTGCTGTAAAAGCTATCATGGAATTGATCACTTTTAAGAGACTTTAATGAAACGTGACCTCAGATGGCATAAGTGAAAACATCCTGAAATACTGATGTATTTTTTTCTCTGCAGAGAAGCAGGTACACCTCCAGTGGACTACTTGAAATAATAGCTCTGTGATTACACAAATGAATCATAAGTCGTATTTCCTTAATTTTTTAGGAAAACCATACTCCATGGCTTTGGGAAAATATGGAAAGATAGACTTCAGTGTTCAATGCTAGGGATAATGTAAAGTCGGACTTCTTATCTGAATTTAGTGTTCTGTATTGTTTTCCTGGACTGTAGCGTATGAATCTCTCTGATACTAGCTAGTCTCGTGTAGTGGGCTTTTGACTCCAAGAAGGCTCATTTGTGTTCTATTACAAAAAATGGTTTGATTTTGTTAAATGTATTTTGTTTGGTTTTGTTTTGCTTTCTGTTTTTCGTTTGTTTGTTTGGGTTTTTTTTAGGGGGGGAGGACGGTGGGGATTTGTTTTGACAGAGCAGTCCACATCAAAACCCGAGGAGTCAGATTCTGTTGTGTGGTGCATTAGAGTTACTTTCACTTCAAAGATATGATACGTTGTCTAACTGGAATATCTCATTGCAGAATCTGGCTTGGTGTTTTGAGGGAGGATGGCTTACACAAGATAAAAAATAAAAAAAACCCAAAACACCAAACCAACACTACCTGATGTGAAACAGAGAATATAGAAATCAGTAAAATTTTAGTCTTCATGCCTTTTTTGTCATCTTTGTGGTTTTTTTTAATTGTGTTTTCTTTTTTTTTTCATTTTCCATGTGGCAGAGCCAAAAGCCTCAGTCCAGGGGCCCATTTTTTTCTTTTCCTTGTTTGTACTTGTTCTTATAGAGGGGGAAAAGATCTTATTCAAATCTAATAAATCTGTTATGAAGATAGACTTCCTTCTGTTCTGACATTAATACAGCTCCATATGCAATCAGTTCAGTTAACTCCATGGGCATTTAATAATATATTTCAATCACTTAATACCATATGCATATATAATACCATACGTACCACGTCTATATTAACTGTAGGTCTTTGAAATGCACTTTGATATTTGCAACTTCTGTGCATTTCAGCATCTGCGGCCATGATATATTTTGTGGTGATAACTTCCAGCATCAGTTCAGCCACATCTGCTTTTTCTTGGAGCAGTGCACCAACATTAAAATGATCTCATTTGCTGTCAGATAGGCTTGCAGAGTCCTGCATGCTGCATGGCTCCTGGTCTGGGAAACCACTGCCTTCCACGCTTGGTTACCGGCGTAAGGAATGTCTGTGGGAGCTCCATCCTGCAGAGGTGCTGGGTATGCTAGTCCCACGAAGCACTTAAGCACATGCTTACCATTAAGCTCATAAGTACTGTCATTGATCTTAAGCGTGATCTTAAGTGCATTATTGACACCGGGCCAGAGGGCTAAGCGCCATACGGAGAAGTTGTGGTTCCCTATGTCTTTGGGTGAGCATAGCTCACCTCCCCNNNCCCCCCAATTTATTACAGCTGTGGTTTCTGCAGTGAATTAAATGTTACGAGAGGTGTGAAGGAAGGTGAGAGACAGATATTGTTTTGGTTACACCTGGGCGACCTGCCTGCTTGATTTCAGCGGCAGGTTCGCCGTTGCCGGAGGTGCAGTTTCCCACGCCACCAAAGGCTGCTGAGGGCTGCGGGGCTGTGGGAGCCTTACCAGTTTGTTACGTAGTTGGTATCCCAAAGAGGGAACAACAGCAACAACCAGGCTTTGAACCAGTGAACTTTCAGTCATGTGGGTTGTTCTTAATTACGAATGTAATCTCATGGTTCATTTGAACTCCCAACTAACTGAAGTTTGCTCCTTTTAACGTGGATGCAGCCACTGAACCAAATGTGAGGTGAGGAGCTCCTGCCTACCTTCTTTGGTTTGTGAGTAGAGCAGAAGGTGGACTGAACAGAAAGGGGACAACCAAAATGTTTTCTTGCTTTCAGATTTTTAATTCTGTCCCTTTTCTCTGGCCCTCTATCTCTATGCCACTTACATCATGTAGCAATGAAAATCGTCTGACTCGCAGGTTTTGGGACCCGGTCCCATGCTTTCTGTACAACTGAAAGTTCCACTGGAAGTTTTATGTACACAAGTTTTATGTACTGTAACGTTAGGCAATTTCAGTTTCTAAGACTTCACTGATTTTAGGTTTCTCTGGAAGTGGAGCTGCCTCCCTCGTTCTGGTCTCTGCTTACCCAAAACTGTCATGGCCTTAATGAAAAGTGGGCGAGCCCAGTGCGTAATCAGAATTTGGTATGCCAGCCTTCTCTGGAGCTTCCTCTTTACATCTGTGCCCATGATGAGACAATGATTTTTCAAAGTTATTTATATGTGGGAAAGACATGGAGGGACAGAGAGCCTGCAGCTGCGTTAATGTGTATTTTCTTCATTTGTGTTCTTAAGAGTATTTTAACAATAACCTACTTTTTATGAAACCAGATTGTTAAAAAGGAGGGGGACTTGAGTTGTGTGAAGCCTTCTAAAATACACAGTAGTTACATCTGGTGGCGTACTTGTTTTGTATTACTAACTGTTTGTTATTGTTTTAGTGGGAAGAAATTAGTGGACTGGATGAAAACTACACTCCTATACGAACATACCAGGTATGCCAGGTGATGGAATCAAACCAAAACAACTGGCTTCGGACTAACTGGATTGCAAAAAGCAATGCACAAAGGATTTTTGTAGAACTGAAATTCACTCTGAGGGATTGTAACAGTCTTCCTGGAGTTCTGGGGACTTGTAAAGAAACTTTTAACTTGTATTATTATGAAACAGACTACGACACTGGCAGGAATATCCGAGAAAACCAATATGTAAAAATAGACACTATTGCAGCAGATGAAAGTTTTACCCAGGGTGATCTTGGGGAGAGAAAAATGAAACTTAACACAGAGGTGAGAGAAATTGGACCTTTGTCCAAAAAAGGATTCTATCTTGCGTTTCAGGATGTAGGGGCCTGCATTGCTTTGGTCTCTGTCAAAGTCTACTACAAGAAGTGCTGGTCCATCATTGAGAACTTAGCTATTTTTCCTGACACAGTGACTGGCTCAGAGTTTTCCTCTTTAGTTGAAGTACGAGGAACTTGTGTCAGCAGTGCGGAGGAGGAGGCGGAGAACTTGCCGAAGATGCACTGTAGCGCGGAGGGAGAATGGTTAGTGCCTATTGGAAAATGTATCTGCAAAGCAGGATACCAGCAAAAAGGAGACACGTGTGAACGTAAGTAAACATAACCCTTGCTATAATATGTATACTCTAGGTCAGGTTCTACCAGCTTTGTTTTTTGTTGTTTTTTTTTTCAAGAGAAATATGTCATCAGTCTGCTTTTAAAGTTTTTGGATCCTCAATCTGTAAACTTCAAGCTCACTAATCTAAAGCAGTCAGTTCTTTTGGGTATGGAAATCAACGGTCGCATACTGCATTTTTAAATTTAAACAAGAAAAGTTAAAAGTTGTATAAATACAGTCAGGACTAACATTTTAAACCAATTACGGTGATGTTCCTTGTACCTCTTGGTAATGCAGAGCAAATCATACCTATCACAGAACATTGTATCAATAATCTTGGATATGAGTAGTTAAACAATTTGTTCTTTCACATGATCTGTGACAGAATCGTAGGGAAACTAAAACTGAGGAAGTGAAGTTAGAACGAGGTGTGGTTAGTAATGGAAGAATGCACACACAAAAACTGAGTTAGAGTTTTGTCAAGTGTATAAAATTTCAAACACATGATAGATCTTTCAAACAGAATATCAAGTTTTCAGAAGAAAGTATGTTTTCCTTTCTACAGTATCTTTTTGCATAAATCTAACTCTAAACTTTTGGCTTGCAGTGCGATCACAGTGATTAGTTTAAAATACTAGCAAATCAGAGACTACTGAGTTGTACTTTCTAATTCCGATTGATTGAGTTATCCGTATTCTTAGAATGATACTTACCCTTAACATTGCTTTCACTGGGGCTACGTGCATAAGACATTCCTACTTAGCGTGAGAAAGGTTATTTCATTGTCTTTCCTTACAGTAAAATCAAGAGAATAGGCAGTTTGTTTGAAGACAGGTATTTTCATCTACATTTAACACAAGGTCTGTCATCTTTATCGTAAGATAGCACAAGGAGTTACATATCACCGTATTTTTATTGTAAGATAGGCAGACATTTGTTGGTGAGAAATGTTGTAAGTCAAAAACTGGAAAAAGACCCCACAAATCTCTGAAGAGGAGAAACCAACAGAATCTCAAAACCAAAGCTGGCATCAGTCACTGAGTCTGAGATGTCTGTGTGAGGACTTCAAAATCTGTAGAGGATTAGGAACACCCTAAAACAAAGTAAATGAGTCTCCTTATTAGTAACTTCCCCTCAGCAAAAAACACACTTGTGTTCTTGGCAAGTTTTTACGAGGAAATTCAGTACAAGGTGAAGTGAGTGGAGTTGATCTGAGGCCTTTGTAGCCTTGCACAAATCTTTCATTGTTCTGTTGGGAAGGGATGAGGGCTTGTACACTGCGGAGGGTGATCTCATTAGGAGTAATTGTAATGTGAAAAACTGCCCCCATGAAACCATTCAGTAGACTGTATCAGAGCTCTGTTAAAAATATTGAGTGCTGTGTCCCGTAGAAGCCTGTTTTGAGGTTTTCAAATGCTTTTTTGGAGCGACTGACTTTTTTTTTCCTTTTCTTAGCTAACTTGCTCTTGATTACAGACCTAGTCGTGGTTGGTGTAATTAATATACTGATTTTATTTGATTTTCCACGAAGGAGAGAAAGTATCCAAAAAAGAAAGCAGTGTATGTTGGGAAGCGTGTGGGGAGCAGGAGCTGAGTGAGTATGGGGGGGGGTGGATAGAGAAGAAATTGGTGTTTGGTAACTGGAATTCAAGTAACCTGTTTATTAAACAGGCTTCTTAATTTCTAACCGCGCTGATGTTGACAAAAGAATTAAACGATAACTTGTACTTGAGTATAGCAGCGTGCTCATTTGCAAGAACACTTCCCACTTTTGGCTTGCTTTCAAAGCAATCGCTGAGAGAAGACGCTACTCTGGAAACAGTCCAGAGGATCGTTTATGGCATTTCTCCCCTTTTCTTTCAGTGATCCCGTTAAGAGTTTCAAAACAAACTCTGGCTCCATGTTGAGGCAAGTGGACGTGTTTGAGAGGGAGAAGGTGGGAGGCAGGCGCTGGCCCAACGCGCGCCCGCGGCAGCTCCGAGTCGGAGCGATCTGGGTGACCGTGGCGCGGGGGAGGAACTGCCGTCCGCGGTCCTTGTTAGCCCTGCCTGTGCCCGAGGCTGTCCTGAAGTACGATCAGCTGCGGAGTGGCCGGTAACGCGGCCGGCACGCCGATACCGCGTCTGGTTTTCGGTGGCAGGTATTGAGAGAAACTTGTCTGAACGTTGAGACCGATGCAGCTGGCTGGCTGTTACTGCCGAGCTGTGCAAGAGATCAAGCAGAAGCAGGCCGGCGTGGGCTTCCTTGGCCCGCGGCCTTTGTCGCCCCGTCCGAGGGCTCACTGCTGCAGATGCTTCGTACCTGCGCGACGTCTCTGGGGCTGCTCGTGGCAGAGAGCGTGGGGCTCTGTCAGGATGGGCAGAAGTCTCTGATTCCTCTCTCGCGCTTGCTAAAGCTCAGCCGAATTAACTTAACGCAGTGGGAAGGTCTTTTAAAGATACAGAATAATACCTTATCTGGCTGCGTTGTAGCAAAGGTAGGAGTAGATGGCCACATTGTAGTTCCAAATAGATCTTCAGCCTGTAACTCGGTGGGGATTTTCATTTGTGTGACGCCAGCTTGATTGGCTGGCTGCGACTGAAGAATGTTCCTTTTGCATACAGCTTCTCTCCTGTGCGTGAAATTCATTGAGTTCAGATACTAAAACAATTGAATTTTGATTTATACAGAACTCTGCACTGGATGTGTTGCCAGAAGATTTTTTTTTTGTTGCATGAATGTAGGTAACCAGTAGTGCTGGGATGATAAGGAAGAAAACAATTGTGAGCGATGAAACACATAACCTGGAAAATGAGTTCCCATGTGTTCCTTCTTTAGCGCTCAATCTTTCAAACTGATTTAATCTTTTTTTTTTTTTTTTTTTTTTTTTGGATGTACACTGATTACTTCTCACTTCTCACTGCAGGTGTGCCAAGGAGTCCGTGCCACCTCAGTGATCTGTTGTGATAACACACATACATAAGAGAGCCAAATTCCAGAGAGCTGACAATTGTCATTTAAAGCAAAATCTTCAAGCTGGGTGAAACAAACATGAGAAAACTAGATGAGCCTCTGAACTTTGAATTGCAGATTCTGTTGCTTCTGTGCAAGGACACTATCTCCTCAGTGTTGATCTTGGGACTGCTGGTGTGTGGCACGAGACTTAGGTGTGGAAGCTGTACATTTTAAAGGATTGTCTTGAAAGGTACCTAGCAAAGGTACCAGAAGGGTACTTAGAAATATTCAGTTCTTCCAACATCGTGTATTGCATCTGTTCTGGGAAAAAACCACCAAACCCACCAACCACAAAAACCCAATAAAGTTCTCAGTAACTGTAGTGGACTCCCAATAGGTCTAACTTTGATTTTTTTCTCACAATGGAGTTCAGTCGATATGTTGTGCATTTAAGGAGCACACTGCAATCAGTGATTGGTATTTGAAGGAGAAAGCAATTCTTTGAGAACTTCTAGTGTAATGTATTTTCCATCTGTTTCATGTTAGTTGGGGGTGGGGAAGGAGGGAATTAAATTTATTCGATCAGAACAGTAGAGTGATATTTCAGAAGATGGGAAGCATCTCTTAATATGACTGTACTGAGAAATTGCATAGATGATTGGGCACCAAGTCCAAAAATTCAGATTTCTGAAAGGGAAAGCCAAATGGGTCCATTTTACTGTTACACATTTTATAATACCGTATGCATTAACAGTTGTTTTATGGGCCCCCAAATGGGGAGGGGGTTATAGCTATTTGTACATTTTGTCTTGGTGAGGTAAAAAGGGAGCTACAGGCTTTTCTTCCCAAACTTTGTCATGTGCTGTACACTGTGCCAGACTGCAAGCTGCATCTGTTCCTTCTGTTTTTTCTTCTTGGGACAAACTTTTATCTCCTTACTTTGTGAAATATTACTTGATAACAGATCCAGAAACCGAATTTTCTTTATGCTTGGCATATTTGTGGTAAAGTATGTGTGGTTGGGGTTTTTTGTTTGGTTGGGGTTTTTTTCTTTTGTTTTTTTAATATTACTCCACTTAGGAGCAGATGTGCCACAAGTTTATTAGTAGAAGGCAATGAATTAAGGGGGCAATGTGAATAAGTTGTCATAAAAAAAATGTTACCGTGCTTCTAAATAGCCCAAGTTGTGCATATTGTGAATTAGGTGTAGAGTGTAGCTTAGGTAGTGTGTCCAAAAAACTGTAGGTGACCTGCAGCTTGAGTAAC
Organism: Aviceda subcristata; assembly: GCA_026770115.1. Classification (NCBI taxonomy): domain Eukaryota; kingdom Metazoa; phylum Chordata; class Aves; order Accipitriformes; family Accipitridae; genus Aviceda; species Aviceda subcristata. The sequence goes on along the minus strand of JANVCT010000011.1, from coordinate 13,808,907 downwards.
CTATGTTGACATTCCTGCATTTTCAACTTGAAAATGTTTTGGTTTGTGCAGAAGGGGAAAAATTGTAGGAAACTTTTTCAGTGGCATTTATATTGTCAAGACTCTAAATGTTTCCTTTTTTGAAGAAGAGTTACCTTTCTTCCATTTGCCTTCAAAATTACTCTAGGGAAGAGAATGTAATTATTCTCAGCAAATTGAACCAGAGCAGAGAAGGAGGATATCTCCGAGTCTTGTCATTTTCTCTGAAGCCAATGGAAGTTCAACAGGAGAGTGTCTACCTCCTTCCCTTTTTATCCCCTAATATATTAAATAATTTTTCTGTCCTTTTTAAAGAAAGGTCAATGTGATCTGATATGAGATCACAGATACAACTGCATAGGAAATATTGCATTTAAAAAAAAAAAAAAAAAAAAGGTAAATATCTTTCCAAAGTATCATAGCAGGGTTCAGAAAAATATACCAGGTACTTTTAAGGTAAAAGTAAGACCTTCTAGCTAGATGGTCAAGAATACTGAAGGTGTTTCTACTATGAAATGCAGAGCTGTGGTTTCTCCTTCCAGCCCCCTTTGGAGTTTCTAGTAAGTCGAATGTCCTGGCTTTCTTTCACCCTGGAGTCTTCTTACCAGAGAGATGTGGTAAAAAAATGTATTTTTGCTATATATTTCTTTCAGAGCAGTCTAGTGTTCATAAAGAGGATGATTTTCACAAATTTGTCAGTCTCCCTAAGTCATTTGGGTTTCTTTGACCTACTTTGTTCATGTTCTCCAGCCTTTTGGATGTGTCAACACAGAGAGGAGAAGGGGAGAGGAGCTATGTCTACTGTTAAACACATCCTCTTCGAAAAGTGGTTTCCAAATTAAATCATACAAAATGGCTTGTGTTTGCACAGCATTTGTTCCAGGTCTCCTCTGGGTTGCCTTTTGGCCCTAAGATCCAGTTATTTTTTTATACTGTTCCTTTGCCTGAAATGTCTGAATTAGTTTCAATGTAATTATAGTCCATCATAGTTTTGGTGGTGGAGCATCCTCTCTCACATGTGACACGAAGATATGTGAGAAGTAAGGTGATGTTAACTTGAAGTGAACCAGCTAGTTCTCATCCATAATGCCATCAGAGCGATCCCTAAAATGAATTAACTGCAGAGCTACTGACGGGTTTAGTTTCCAATGAAATAGTTGTTTTGCTCCAGAAGAGCTGACAGGAGTGAAATAGCACATGCAGGTGCGCAGTCAGGAGCCCAGATTCTATACTGAAATTGTTGGATAATGTAGTTGAATGTAGAGCTCTTTCCCTTCTCCAGCCTCTTCTGCCCTAGCCCACCCCACCCCCTGACCCTCTGTTCCTCTTCCCAGATTCTGTTGTCTCCAGGAACTCCAGGAATTAATTTTATTTTTGCATTTTGCTAGCAGTTTGCTGAATATAAATTTCTTAAACTAAATCTGTTGTACTTTTTTTTTTTTTGTCACATTCACTGCTGTGCACAGATTTTGAAATCAAAACAAAGCCAGCAATGAAATCTAACAGAATCTTAGTAATTTCTCCTTTAGTTACAGAGGAAGCACTAAAGCTGTCTTTTTACGGGTCTGGGATGCCACTGCTGAATTAGCTACGGTTGCTCAACAGCTGGGCCATTAACTCCTTAGCCATAAAGTCTGTCTTCTGTTTATTCTAAATGAAGCTTTAGTTGGTATTTAGAAATGGAATCTCATTGTGTCAAGCCTGTTGCCCAAAACCATACATCTTGCTTCTCAGACAAACTTTTCTGCCCAGAAATGTTTTGTGAAAAGTGCAATAGGCATGTAATAACTTTGTTATTATTTTCTATGTGTAAAAGATTTTCCTAGATGAAAAAGCAGCTGGCTTGCTTGGAAATTCTGTAGGTTTTTTGGTTTGGGTTGGTTTTTTTGTCCAGGTTTTTTATTAACCTCTGAGAATTAAGCCACTAAAAATAAATTTAGGTATTCTTTCATTTCTGGGTACAAATGGGAGAAGCAACACATACAGTCCTTATTAGGGGACTCTCAACTGTACACGCATTCCATTAAATATGACTGTTAGCTTTTTAAGAAAACAAAACAAAACAAGACAAAAAACCCCACATCCCCCCCCCTCCAGAAAACAATGTTCTAGGAACTGAGGAAAGGAGAGTTAGTAGGTTACAGAGAAAGTAGAGATCATTAATGGAAGAACTGATCACAGGAAAGAGGGGAACATGTTAATAAGTGTTTAACTAATCTACTTTATGTATCTGTAGAATATCTACTATATGGATGGTGAAATGCTCTTCAAAGTTGTTCATGTAAACTGCAGTTCAAAGTGTAAGTCATTCTCTGAAAACAAGGAGCCTTAAGCAAAGGAGTGAAATGAAGGTTCTTATTCGAGAATTGGGACAGCCATACAGAGAGATCCATGTTTGGTACTGAAGTTGAAAGAAAATAAAAATTATGTGAGCAAAATGTTTGCTTAACTGGATTAGCTTTTGAATTTTGCTGCATCCCAAACTTCCTCTGTTACCATGAAAATATTTGCCCCCTGTCCCCCCAGTAGTTGATATATATTAAGCAGTATTAAATCTTTAAGAATATCTTTCTGGTTTTGCTTGGGAAACTGCGGAGATAGTTTTCTCTCTTTATGCGGGTTTTCATTTAGTATCGTGCTTATTACCACTTGAACTACAGTGCAAAAATTAATTGTTGCTTCTTGACTTCTCGGCATTAAATATCAGTGTTTTTCCTGTACTGTGCAAGCTCTGTCTGCAATGCTAGTTTAGTTATTAAAAACAATAAGCTGTACACAGCTTGTGGATTAACACTTTTTAAATTGAAAACAAGTAAAACATTTCCAAATTAATATCTGCAAAGAGAAAATGGGTCTTTCAAAGTGTACTCAGAACATATACTTTGTTTATATCATGATTGGTTCCCCCTTCCTCCCCCCTCCGAAATACTATACTTACTACGTTGTTAATAAAAACTTAAGGCTGGAACCAAGTTAAGAGTAAAACAATTTGTAAGTGGTTTCCTTAAAAGAATTAGAAAAGTATGTTCAGGGAGCTTATGAAAAACCAAACACGGTTCACATGACGGGAAAAATATGTAGATGTTTTCTACTGTAAGCCTTCACAGAATGTTGTGGCATCAAGCAGAAAGAAAAGAAAAAGCGGGGG
>JANVCT010000011.1:13776079-13789713 GCA_026770115.1 Aviceda subcristata | reverse complement strand
ATTATTTTCAATTTGAAATAATGATTAAATGTAATGTGACAAACTTACAAAATGAAGCGATGTAGTAAAAGATAGCCCTCTAACATGATCAAAAGTCTCAGACTCCTGCTTGCTGCCTCAGTAAGCACAAAGAGTTAATATAATCTCACAGCACATTGTTAGGAATTCAGAACAAAACAAAATAATGTGTAGTTCAGGGACAAACGAAATAATTTTCTGCCTATTTGTAGAATAACCCCTTTTAATTTGGCCACTGGGACAACTAATAAGTTCTTAAAATCATAAGCTTTGTGTGGAAAACATCACTTTTTACAAAATATTCCAATGTATGCATGTTTTTCTGCCCCCACAGCTTATTTGCGTGAGATAGGTTCGTCCATGTTTCCATGAAAACGAATGCCAAACCTCCTGCTGAATTTATTTATCAAACGTTGCATAAAAACTGGATGCCACGTTCTGCTCAGCTATTCCCACTGGGTTTTCGTTGGCGGAAGTTAAAAGGTGAAATTTGGGCCTTGCTGAAGTGAATGGCATGAATCTTAGTTTAATTGGACCGGGAGTTGACCCAAAGTATTCTGCTTATTATCGCATATTCATTTCTGTGACAGCTAATTGTGGTGCCACAAAGCAGAAGCATCGTGGGTAAGACAGACATCAAGAGGAGGTACATTTCTAAGTGACGTAGATAATGATTTATTTTAAATGTGTCCTGTAATAAAAGAAAATAAATGGTGGAAAATCAGTGATGTTTAAAGGTATTTCACAACTTGCTATTAGAAAGAGTTGGTATCTTTATTAGGTAGTGGTGAAAATGAAAAGGAGAATTATAAATTTCTTCATGATTTTTAGCGTAATCGCAATGAATATCTACAGGCACCACTTTGCTATACTAAATTTTGATCTGAACAATGTGTAGGGAACTGACCAATACGGGACCAAGGTTTCTCTCTCTATTTTGATTCCAAAAGTGTTGCCCACTGTCACAGGAGAAGTGAACTTAATCAGACGTGACTTGACTTTACATCTGCGCAGGAGGTTATCTCTTGTAAAAGGGTGGAATTGTGAATGAAACCTTTGTCTTCAGCTTCCTTGTCATCCTGCAGTACAGTTGAGCATGTTAGCTCAGTTGGAATAATGTGCTGATTTTCTAAAGATGAAAAAGATTTTTAACCCTTTCCTCTTTTTAAGTTCTCAGTTCTGTACTTCCTTGGATTTCGCACTACCTGCCTTGGTTTTAGCAACTCTGATTTCAGTCTGTCACCTTCCCTGGCTAAATATAAAAAATGATACGCTCGTCTCTTTGAAGGAGAATATTCAAGAAATGCAATCCCGGTGAGAGTGCAGTTTTGTAGCAGCAGGGATTCTTTTTTCCTGTCATTTTCTTAATTCGGTCTCTGTTTCAAATCTTTATCAGCACCTGTCCTTTTAAGGAAACAGATTAAAATGTCTGAGGGTAAATGGAGGATTGATTTGGTGTGAACGTACAGCTTCTGTGCTTTTACAATACAGGCAGTTATGAACAGGGATACCAGAAGCTTTAACATTCTTACTGACTAACTGCTTTGCTTCCTTGCCTTTGTGCATGCTGATTTGCAAGTTCTCCTTGCACTGTATTAGGCATAAATTAAATGTATATTTGGAAAGAAATTATTATTTTATTTTTCTTAGGAAAGGGAGCATGTGAGGCTGTTGTATGAAATGTTGGATCATACAGACAGTGCTGGAGAGGGGTTATCTGTTAGGAAACTGTGGAGGTATACATGGAGTAAATACTAAAGATATTTGGTTTAATAAAATGATAACAATATTCTGAAATATTACAGAATATATTGCTATAGCTCAAATATATTGATGACTGTCTGACTAGGTTAGAGATAAAAGCAGTAGACATGCATTTGCTCTGTTTGCTCTCATTTAATTTCATCATAGTGAGTCACATAGGCATCAAGATTTATATGTGTCTGATAAGTAGTCGGGATAGAGAGTGCTAATGATGGTTGTAATGCTTTCTAGAATTCTATTTCTTCTGACTTTGGTTGACATTGTGACTCTAAATACTGCAGACTCTGTAAATTAGAAAGTGGAAGACAAAGGAGGGGAGAACCTGCCTCAGAATTCACACCATTTTCATCAATAATTAGTCATCCATAGGTTGATTTTTTTGGTTTTTTTTAATTTTTTTTCCCTGTGTGTCTGGACAGGCAAAATGCATGATGCTCCTCCGGGAATATTTATCAGATTGGAGTGTGCATTTATCAGGGGCAATTCAGGGAAAGTAAGTCATAAGACATGCTGAGGTTTTTTGTACGTACAAGGAACTTACAACATTTATCCTTCAAATCAAAGAAAATCCTTTTCATCAGTGATCAGCGCAGAATGGTGAGAATTGGCGGGTTCACATGGGACGACTGTCTCTAGCACAATCTGTTTATGCTGATGGCCCTAGCACTGACACGACAGATGCTTGGAAAGCTGCTGTCTCTACCGCCGCTGTTGTTGACACCATTGCAAATTCTTAAAGGAGAGTTGCAATGAGTCTTACTCTGGCTGAAAAAAAGACCCACAGTTAAAAACAAGGCAGCCTTTTACAGCCTGATCCTGTGGCAGCTCTTTTGCCTTCATGTGCTTTTGGATGGTCTTAAGCAGAGGCATCGTGGGTTGGAGGTCTTCACCTCTTTAAGTGGCTGTGGTGTTGATTAATAGGAGAATTCAGAATATTGCAAAGTGTTTACACATCTCTTACCATCTTCATTTATATGACTTGGGCGTCTGCTGCTGTTGTAGCAGTAGTCCTTGGAGGAACTGCTTTTCTAGGACATGAACAAAGACAGGAGCGACAGTATTGCAGCCAGAAAAAAAACATGGAAAAAGATAGCTATGGGCAATTTCCACAGCTCTTAATAAGTAGCAAGAGCAAGTATAGCACACAAAATCAATAAAAGCCCCTTGTCTATCTACCCTCTTACCTCCACAACCCTCTCCTGAAATCCACAAGAAAAAAGATGCAGGAATAAAACGTTTATCTTCAATGTGCCTGTCTGTTAGGTATATCCTATGGCTGACAATTTCCCCTTTATCATTTCATGCTTGTTTTGGTGGAGGTGTAGCAAACAGAGTCAGTTCATCCATTTAATTCTATCAGCTGTTAGAAAGTATTCTCTCTCCTAGTGATATTTTCCTTTGAGCAGGTTAAGTTCTTCTGAAATTGCAGAGATTTTACTGAAGGCTGTTGTTGCTGTTTAGTGCATTCATGCCTACATGTTTCAATCAGACTCAAGAAGAGGAATCAGTTAATTCCGAGGTGCTACTGTCTGTACACTGGATAGGAATGTAATCCCCCTTAGTTCCTATTGTTCATTATTTAATCAGAGAAGATAGAGGAAACAAGAGAAATTAAGCGAGTTGGCTAAGGTCACAAAGCTGTTAAGTGCCAAAGTGAGGAATAGATCCCAAATACAAATTTTGACTTGGTGCCTTTGTTACTGAGCAATGCTACTTCTAAATAATTTTCTTTTATGAAGAAGACTGCTTAGCCTGCAAAACGGGCCACATACCTATAGTAGTTAACAGAGTAGTGGAATGAAATCCCCAAATGAAATAAAATCAAGTGTGGATTTGGTACATTTCCACTTCTACTTTATACTTCTGCTTAGAACAGAACAGAGGCCATAAAACCCAAATTTTTAGGCTGCACCATACATCATCATGACTAATGGAAGTTGAAACAGAGTAGGATATCCACCTTTCTGCAGCTCTTCCTGTGAAATCTACTTTTAATTCGACGGTTATTGTTGCAAAGAGAAGGGTACAAAAAAAATAGACATTTGAATATATTAATTTTGAGGAAAAGCCAGTATTTTGAGTTTTGCTTTCATTTAAACATATGCAACCAGCTGGAACAATATATGAAAAGAACAGCTAAACTTCTCTTTTTAAACACTTTGCATCACATGACATAAGGACATTGTACATATATTGTTGTCGACTCAGTCACTTCAGAATAAGGGCCTATGAAGACAGACCCAGTGAAAAAGTGTGTTATGTTCCTTGGTGAGGGAATAGTCATTTAAAATTGGCAGGCGGGTTCGGTGTGCTCAGTGCCAGGAAGTCAGGCTGAAGGAGACGAGGCAGTAAGATGCTGGATAGCCTGGAAGGACAGTTTACAGATTCTCTGATATAAAACTGAGAAGCTAGAAGAGATAAGATGAAATACCATGACAATGAGTTACTGTGGTCATCTTCTTTCAAGGAATAGGTACTTCAATGGAAAATTTACCCAAGTTTATTGAAAATGTAAAATAATGTTATTTAAAGAAATGGAGAATAAAGAAAATGACTGCAGTTTTAATCTGTGTTCGATGCAAAGAGAAAATTGAGGAGATAATGCAGATGTATGGGTTGCCAAATGTTAACGTTATTCTTTTATGCAGAAAAATTGCCTTTTCCCATCCCACTGAGGCACTTAAGCATGGCAACAGCCATAATAAAGTAAACCCAAACCCCACAGAATTAAGGTAACTCTTCAGAAATTTAGGAACTAAAAGCAGCAGAAGTTTGCATCACCTGTTTGTCCTTCATGAGAACAGCAGTGCAATCAATCTTCTAAGTTTATCAGAACTGGTATAAAATTTGAGCAGGAGACATAAATTTTGCTGTATATGCAAAGACCTGCATGTAAATGGACTATATACCTGTTGAATCTTTAGCTGAACAACATAGACTGAGATAATACCAAAAGTCAATCCCTTCCTCAAGTTTTGTGTTATTGGATTTGATTTACTAGTAAAACCACATAAACCCTACCTAATCTTCTTTCATTCTGAGTCTGTCTGAGGTTTTTCTTTGTCCCCTGTTCTCTTCTGATTTTCTCATCTGAAAGAGATGCTTCACTTTTTTATATTGGTGGGAGCTGCTCATCTACCAGCATGACCTGGCATTTGTTGTCTTCATTCTTAAGGTTGTGAGATTTGGGGTTTTTTGGGGGGTTGTTTTGGTTTTAAGCGGGGCAGAACACATGAACTCTTTTATTTCTGCACAAAATCTTAAGTCTGCCAACCTGTTACAGAGTGTTACAAAGAGAAAAGGCGTATTTTATTTTCATATGTCAGTGGACGTAAATAAAAATGCTATGTGCTTAAGCACTGTCAGGAACAATTTATATTAAGTTTTAGGACAATTACTGTACGATCGATTAGACTACGGGCTTTGCTGCCAAAGGATGTTGTAGAAACATCATCATGGAAAAGGTCAAGAATCTGTATTTCTAAATTCTACAGCAGTAGCCCTTAATTCTGCAAACCAGCTACGGCTGACGGAAAATTTTATAGCAGCTTCACCGCAAATAAAAAGCAGAGGCTGTAAGTGAATTCAGTATTAAAAAAAAAGAAGAAAAAATAAAAAAGCAATCAGTACAGCAGCCCTAGCATTACCTATTTTCACATTAAAGTCCATTTCTTCTTCCACTAGCTCCCGTTTTCAGACTTTGATGAAACAGTTTTTTTGATTGCTAATCCACAGTACGTGCTATGTTCAGGATTGAAGAAGGGTGAGTGAAAATCCAGCACTAAGTATGAGCTGTTTGAAACCTCTGGTACTACTGGAAAAGCATAAGTGCAGAGGACAGATGGGAGGATATATTGGTTTAAGTCCATCCAGAGGTACTTGCTGGGAACCTTACTGGTTGAAAACCAGTATGCCTGCAGTGATGATACACGTTTGGGCTCATTCTTGCAAATATTTACAATAAAGTCACCCTGTGTGACACTGACGTCAAATGTGTGGGTATACATTGTCAAAATCTCTCCCTGCATTTGAGGAAGATTCCAGTGAGCTTTGCGTTCCTTTTACATCTGGGAGCTCCTTGCTCTGAACAGCGTTTTGTTCCATTTTCACAAAGTTATCGGTATTTATCAAATATCTTAAAAGCTGCAAGTTAAATGCAGAATAGAGTTTTGACCACTTATGGGCTTTATAGGACCAGGAAACCAAAAGGGCACAAAAATGCACAAAAGCGCCTTATTAATTCAACATGAGAATTAGTGGCTGGGCAAAGGGGTTGGCATCCTTTGTAATGTGGGAAGTAGAATGTTAATTAAGGATTCCCAGATCCCCCAGAAGTGTCCATAATTAATGCTTGTTGTAGCTCATGCATATAGTGGCAAAAAGCCCAATATATGGCTTCTGCATCTGCTATTTCAATGATGTCATATGTTAGTTTGTTCCAAAGTTTGAGGAAAGATGAGACACGGAAAGACAAATAGAGGGTTTTTTTCTTCTTTTAAGAATCATTGTGTACTTGATAAAGTCTTTAATGACTCAGCTTTCCACAGTCACTAATAGCTGATAATGTTCACTTGTTCTTGGCTTCACCCAAACTGTTTGCTAGTCCTACCATTAATTTTTGGACACATAATAGGCCAGTAGAGAGGGTTATATCATTGAAATATGAATGCTCATGAAGCATGCACATGTGTACACACCTGCCCACAAACATAGGCACGCTCACGTTGTTCGTGTAGAATTAAGAGTCTTCAAATGTGTGTTCTATCTATACTGCTGCTGTAATGCAGTAAATTGCCAGCTAGCATTTGCATTCATATCAAATTAATTTTCATCATCTTCCACATAAATGTCATAATAGCCTAACATAATCATAAACAACTTAACTTCACCAGTATTTTGAATTTAGAGAACTAGTTACAGTACACCAGTTCTCTACTCAAAGGCTCAGATATGCCAACCTCAGCCTGATATCTCAGTCCCTGTAGGCACACATTACTCATTTCAGTTCAGTCACTGAGACTTTGTGTGACAAGCTATAAAAAGCTCTACAACGCTATGTGTATGGATCTATTTGGTGCTTGATAGAGGCAGTCCTGATAGAGATTGTGGATAATCTACTGTTCTCATTTCTCATCACTACCCACCTATCATAGGATGCTAGATAAACTGCTTGCATATGAAAACAGGAGATATTTTATGAGGCTATGCAGCTGGGTTGCATTTGAGGATTACTGGTAATTCTTATGACTGGATGCTTTATATGTTGGCATGCCAGGACAAGTGTCTGAGAGCAGGGTTTATTTTGACGCTGTCACCTGGAGAGCCATTCCACTGACCATTTGTAAGAGGCTGGGCTTGGGTTCATAAACATTGTTTGTCTGGTCTTGTTTGAGGTGGTGTATAGTATATAAGGCATCTGTGTGGGCTGGCAGACGTGATACAGGAGTCAGAGAAGACCTATACCCTTTTGGACCATTAGGTGGGGACTGGCAGGATAGCCTTTCTCAGACTGGCCTAGGCAATTGTCGATAGGCGGCTCAGAATTGAGCCCTGGCTCTCCACAGGCTCTGTTGAGAACTCAGCTACTCGTTACACGTGTAAGCGCTAATATATTGACACTGAAATTTAGGTGTTGTAATCTTGGGAGCAATCACATCCTGAATATTTAATCTGTGGCCTGTTGTCAGCTAGGCAGTGCAGATCAAGGGATTAATTTGAATGACTTCTTCTCTAAAAATATTCCTGCTCTGAATCACATTGCTGCAGTGTCTGTTGATGTTTCCCTCCCAACAGCCCCCTTTTTCCCTGCTGAAGTCCTCAAGGCAGACTCAGGATGCCCAGGTCCCAATCTGACTTTGTATTTAAATCCAGCGTCAGGGTTGGCCAACCCTTTTTCTTTGTGTAGCTTTCCTGTCACTGTCTCAGAGGAGACCCATGTGAGATCAGTAGGTCTGCTGGACTAGTGTGCTTGCTGGTGATAAGGAGCCGGGCTGTGTAATGGAAATGCATCTGGCTGAGCAGTTAGAAAAAGTTGGGAAGAGAAGGGGAGGAACTGAGCCCCGAGTGGGGACTGTATGCCTGTTTTGTGTCCTGTTGCTCAGCCCCATTCCTTGACTCCTAGTGGACCTCCACAGCCACTCTACTCTCTGAATTTTTTCCACCTTTGTTTTTCTTATAAAATTAACTTTAATTAAAGTTTAATTATATTTGTGTTTTTATAATTCAGAAAAAAATGTTGATATTTAATGCAGAAAATTGCAAGAATGGGGAAGAAGGACAGTGGTACTAGAGGACCAGTACGCTTTTGGGTAATGTAGCAGAACTGAAGACGGAAACGTATTAGAGGCCGGGGAGATATCAGGGAATGCTTTCTATCAGTGTCAATATCTGCTGTCCCCTGGGCCATTGCCATGACTTTCACGCTTTCTTAGAGATATGTTTTATTTCTTCCTTGGCAGTCCATCCTTTTGAAAATGAATGAGTGATTTTTTGAATAGAGCTGCCTAATTGAAAGCCTTAAATTCCACCCCAAGAGGAAAGCTAAATTCTGCCATGGGCTGTGAGGACAATTCCTTAACATGAACAGTATTTCTTCTGGGAGCTGCATACATGTTATGTGAAGACAAACTCAGACCTATTGAACTTTATAATAAATTTGCTTTTTCTCCCCCGACTTCTGTAAACCAGCTTTTATTTTCTTTGTTTTTCTTTTTTTTCTGTTTTCTTCTTTTTTGTTTGTGATTATAACAACTTGCTTCCTTCATTGTTTCTCTTTCAGTATCTTGCTCTTTTTCAAAGAATTGTGCAGTTTCCTGAGCACTGAGGAACCAACATCTATAAATTTGTCTAACAAGCTACACAGAGCTGTTTGAAGAATATCTTGCACATAAAAAAAAATCATTTGAGTTACAAATTGTTCACAATTAGGATGCTGAGTCAGTTCTACGTCTGTTAGATAATTTATGTACTGATTTGTCAATCAAAGCCAACAATTAAAGCTTCTCCAAATAAAGAATTCATGTTTTCCCCTCATGATGGTGTCACTAGCAAAGAGCATGTAACAATAGAAGTTAATCTGTAATCTAAACAGTTACTGCTGAGGTCTTGATGTCCACACTAAATTTCAGGTAGGGTTTTATTTGGGGTAGGTCTAGTCTGATCCAATTGTGGTTGGAGTGCATTAATTTCACTCTTGGAGCACATCTTCTGGTTGTTTTCCTCTGAAAGCAAACCAGTTCATGTGCTCTGAGACTTCTCTGATGTGAACCAAAACATGGTCAGCAGGGATGACCAGGAAATCACTTCAAAAGCGCGCTCTGGATCCAGACAAAAGCGCTAATGTGGATGCATTCATGTTATATTAGCATTCTTTCTATTCCCTTTTGTTTTTTAAAAGTTGAAACCAAGACACAAATAAATAGTGATAATAGACAACACAAACAGGAATTCTAAGTTTCCAAATCCTTAGAAGTGTTGTAAATGCCTGGGAATACCGGTGTTCTCGGAAGTACACCGGCGGGCTGGTGAGGTGCAGCGGGGACGGTTCGCGTGCCTGCACTGCAGTCCCTGCCGCGGCGTGCCCGAGCTGGCTCTGTCGGCAGCGACGCCTGCGCGCAGCCCCGGGGCCGGCCGGTGTTTGGGAGGTGCTGGTTACTCGGCTCCTCCGGCTTCTGAAAGCCACGCGGAGTCGGCTGCCGCTGCGGCGTTACTGTCGGCATTACTCAGGTTCAGCGTTGGTGTGGCTGTTCCCTGTACAAGCTTCAGCTGCCTAAGGGACTGCGTGGAAACACGCGCTACGTATACCTTCTTGTAAGAAATAAAACAGGGTTTAACGTTCAGGTAAACAGTCACTTGGATGAACTCTCATAGTTTATGAAAATAATTTGATAAATTCGTGAAAGGAAAGTTTGTCAGGGGATATTAGGCAAAGAGATGGAGGTGGCTGATAGCTGACGATTTCTAGCGCCTGGTTGTTGGGTGCGGGTCCCCTCTGCCCTGCCCTTTCTTTGCTTTCGTAAGCATTGGGCATAGGTCATGGCCAGAAACAAGCCAGTGGTCTAGGTGGACCTTTGATCTTCCTCATTTGCCTTGTCTTTATTGCATGATTCAGGTCATCCATTGTCCAAGACACCTACTACTTCATTGGATTTGAATCAAGCCCTCGGGACTGTAATTGCTCAGCTGGCTAGTGCCAGTAAGTTTTTGGAAATTTGCAGAGAACTATGATTGCACACAGTTCCAGTGAATCTGGGCATTGTATGTGCAGAGAGCTGTTCTCTTACGGGTTTTAAAGGATTAAATGTAATAGTAGTGTACACTGAAACAGAAAGTGTGATAATCTTAGTTAAAGAGCTTGATTAGGTGGCAGAAGCAGTGCTTTCAGTGAAAAAAAATCTTTTGTGTGGTTAGATGAATATCCTCTTGTCTTCTCTAACAAAAAGAAAGTTCATGTTTTAAGATTACTCCATGCTGGCTCCATAAAGCTTCCTTGGGTATCCAGGTTCTTTGTTTTGCAGTGGTGTTTAATCACTTGCAGTGTCATACACTCTTCAGCCATGCACATTATCCCTTAATTATATACGACTAAGCCCCTCTTGACTATAAGACATGTTGTTTGTTCAAACGCACTTACAAATCCATTTTCTTATCAGTTCTTTGCTGAACATTTACACAACGGGGTACTGTTTAAATATGAAAATAAACCTTTTTAAAAAAAATTGTTTGACCCACCCACCTGGCCTCCATCTGTGATTGTTCTGTCTCTGCAATCTGTTGTCTGCTTTTCCTCAGCGTGTTCTTTATCTTTTTGGATGGCTGCTATCTTTGAGTGGCTTTATTGCCCCTCCCTATTTTCTGTGTGCTTAGTAGAAAGTGACATTTCCAAATCATAAGGATCAGCCAGGCAGATTTGATACGCTCTCTGCTATAAGTCACATTTCTGCTCAGAGTATGCAATTAGTAAAGACAACTTCATTTCACAGTATCACAACTCATGCTGTACTATTTGGAATTAAAGCATTGTGTGAATCTGGGAAGATTTCTCATAAAAACTTGTAGCAGATAAATCTGTCAGTTAGCAATGTTTTTTCTTACCAGACTTACTGAAGCAAACCCAGAATAAGTTTCTTCATGTTTTATTCCAGTTCAGTTTCATATCAGTGAATTAATATGGTAATGCTTTTCCTTTATATTTTTATTTTAATTTTTTCATTAAAGGGGAATTGTGTGTTTGTAATCTCTTAATAAACTGATACTCTAATCTTTAGATAAAGAGGTTAAATCCTTTTATATTTTGAAAGTTTATAGTTAAGTACTTACATAGACAGTTTAAATTTCCAGTCTGTGCACTCATAAAAATTTTGTTGGCTTCAGCGAACCTGGAAGGGAATCCTCTCTTAAATAAATTGGAATGTATTTTTTGTTTCTTTTCCGGAAGTGTTTCTGTTTCTTCCTGTTCCAAGCCAAATGTAACTGTGGAGAACAGTTGCTTTTTTGCATTAGACTTCCTCCAAAAGCACCACAATGGATTGATAGACATGAGCATATTTTTTCTGAGTAATTAGGACAATCAACTTTAAATGTAGGAATATCAGAGACCAGGATATGCAGCTAAAGTTATTTTTAGATTCTGTAGCATCATTGTGCAGAAGTGGAGTCATTTCTCTCTTGTGAGTTCTTAGAAGCTGGTCTTTTGTTTGGATGGATTTGCCTGCTGTATAATGATGGCCTTGAGGAATGTGTTACAGAAACCTGTGAAAAATTTCTTCTGGATTGAAGCCTGGAATGGTAATGGTAGGTCATTGTCCAAAGGAAACAAAAATGTGTTATTAAGTTATTTTAATTTCATTTCAATTGGAAAGCTTATAGAGATGCCTGCTTCTGTTTTATTTTATGAGTAAGCCCTCCAGATTTATTTCTTGCCAGCCAATTATTAAGCACCATTACAGTTAAATTAAATTAAACATCCACATCAAGTTGATTGTCTCAGAGCTTCAGGAAGTCTACAGCAACAGATCTATTTGCACCACTGGAGAACAGTGGATTACAGAGAACTTTATCCCTGAACCGTATGATCTAAGACTCCCCCAAAAGACCTCTGTTATTCCACAGGAGACAAAATGATTTTGTGAAAGGATTTCAGGTTGTCTGAGGCCTTCATAGAAAAATCCTGCATTTTATTTGTATCTGGACAGTTGTTGTAAGGCAGCATTTGGGGGCATCAGGAGGGAGTCATCTGCATGAAGAGGGAATCTATTGCATAAAGATAGACAGAATGAGTAAACCCAGTACTGTTCTCTCCACAGAAGTACAAGAAGCTACTCAGGTTATATTTTTACTAACTTTGCATTTTATTAATGCATCGATTAAGCATTGCTGCTGAAAGAAGTGCTTCCACCATTTCTCAGCCCCCTGCTCCTGTGCTGTGCCTTCACAGACATTTAGTGGCTGTAGAGTGAACTGGATTGAGGAACCAATAAAACAAACAGCACAAAGTTAGTTTTACAGTAGTATGTCAGAAGATTTGGTAAATAAGGTTTTAGTGACATATGAATGATCGTGCCTCTACAGTAAAGTAATTTTTATGTCTTGCAGAAGTAGATTGCTGTTGGGGAACCCCTATGCCAGCATAGGTGCATCTACACTATATTTTGGACATCAGTGTTGAGCCTTTCAGCAAAACCAGACTGGCTGAGCATCCAGGCTTTTAGAGATGAGTGTTAGGTGAATGTCATGGCATCCTGGGAAGGAAGACTTGGCCTGGTATCCTCCAGCTGGCCTGAGCTAACACTGTCGCACCTGTGCCTGCCCATGGTTGGGGTCAGGCAGGCAGGTCAATCTACAGAATCTCCCGGAAAGTTGCACAGGGGCAGATCCAGTCTGTAGGCAGCCTGAGAAGTGCCCAGCTGCAGGCATCTGGTCTTCCTGCGGCAGCATAAGCTGTCTGTCCCCCACAGCCTTGGGACTTGTCTGTTGAGGAGCGGCTCTGAAGGATGAGAGGCGAGTTGGAAACTTTGATCTCTGCATATGCACATCTCTTCGGCTGGCAGATCTGGCTGACATGTGCATGATAGACCAAAACTTACCCCTATTTCCACTATCCCTCTGATGGTAATTTAGAAGCAACTCCACCAGACAAGCTGTCATCACAAGTCTTCCATTCACCAGTTCATTCCATTCTCCTGGAAGTCTCTCAGTGTTGCTCCCAGGAAGCGAGAACAGGGGTAGCCAGGGAGTGAGAGGGTTTTTGCAGATATTTGGAAACTGCGTTTGTGGGGTTTGGTAAAAAACACAGTGACTACTTGATTAGAGGACTGACAGCCAAACTGTCAAGACTATGACTGTTCATTTGGCAAGGGAGATGAGAGCCTTTGGGGGGGCTTAATAGGCATTAGAGATACTCATGTCAGGGGACATGTCCACTGCTTCGTATAAAAGGTTGTCGTATCGTAGATGTGTTGTAGCGGTGCTGTGTAGTAATGTTGCTATTTAAAGTGAGACAGTCTTTTTTTGATGGTTTGATTTGAAGTAATGAGGGTAAAAGATTCTAAAATAATGGAGTTGCTTAAAAAAATCAGTAAAAGAGGAAAAAATAACAGGTCCTGCCTAGTAACCAGTACTTTCAGATTCCACTATACGTTTCTACCTTTAATATTATAGAATCATAGAATCATTTAGGTTGGAAAAGATCTTTAAGATCATCAAGTCCAACCATAAACCTGACACTGCCAAGTCTACCACTAAATCATGTCCCTAATCACCACGTCTTTTAAATACCTCCAGGGATGGTGACTCCACCACTTCCCTGGGCAGCCTGTTCCAGTGCTTTCAGTGAAGAAATTTTTCCCAATACC